>NW_004624808.1:4891627-5090335 GCF_000247695.1 Heterocephalus glaber
AAATGGAAATAAAGTCTTTGTAAATAGGGAAGGGTGGAGGGCGTGAAGGGAGGGCTAGGAATGGGGAAAAAATCAGAACCAAGATGCATCATGTAAAGGTACAAGTTCCCAATGAGAAATGTAAATGAAATGTGTTGTATACCTACAATGTCCCAATAAAAGAATTAAAAACAAGAAAAAAGGAAAAGAGCAATTATAAAAAGTGATTTTATGAAAATGTGTAAGAAGCCATATTGCTTCCTACAACAAAATTCATTTGAATAAGTTTCTGTAAAAATAAAATAAGCTCAGTATCTTTTTGAAAAATCCTCACACCCAGATCCCATACCAAATCAGATAAGCACCTGAATTAGTTGTACCTTGATATCTGTGGGGGATTAGTTCCAAGACCCTCCATGGATACCAAAACCCATCCATACTGAAGTCCCTCACTGAAGGCGCTGCGCTATTAGCATGTACCCTAAATAGACCCTCCCATACACTTTAAATAATCTGTAGACTATTTATAATACTTATTAAAATATAAATGCTATGTAAGTGTTGTTATATTGTTTAGGGAATAATGACAAGAAAAATTCTGTACACGTTCAGCATATTTTTAAAAATTTTCATCCCAGTTTGATTGAATCTACGGAGAAAGAAGCCATAGATCTATAGAGGACCAATTGTACATACTATGTAAGGTTTCCACAGAGATTGTCTATGTCTAAGGGAGACTTAGATAATAGGAAAGGTATTGACAGAGGGGAGGGGCAAGATAAAGAATGGCATTAGGAGGTCGGTATGATCAAAGTATATTACATGCACATATGAAAAGTTCATTACACAACCCTTTAATCTGTATGATTAATGTGCATTAATAAAATGATATAATACAATGAGAATAGAAAAAGACTTCTTCAAATTACCTTGTTTCCTCCTTTTCCAAGTAGCTATTGGCCCTCTATTGCAAAACTCACAGAATTTTTTTATCCCGATATTTACCAAACAACTCCATCCCTAAATCTGCATCCAGACATAGCTAACATTTATTGAGCACTTACAGTGGTGCAGCCACAGAAATTAAGAATCTTCCTAATGTCAGAGAGCAAACTCAAGAGAAAGAATCAGAAACTTAGAGGCCACACTAAGGAAACTTCCATTTTTAATCACTCTCTTGAATTGTTCCTCAAGTTGTTTTCAGGTAATTAACATCATTGTTGAGGGAGGAAGGAAGAAAAGAAGTTGGTCCCAATCCCTAAGACTTGATTACCTCTGCACCCAGAATTAAAGTTTCCAAGATACTCTGAAAATCATTTAGATTCATTTCAAACTGCCTGCGGTGCCAGCATACTGAAAAAGAGTGGAGTTAGCCATGCCAATCCCACATACTTGTTACCTAACATTTGCCGTAAGCAAAAGAACCAGAGGAAAAATTGCTTGGCTTTTGCAACTCTGTATTCCGTTGCTGACAAGCACACTGCATGACACTAGTGGTCTCCTTCCTTCTTATGAAATCTCTACTCTAGCTGCTCTTAAAAGTTGATTGGACAGCTTTGAGAAATCCTGATACCCAAAGACGACCTCCCCTAGATGCCAGTCCAACTGGTCGAGGACACTGGTGGCAAACCTATGGCATGTGTGCTGCAGCAGGCATGCAGAGGCCTCTCCTTGGGCATACTAGCTAAGTGGTCCTAGCAGCACCCCAGTAGCCTAACAGTGCACAGAGGGGCCATGCACATGCTCAGAAGGGAGTAGCAGTGTCAGGTGATGACATCAGGAGCAGTTTGGGCACTCAGTCTCCAAATGGTTTGCCATCACCAGTCTAGGATTTGGCCACCATCAATCACAGCCATTTTAAAAATTTCTGTCAGATAATTCAAATATTTAGCGGAGTTCAACCCACTTTAACATTTGTACCTCAAAAGGTAAGAGAAAAGATAAAAAGATAAGGAATGCATATCTAATATCTCTAAGTTCCCCTAATAATCTTATGCTGCTTATGCATGATCTTTCTGACAAAGGTAGTTTAGGTGGAGCTTATTAACTTCGATTTCTCAATTTGTGACATTTTATGGATTCATATTCTGTATTACATAACTTGTGTACAAATATGTTGACATATGAGGGATTTTGAAAATTTGTCATCTTAAATAGTAGGGAAACATACGTATTATTGAAGCTTTTATGACTTTTTCATAAATGGAAGCCAAGAAGCCTTTTATAAACAATATATGGAAGGAAAACAACTATAATATTTTCAATAAAATAATTTTGTTTTGATTATGAAATTAAAGACCCCTACTTGGACTGGAGTTGCTTATTCTAATTAAAGTCAGACTAATAAATCCCAGTGTTTTTTGTTTGTTTGTTTTTTGCACTTGCCAGGCAGGAGGCGGCAACACTGAGCTACATCCCCGGCCCAATCCCAATGACTTTGAACAGACTTCGTCCTTCTGTTGCGGAAGTCCATTTCTAGGTTCTCACAAAAGCACCTCATCTCTAAACAGGAAGCTTTATATTTATTGTCATAGCATTCCATATCATATACTTGCTTTGAGGGAAATAATTCAGTCATATTTTCATGGTATAGAGCATATAATAGTTGTTGAATGTGGAGAAATTGAAATATAAATGATTTTCATCAAATGTTATTGACAACCATAGCAAATACCTGCAGAGTATATCTGTAGGTATAGGAAAAATATTTTCAATTTATAATCTGTATTAAAATACTGTTTCCTTTTTTGCCAAACAATCCATTATACCCTCCATCTTAATCAGTTTGCAATTACTTGCATATGCTATATGATTGCATATCTTACTTTATACACATTGATGACTTAATAGAGAATAATCTTTCATAGCAAGTATCCTTGAAATTTCATGATAGTACAAGATGAGATACAGTATTGGTTCTTGATTCACATTTAGATATTGAATAGAAGCAAATTATTAGATATAATGAATATAAGTCTGTCCATTGTTAAATTATTGCATTCATTTAGATATCCTTTTAAAAAGTATCAGTAAGATACTTTGCATCCTGAGTATGAGTTTCAAAGCTGCAGGGAAGACAACTGCTCAGAACCAAGTCAACATTCAGCAAAGTGCACTAAATCCTTTCATTCCTTTCTCTCTTTATCTCTTCCTTCCATCCTTCCTTTTTTTTCTTTCCCTCCTCTCTTCTTTTTCTCTCTCCTTCCTTCCTTCCCTCCCTCCCTCTTTCTTTCTTTCTTTCTTTCTTTCTTTCTTTCCTTTCTTTTACTCTTTTTCTCTTTCTTTCTCCCTCTCTCTTTCTTTCTTTCTTTTTCTTTTCTTTCTTTTTCTCTTTTTCTCTTTCTTTCTCCCTCTCTCTCTTTCTCTCTCTCTCTCTCTTTCTTTCTTTCTTTCTTTCTTTCTTTCTTTCTTTCTTTCTTTCTTTCTTCCCTTCCTTCCTTTTCACATTTTTTAAACTATGAGGTATTGGTGCTATTTTCTGTATACCAGTAAACCTGCTTGCTAGGGATAGTTGGACAGGGGAACCCATGGAGAGGACTAGTTAATGGTATGTTAAAAGTTGTGTATTTATCTGCCTTATTAGTAAATGAAAATCTAAATTATGAGTGAAGAACAAATCATTACTAAGATGTCAGCCAAATGTTGTGACTTAACTATTAGTAGTTCCACCATATTTTTTATTGTCACTTTTATTTTCAAGCCATGCTTTCTTCAGTTTCCTAATGTTTTGTTTACCATATGAAATAGGAAAATTCAGGAAGGGAAATTAGAATTGGTTTTTGTTTGCTTCAGTGCATTGACTCTTTTGACCCAAAGAAACAGAAGAAGGAATGTTTGGCACTGGCCATGTCGATCGTTGTGTGTCATTTCCACACTTCTAGGATAAACTTGAGACAGTTGCTACTGTGGTTTGGATTTGACTTTTATTGTTGCCTTCTGAAAACCAAGAAGCACTGAGAATTCAGAGTGGTAAAAGGTATTCTTTATTTTTTCCCTAACTATGGAGTAGATTTGTTTTTATTGCCTTCTCAGCTTAACATGACGTAGGGCATGATATGTAGCATGGTTGGCTGGGAATTTGCTAGAAAGGGCTTGAGAACATGGGATCTAGAATCAGATTCTAGAATCAGAACATTCAGTGTCAAATCCTAGACTTTGGCCAGAACATTTAGCCTATTTCTATACCCGTTTCTTAATGTGTAAAATAGCTATAATAATTATGCATATATCATAAGTTTGCAGAAAGGATTACATAATTTAATAGTATTGAAAGCAATTGTAACTATACCTACAACATTTTAAGTACTATATTAGTATATAATTTCTATGATAATAATATGAGAATGTGTCTTATAGCCATTTCTTCCTCATCCCTATCTTTCAAAAATTTTTAAATCCTAGAATATTGTTTTTCAAATTCTAGGGAACAACTCATCAGTGGAATAAACCATCAGTTAAGGTAGATTCTTAGTGTTTCTCAGTTGAACCAGACTAGAAAATAATAAAAACTCATCAAATATAAGACAAATACCATGAAATGTGGGATAGAAAAGTGTGTATGTGTGTGAGCACATGTGTGTGCATTCAGGTGCAAAAATTGGAAATGAATTTTATACAATGCACACATTTCACATTACTTCCTTAGTCAGAGAGGTGAGAATAGGCTTTATAGAGTGCATGACCATTTATCTACTGCCAAAATAACCAAGGTGTATATCAGTCTACTGGATAAATGTAACTCACTACAGAAGTGATGATAAACTATTTATCTTTGTAGAAGGAATCAATTGAAAAAAGCCTACCCTCAAAGGATTCTGATGTGTATCACTGGTGGCATTAGAGGGTGGCGAGGCAGAGAGGATTGATGTAAGCTCCTTGCACTTTTGAAAATCATTACATTAGATTACAAGATTCTAAAGATTTTTTCCATTAAGTTTATTGGTACATTTTAGGTATACAGTACAATTACATTCATCACTTGGATCTTGTACCTTTACATGATGCATCTTGGTTCTTATTTTTACCCCATTCCCCTGCCCTCCCTTTACCCCCTCCACCCTTCCCTATTTGCAAAGACTTTGTTTCCATTTTTTCTCTTTTCTCGTATTTTTCTTTTCCCTTCTTTTCTTTCCCCTACCCCATACCTATCTTTGTTTTTGTTTTTTTCTAGTGTCTTTCATACTGAAGAGGTGTAAAACACATTTATCTAATGAAGTGCCAAGATTCATATAGACATGTGCTTCATAAATACTGATAACACTTAAACAAAAAATCCATTCATTAAATAAACTTTATTAAACACCTAGTGCTGTGACCAAATGTGTTTTACAAACAAAATGATGCAAAAGAAGGAATTATCAAGTCCAGATACCAATGAACATTTGGAAGAAAAGTTGCTTGTTTCATTCTAAGGGAGCTATTCTTTATGATGGATGTCACTAGCTTTCTATTGCCAGACAGTCTGCAGATATGACTGCAAAAGTCAGCAACTGGTCTGCTTACTATCTCAGTTGGATGCAAATACAGGTGTATCTTGCTTTGTACAAGAGATAAATGCCCAAAGGATACTTAATTACAGGAGGTTTTACAAAAGTGTTTAAAATAAAATACTGAATTTTAAATCACTTTTGAGGAATTTTTCAAAAATTCTCCCTCTACACCCCAAAAAATTTCCTTTGTGTTTCATCATTATTGAATATAAATGAGCTCACATTCACAAGAATCACACATCATTGACTGGTTTATATTCTTGCCACAATAAGGTAGGGCATTGCTTTCTACTCCTTCCTTGGTAAATCATAGACTTCCTCAAAGAACATTTTATGTATTCTTTCACATGATCCTCTAAGAATATTTCCATCAAGCTGCACTGATTGAAAGTGGCCACTGAGGAAACCACCCAAGAGCTGTACCTCACCCTTGCTTTGGCTTCTGGTCCCTGCATGAAATTGCAGTTATTTGTGTCTAGCGTAGAGCTCTGGGTGCTTCCAAAGTGACAAATCTAACAAGGATCCAAGTACTGCTACATTCTTACTGCACCAGAGCAGTGCTGTCCCACGTAAGAAATTCAGAACCACATTACACAGATTATCACATGTGAGGCTTATGACTTGGACAGAGTTGTTTTGATACTTATCCTGAATCCTTAGTCAAAACACTTTCAGAGCTTCTGTCTGAACTTCCTTTCTTCTCAGGTGTCTGGAAGGAGTCCATGGGTCTAAGGTGACTGTGTTTTGTTAAGCATCACAGGATTGGTGTCAAAGCACCAAAAGCTTTCTAAGGGTCTAAAATAATATTTGCCATCTGAATCTTTCTAAAATGCCTAAAATATGAAATGCTTACTGAAAAATCACAATTACCATCTGCAGATGGTACCCTTATCAGGGAATGGTGTGTACATCATCTGTACTGCTAAGAGCTAGTTTTCCATATCTGGAGAATGGGAATAAAATATTACCTAGCTCATAAAGTTATTGTGAAAATGAATTGTGTTATCATAAAGTACATAGACATGTGCATGACACATAGTGCCTGCCCAGTAAATATTACTTTCTAGTCTTTGCATTTTTTATCATTAGACAATATCTTTCAAGATTATCATTAGTTCACAATAAATCCCAATTAGAATACAATTGTAGAATTATAATCAGTATAAGTAATCTCTCTCTCTCTCTCTCTCTCTCTCTCTCTCTCTCTCTCTCTGTTTTTACAGCGGCAAAGCTTATTTGAAAAAGTTAAAGTGAAGAGTAAGGGTGAAACTGGCCTGGTAGAGTGATCTTGGGCAGAGTAAAAGAGGAAAAAGCAAGATAGAAGTATACCTTGAAGGATGCAGGGCAGGCTATCATGAGGAAAGTTCCAATGGGCACCAATGTAAGTAACCTAGATTTTCAATTGTATTGCATTAAAATGCCTAGAAAATCAGTAAAGCACACTTCTGGGGGTATCTATAGATGTCTTCAGAGTTGATTGGACCATGAGGGTTCTGACTTCATCAGTAGATTAATCCATTGATAGCATCATAATCTGATGGAATTTGGGGGAAGTAACAGAAAATGAAAGTGGGGCCTAGTTGAAGAGAGCGAATCATGGCCTATGACCTTGGGTATCTCTTCTCCAGCCTTTTCCTCTCTGGCTCTTTCTGTGTTCTCTTCTTCCTGGTTGCTACTTCATGAGCAGTTTTTTCTACCATGCCCTTCTGCCATGATGTTTCACCTCACCTAAGGCTTGAAGCAATGAATCCAGACAAACATGAACTGAAACCTCTGAAACTGTGAGCCAAAGTAAACAGTTCTTCCATTAGGTTATTTATGTTAGGTATTTTGTTCCAGCAATGGAGAACTAACACAGCCAGTTTTAAATTAATGGCTTGCTTTTATTAAAATAATTAAAAGTGAAATACACTCAAAATAGATTTAAGGAAAAATGTGATTTAATATATTTGATACAACATAGGTTAGAATATCCAAAAGTGAAAGTGTATAACTTGCACTGAAATCTTGAACTATGCTGGGGTTGTGGGTGGGGACATTGAGGAGAGGTTCTCTGGGAAGTCTTCTTCTTAAGTATTCAACTAGCCCTGACTTAGAGTAATAGGTTCTTGGTCCAGATCATATTTTTCAAGCAAACAATGCAAATGCTACTTTCTTTCACTAGAAAAATTATCAATAGAAATTCATTTAAACTGGCTAAAATTCCAAAGTTCAAGGTTTCAGAGAACTCTAAAAATGATTGATGATGTCCTAAATTGCTATTCCCCAAATGAATTTTAAAAGGCAAAAAGGTAAATTCTTAATTGCATACTAATCACACTCCAAGAGAAAATGAATAGGGTAGAGAGCAGAGCTAAAAATGACAAAAATGAAGAACTAATGGGGAAAAAATCTATGCCATTCTAGCCTTTGCACAATAGCCCTTTAATTAGAATATATGACATGTCAGTCATAGTTTATAGAGCATTTTTTCACTTACAGCTATTAGGTGATCACCACTCATCTTGAAGGTGAAAATAACATGCACTACTAGGTCAAACATTCTTAAATGCTTATAATGAAGCAGGTGCTATTTAAACACATTAAGCTCATGACATACCTACGAGGCAGCTCCCAACATTATTCACAGTTTGCAGATGAGAGGCCTTGAGTCAGGCAGTAATGGAACATTAGCTCGACTCAGATTTCTTTATTGTACAGCAAGTCTTATTTCTTCCAGAATCCCAAAACTTGAATAAAGGTAACCAGCTCATTAAGGTGATTTTAATTGAACGATTCTAAGTTTATTCTGCTGTTACATAGCCACAAGATAAGGGAATCATTGAGTCCATTCTCTAACTCCAGGTAGGACAAACTAGAAATCACTTCTGACATATGCAAATCCAACTTGTTCTCAAAGATCACCAAGAAGAAGAGGTTCCATGACCTCTCACAATAATATATGGACTATAAGGGAAATTTTCTTACACAGCTCATAATAATGTATAGAATATAAAGGAGACCTTCTCAAGCTCTGTTGCATAGTTCTAGGGAAAGAGAAAAATCGTATTAAAATTCCCCATTAGGCCACTGAGAGATGCAAAAAGGACTCTAATTTAATACAAATTTGTTACTAAATGTCAAGACTTTTGAGAGAGCTGAAGACTAGTAAAATCTTTATAATTCTGTTTTGAGATTAGCAGAGATGAAAAGCATTGTGATTTTTCTACAGTCAGACACCACCAGTCAACACCATCAATAATCAAGTTAATTCTCCACTTGACACTAGAGAATATGCGCTTGTCTTAGAGTAGTGCTGAGTAAACTGTAGTTTATGAGGCAAATATGTCCTATTATTTGCTTTGTTTTAATGGATGGCAAGCAAATAATATTGTTACATTTTAAACATTTGAAAACAAAAAAGAATGCTCTTTTGTGATATGTGAACATTATATAAAACTGAAATCATTGTTTGAATATAAGATTTTATCAGAAAACATCAGTATCATGCTATTATGCATTCTCTATGGTAGCTATCAGGCTAGAATGGCAGAGTTGAATTGTACTGTCAGAACTTATAGTCTAAAAATTTCAAAATTTTACTCTTTAGCTTTTTATGCAAGGTTGGCCAATTCTTGGTAGAGAAGAAAATAAAAGCAATGGTCATTCATCCACCTCCATTCACAGAGATGAAGGAGTGTAAGAAGCAATTAGAAACAGGATGGTTCTAAGTGTCTCTAGGACATCACCAGGCCATGAAGTTAATCTCTGACCTGGTTTAGTCTATATAGGGGCAACCATGGGATCCCAGAGCAATTGCTGTTTGTGTCTGTGATGATTAGGCTGATTTTGTCAAACTGAATGGATTTAGGGTCCTCCAAGGGAATTAGTAATGCATACATCTGGGTGTGTCTGGGTGGAGCAAAAAAGTATGAATTTGGGCTCTATATCTTGTTGTTTGCCCCTTCCTCTCTGGCACTGTTATGCTGCTCTGCTTCAGAGCTACCATGAACTAAGTGGCTTTGTTCAGCTAGGCCCTTACTGTCATGATGTCTCTGCCTTGGAGTCAGCTGACCATGGACTGAATCCTCTGAAACTATCAGCCAAATTAAAACCCTCATCATTGAAGTTTTGGGTGTCTTGTATTGTATCCCTGCAATATAAATTTGATTAATGCAAAAGTTGGTACTGAGAGTGGATGGTTGTTGTGACTGTACCTGATAATGTGGTATAAAAGCCTCTGGAGCTATTTTAACAAAGGAGTTTGGAAAGGTTTAGAAATATGGACTAGAGAAGACCACAGTGCTGTGAGCAGAGCCTCATGCGCACTCCTGGTCTGAGTACAGAAGACCATAATGCCGATAGAGATGCAGACAGTAAAGGCCCAGCTCAAGTTATTCCAACTGCAAAGAAAGATACTATTGGCAGTTGAACTAAAGACCATGCATGTTGCATTCTTCCAACAAACTTGTCTACATTGTACTCATGTCTTAAGATTTCATATAGGCTTCTGTTAAAGGTGGCATACTAATCTGGTGGAGGAAATCTGACAACAGTCCAACAATCAGGCTTTTGCATGGGTATTACTGGCTGCTCGCATCATATTTATAGTGAGATTCAGGAGTGAAACTAGAGTAGAAAATTTTGAAAAAGCTAAATTCTGGCCCACAAGGAACCACGTAAAAGTTGGTACCAAAGAAAGTGTGGTTGCTAAAGAGATTAGCACCATAAATAAGAGCCAGGTTTATTGTACAGGGGCAAAAAGTAAATGTAGTGAGGACATCGTAGGAATCACTTACTTGCAAAAGAACAAATAACCAGATTTTAAAGATGAGCCAACAGTTTGAACAGATATTTTTCTGAAGAAGACATAAAAATGGCCAACATATGTAAGAAAAGTTAGTCATCAGAAGAATGAGAATTAGAATTGTGGTAAGTTACCTCGCTCTAGTTAGAATGTTTACTAATCAAAAGGTTAAAGATGACACATGTTATTAACCATGTGGAGAAAAGAGATCCTTTTAAAACTGTGATGGGAATGCACAGTAATTATGGAAAATAGTATGAAAACTCTTCAAAAAATGTAAATTATAATTATTATTACATTATAAAAATTATAATTACCATATAATCCAACAATACTATTACTAGGAATGTATATCATAGAAATGAAATCAGTGTTTCTGTTATTTGCAGCACTATTAACAATTGGCAAGAAATAGAAATAACCTAAGTGGACCATCAGTGTAAGAACAGATAAAGAAAACGAGGTACATATGCATAATGTACTATTACTTAGCCTTCAAAAAGAAGGAAAATTGTCAGTTGTGATGCTATAGATGAAACAGGAGGACATAGTCTTGAATGAAATAAGGTAGGCATAGGAAGACAAATACAGTATGATCTTATTTCCATGTGAAATCTGAAAAGACCTCATAGAACCAGAGAGTAGAATAATGATTACCAGAGGTTGGGTAGAAGAGTGAGTGATTGGATGATATTGGTGAAAAGGTACAAAATATCAGTTACATAGAAAAATGAACTCAAGAATCTATTGTACAGTATAGTACCTATACTTAATAGTAATATATCATAGACTTAAAAATTACTAAGGGAGTAAGTTTTAAACATGTTAATTGACCACTAATGATTTAACCATTCAACAGTGTGTGCATAATTCAAAATATTGTGTTGTTTAAAATAAATATATAAAAATTTCATCGTTAAAGATAAATAAACCCCAGAGTTGAAGTTATAGCTCCAGCTCAGTGGTAGAACACTTGCTTACCATATGTTAGATTCTGCTTTAATCCCAAGATCTGTCAATAAATAAAAAAATAAAATCCAAAAGCAAACTACGGCAGACTCTATATATAGTTAAAAAGAAGAAAAAACAACTTAAATAAGCACAATTATGAAGTATATATTCCAACTTGCAGAAACAACTTATAGAGGAGGTTACGTGTCTTTTCTCTCCCTCGGTGTCAAGTAATTCTCAAAGACCCTTGCCTGTGTTTGCAAGAGGTGTGTGGCCTGTGTAATAGGCAGGTTTCCCATTGCTAGGATGCAATATTTAACACCCATAACTAAGGAATTTTCCTGAACACACAGTTGTTCAAGTGGTATTTCTAGGCTGTGGGGGATAAATACTGGAAAACTCTATTTCACTTTCTTGCAGATAGTTGGATCATTGCTCTAATTATTGAGGTCACTGTTATCTGCACTCCAGTTGGACACCACCACTAATAGATGAAGCCTGAATGGCAATGTGTCTAAAGGAAGTCAATTATCTCATTTTTAATGCTAGAGGTTCCTGTTTTTAATTCTTTTTATTTATTTCTCAAACCTGCATGGCTAGGAGTATGTGTGTCATCTCCTCTATTAATTACCAAGTTCCTTGTGGTCATTGCAATATAGTGATGGATATAGAAAGCACTGCCTATCCTCAAAGAACTCGTACTCTCCAGAGGAAAAGACAGACATTTATCTTCTCTGGGCAAATTCTTTCAACAAATCACTGTACACCACTTCCTGAGAACAGAGAAAAAATACATCAGCCTGGGGAATAGCATGGATTGCGGTGTGAGGTTATCAACAGAGATTTATAAGAGAGAAGGAGTGGGGGGGGTGGAAGAATCACCAGGAATTTGAAGTGGCCTTTAAAAATGTATGGATATGTGAAAAAGTCTGAGCAGGCCTAGAGGCGGTTGGTGGAGCTGAATAACTGTGATGTGCAGTGTGGGCATATTGAAAGGTGGTAAAAGGAGAGCAAGAGGAAAGCAGAAGGATCAAGAAGAAAACTAGGGTCAGGTTATACAAGGCCTTGAATGATAAGATAAGGAGGTTAGACTTTATTGTATTGCTGGCAAAAGCAAGCAAACAAACAAAAAAGCATTCAAAGGATTTTAAGCCCTGGTATGAGACAATTTAATTTTAGAACCTGACCTAGCAGTTTAGAATAATGTCATTGTCATACCTAAGTAATAGTTTACTGATAGATCAGTCAGATTTCTTTTTACTAATTTTTATAACGTAACAAACAACTCCAAATCTCAGTGGTTTGTATTAGAAAAGTCTCATTTGTCATAAACTGTACAAGTCTTCCACGGATTAATTTTGGGTTTATTCTGTAACTTCTTAGTTTCTTAAGACCCAGACTAAAGGAGAAGTCTGTATAGGGGACATTTTTGGGGCTCATATGGGAGGGTAAAGTAGAATGACTACAGAACCAAGTGCTGAATCCTTAAGGTTATTTTTGAAAATGGCCGGTATCATCTCCATTTCAATTTTATTGGCCAAACCATATCACTTGGCTTAAACAGTGGAGGGATCCATATAGTCTCCTCAGCATGAGTAGAACAAATCATGGAAGTAAGCAGACAGCCCACTGGAGTGGTAATACACAAACGGAGCATCTAGGTTTAGCATCTTGCTCTGTTACTTACAGGCTGTGTAAACTCTGGGAACTTACTTAAGCGTTTAGTAAGTGGTATTTGTTAATAGGATGACTCCAGTGAAAACACAGCAATGAATAGTTGTATGTATGCATATGACATTTGCCTTTTAAATTTTACCTCTTGCATTATGATCCCTACACAGCTTTCCTATGTCCTGGGCTCCTCCTTTCTCTACAGCACCTTGTACCTACACCAGGGCATGCCTATACATGGCTCAAAAATGCCAAAACTTCTCTGATTTGGCTTTGTCACCTCTGCTCTGCCTATCAGAGCACTTTGCTTGAGTAGGCCTCAACAGCATCTTCTCTGCTATATGGAAATTAGATGTGCTGAGGCTTTGTGGGAAACTGCCACCAACAGTGATTTGACACTTCATTAGGCTGATTCTTAGATTAACAAAGTTGCTGACCAAAGGAGTATAAGACACCAAGGGCAGAACAACTTTTGTAGGTCACTGATATCACAAACTGACATTTATATGAAGGTTCTATGTGCCATACATTTCACATGCACTGTATCATTTATAATTCACAATATCCCTCTTAAGCAGATGTTACATCATCCTTATATTACCATCAAGAAAACTGAAGCACAGAGAAACTAAGTGGTTTTCCTAAAGTCACATAAATGACAGAAGCAGCAGAAGCAGGGTTCAAATCTAGACAGGCCAGCTCCTGAGTCCTTGACCTGAACCACACTGTAATCCCATTCCTGAAGCAGTACTCATCACCAACTGACTGTTAAAACCAGAGAAGCCTTTCAAGAGGTTTATGTGGGCCAGTGGTTTCCAAACCATGACCCACAAAACCGTAGGCTCCTTCGAAAGTACTTTGATGACAATTTTCTGGATACTTAACAGTTATTGCTGTAATTATAAACTATTATTTTAATGTTTTTGTGATAATAATATCCACATTGTTCTTTTTGGCCCATGTTATGATCTGTAAATACTATAACTATTAAATAATCAAATAAATTAGCACAAAAATGCTTACCTTTATAGTATTTATGTCAGAGTGCTATATAGGTTTTATTAGAATAGAGAAAGAATTATCTTGAAAAAACAGCTGGAACCAATGGTCAATTCCAAAAACTTTCCTTGACAATTAACAAATTTGAATACTCAGGGATAAGCGCAGGGCCATGATGATTCCCTACAACCTGGTTTTCAGATTAGGAGCCATGCTTACATATCTCACGTATTTCTGCTGTGTCTTTGTGATTCCAGTAGTAAAATGCTACCATGAATCATACGCATGATGGTACATTAAGAAGCGACCAAGTGAACTCACCCTCTCTGTGTAATCTTCAAGCTCTGAAAGAGATTCATTTTCACAAAATCGAATTGAACTGTTTGGATATCATTTATTAGACTCTAGATTTTGTTTTTCCCTTTTTTCTTTTATCATTAATAATACTTTAATAACTACCTTGGAGGCTGTAGTACATCCTTCTGTTTTATATTGCACTATATATATATATATATATATATATATAAATGGCTTTTCAAAAATTTATTCTGTAATATTTATAATAAGTGCATAGGTGTTAAAAATTAATGAAGAATAAATAACATTCTAACAGAATGGATAGATAAATTTTTCTACCAGGAAATGAGACTGTCAAAATGTGTTTTAAATATCTTGTTTAGAGTGACATTTTAAATAATGTTTTGAGTGATAATTGTTTTAGAAATGGGTTACATTTTCTTAAAATAATCCCTTCTAGGTCACTTCCCCATTATGACAGAATGCTATCTACTATCACTGATTTTTCTTTTTATTAGAATATGTTTGTGATACATAGTTATTAAATCTTGTTTGGGGGTTTGATACATACAGATATCACATCTTGATCATTTCTGCCCCCCGCCCTCCAGTCTTCCTTCTTCTCATCTCTATGGAGTCTTCCTCACTGTTTGTGAACGTGGCTCTTTATTTTCTTCTTCAAATCATTTGTACTTTGGATTTCTCCTATTGGCAAAACCATGTGATATTTAGCCATTTGTGACTGACTTATTTCACATAGTATTATGGTCTCAGGATCATTCGTTTTCCCAAAAATAAAACAAATTTATCCTTTGTAGGGCTATCCAGTACTCTGTTGTGCATATATACTACATTTTAATCCATTCACTAGTAAGGCATATTACATGATTTAAGTAGTGTGAGTAGTGATGCTGTGAACATGGGAATGCATGTATCCCTGTAATATGGTGATTTTAGCTCTTTCAGAAAGACACCCAAGATAAGTTATTTTTAAGATTATATCAAAAGAAGGAAATAGAGAGGCTATATGAAGGATTTCTGTACTTTCTCTTCAGTTTTTCTGTAGACTTAAGATTGTATAAAAATAAAGTTCATTTATAAATATTTTAAAAGTCACTGAGGGTTAGTGAGGTATATCTATGTCTTTAAAGTTTATATTTATCTAGCTGTAAACAAGTACTATAAGACATCCACAGGTTGGAACTAAGCTTATAGTTAGATGATACTACTTGGTGTGAGTATGTATCAGTCAGTGGTTTATAGAGTGGCCAAAAACGATGCTTTACCTTTTAATTTTAAAAATTATTAAAGTAAAAGACACATTGCTATTAATCCACTCAAAAATATTTCCCTTCACTTTGAACTCACATATCTCATCATTCTTGCCACTATCTGAAACAGTTCTGGAAGCCCTCTTTGGTGAGTGTCTTCAGTTGCTCTGTCATGGCTTCTTCAATGTCCTGAATTGATTCAAAATGCTTACCTTTCGCGGTCACTTTGACTTTGGGCAAGGGCTAGCAATCACAAGGTGCCAGATCCAGTGAGTAAGATGGTTGAGAACATGTCATAATTGTTTATGAGCCTGCCTCTCCATTGGATGGCACTGAGCAGCACGATTCACCACATTTTTGATCCCACTTTATAAAGACACGACAAAGAACCTCCAGAACTGCTTCAGAAAATGAAAGAACAATAGAATAATTATGTTTAAAGCAAGTGGGAATATTCTGAAGGAGATTAATAACAATATGTCTTTTACTGTAATAAATATTTTAATTTAAATTTTCATTGTGTATTTTGATCACCCCTTGTCAAACAAAGATTTTTTTTCTGCAAAGGGTCATAGAATAAATATTTTCAACTTTGTAGGATAACAGGTTTTTGTCTCAGCTACTCAGCTGTGCTCACATAATACATAAATAGACATGGTTGTGTTCCTATAAAATTTTACAAAACCTGACCTTGGGCCTGACTTGTCCAGTTGAGCATAGTTTGCTAACCCATGTTTAAACCATCAATAATTTATTTATAGCTAATATTTATTGCAAGTCATGTGGAAACCTTCTTCATGTCATTTTCTTTGGGACCCAATGTGATGAAGAAGTCATCACATGAACCATCATATTTCACTGAGGCAGAGACAAAGAGAATATGGTGAATTCCTCACTTTTCTCATTTCTATAGCTCTGCTCACAATTCATCAACAATGATTCACTTGTGTATGCCTAACTTCAAAATGGATGGTATTGTGCAATGGCGCCATAGGAAAGCCAAGCGCAGTGGCACCGTACCTCTAGAAAGGAGAGATAATAGTATTTAGTGACTGACACTTAATTAGCAATACAGAGAAGATGTGCAGAAATGTAGATGGATCTTCCCCCACTACTAAGGAGAAAGTAACCTGGAAAGCAACTTTGGGGTGTTATTTAGCACATTGAACAAAGTTTAATGTATATTACAGACTGAAATTTCCACTTTGGAACCCTCGAGAATCTCCTACATAAAGCTCTAAGAAATACATTCAGAGATACTGTAGCATAGTTCAGAATAGAAAAAAATGAGAGCAATTTCAATATTGACCAATAGTGAAAAAGATAAATTATACTATTTTTCATAGGATGGCATCAAACATAGCAGTCCAAATGGATAATATATGGATCAATGAAAAAGAATTACTATATTTGTATTGATGTATCTCAAATTAATTTTGTGTAGAAAAGTAACATTGTAAATGAGTACTTATGCAATTAGTCCTTTTACATAAAAATTTAAAACCTACATCATAGAAAAATAATATAAAGAAATGGGCACACATTAACTTTAACAAGTTCTTGTTCCTAAGGAGATTTGGGCTTTGAATTATCTGTAGGCATTTTTTATATTTCATTAAAAGCATCTGAAGAAGTTATGGCAAAATATTAATGTGCATTGAAACTGGACAGCAGTTAATGTGAGTTTCTATTTTATCTCTCTTGTTCTTATTTGTATGCTTTATTTTAAAATTAAAGAAAAATTATTGCAGCTAGATATGATTGTCAGCATCAAGAAGATCCATGGTAATGTTGAATGACAAAAAGACCAGGCTGAGCTAACAAGCAAGACAAAGAAGTTTGCCTTTTGCAGCATACCAACTTGAAAATGATCCATGAAAATGCATAAACTGGGTCTGGAGATGGAGCTCAGCAGTAGAGCACCCTGCCTAGCATGTGCAAGACCTTTCTCAATCTCTACTGCCAACAAGAAAGAAAAATGGAGAAGAAAAAATGAAAAGGAAAACCCAAGCATGGTGGTGGTGCACATCTGCAATCCCAGCACTTGGGAGGCTTAGACAGGAGATTCACTGTAAGCTTCAGGCCAGCCTGGGTGATATAGTGAGTACAAGGCCAACCTGAACTACATAGGGAGACCTTGTGAAAGCCAACCAACCAACCAACCAACCAACCAAAGCGAAACAAAAGGCAAAACCTGAAGTGATATAACTGCCTGAAGAGTTTGAAAGCCAAACATTCAGGACACAATTCAGGGGAAGTTAATCAGTTGACAGTGAATAAAGAAAAGGAGCAACTTGATGGATGCACCTCAAGACCATAATCTTAAGTGAAATAAATCAGGCACACAAGTTTAAATACCACATTGTTTCTCTTGTGTGAAAAACTCAAAGTATAAATAAAGAGTAAAAGAGAGAATAGACATTAGGAAGTAGGAAGAATTTTTTCTTAAAGGAAAGGAAGCCAGAGATGGTGGAGTGAAAGAAGGGAAAAGGGACTTGAAGAAAAGAGTGGAAGAAAAATGGAAAGTGAGCTTTTGCAAATGGAGAAGAAGGGTTGGAGGGAGAGGACAGAAAGGAAATAAAAAGAATAATTAAAATGTGTTGTGTAATGTACACATTCCCCATAATGAATGTGGTCATTATGTATTTTAAACATGTACTAATAAAAGACTTCAAAAATAACATTATATTTTCATATATATGAGATTAAATGAAATGAATAGGAGTTTATGAACTTGTCCTATAACTTACTGGCTCAGTGACCTGAAACAAATCACCTCAGCTCTGTCTCAGTTTTCTTATCTGTAAAGTGTGTGTGGGCAGATCCCTGCCCTGTGTCTTCCTTGGAGCTGTTGTAAAGATCAAATGAAATATTTGTGGACATGTTTTATAAATATCTGTAATGTTGCACAAATGGGCATCACCCATAGTGTTCAGAGATACCAAAAACTATTGAACTTACTAGTATTCTCCACTATGTGCTCTATTGTCTGACTGCTCCATGGAATGAACACGTGTACCAGGTGTGTTTAGGACTCAAAATGGGTGATTGATGTAGACTTTTTTCTTGTCTCATCTCACCATTTTTTTGTGATCATGCAGTGCTAACAGAACTTGTATCTTGTTCTTCCCAAAATTATGTTAGGATGGTCTTGCTAATGCTATTTTAAACTTGTCATTCAAAATAAAATGCCTATTACAACAACTGTTTACTCACCAAGAATAAGAAATGTTTTGGAAGACAGAGATGTTTAGATGACATGGTTAATCCAGATTACTCACTGAAATTATTTTGTTTCTGATCTTATGTGGTATAAGCTGGGACAAAAAACAAATGATGGACAAAAGATGAAATATATTTTAGGGTCACATTTTAGTCCTTTCTCCCATGTGACTAGGTTTTCTTTTCAGCTCTAACCTCAGTTACTTACTTTGGCATAACCTAAGCTAAGTAATTTTTCTATCACACTCTTTGAAACGAAATCACTACGAGCAGCCCACACTCAAGGAGTGGTTAATTTGCTCAAATTTTTTCAGTTTAGGTCATTGAGGCATTTTTAGTTGAGAGCAATAGCTTTTTGACATATCTTTCATTGTGGTTTTGCTTATTGGTTTTATTTTGATTTGCTTTGCATTGTTTGACAGATTCTTACTCTCTAACACTATGTTTTGGTTTGCATCACTTAACATATCCTTTCTGTCTAGCACTATAAGATGTCCCTGGATTATCTTCTACATTTCCTGGCCCAACCTTATTTTCCAAAGAGACCTGGTTCCTTTTATTGGAGAACAGTGTTGTATTATCTTTTTTTTTTTAAACAGTGGCATGATGATGTAGTGGAGAGCTGATGTTACACAATTTGTGCTAAGATAAATTCTGATAAGCTATGTGTCACACACTGTCTCACTGGATAAGAATTGTGGTATGATGTAGGCAGTTCATCATAAAGCTCACCTGCAACACAAACAACATTAAGATTCTCCTGTACACTCCGAAAGACCACTAGTTTCTAATGTTTTCATTCTTAAGATTATTTTGAGTCTGTCAAATTCACAATGAAGCCACAGACAATTAAACTTTGAGATAAAATATGATAGAAAAAGGAAGTAACCTTTTAAACAGATTATTTGGCAAAACAATCTCCCAAATAATAGTAATTACATAGTTTGTCAGTTGCATGGTGAGAATAATTAAGGTGACTAAATAATTCTGTAGCAATTATGATGCAATTTTAGTTTTTAGATATTTCAGCATTGTGCAAATTCCAGCTAAACCGCAAAACTGATCATTTGGGCAATCTATTTCTCCATATGGTATTTATAGTACAATTAAGATGTTCACTGCTGCACTTATCAAAAGTTGTATAAATCTTGTAGGACATTAATGTATGCTTTAAAATATGGTACTGCTAATTACTCTAACAAAACTTTCATAAATATAAAAGGATATATCAAGTCATAAAATAGATGAAGGACAAAAGACCTCACGACATTTTAGGGATAATTTTATTTTTCAGGATTTCACCTAGTTTGTAAGGATTTTATTCCTGTAATATTATGAAGCAATATAATTATCAACAAATGAAAGTTAAGTATTATTCCCACTTTTGTGCTTGAAATTAGCCACATGCTCATTTCACAACTGCATGAAGTTACCGTATTTTTATCAGTAGCCTTGAAATATATATCCGAAAAAAAAAAACAAATGCTCTGTTTAATCAAATGTTGAACCAGTCCTCTAGTTCCACTTATTTCCCATCATTTCTTTTAACCTTTGCCATTTCTCATTAGTACAGTTTCAGAGAAATTTCAAGTGCTTCTTTGACTTCACATAAGCTTTGCTTTTCAATAAGAAAAGACAATGGGCCTTCTCTCTGGGACCCCTTATCATATTGGTGGAAGGATTTCCTAAAATAAAAATGTCAACCAACGAACAAAATAAATGCCAGTGCTGTGCAGTGCCTCCTACAAAATGATCACAAAGCAAGTGCTGCCAATCCTTTGTAGGAAATGGAATGAAAGTGGAAGAGCACTTAACTTTCATAAAGGACTCTATGCAAAAGCAATAGCAATAAGGTCACTTACAACCAACAAGAGTGACTGTTTTCTAGAGTTTAAAACCAGCAATTAAAGCCATGTGACAATGGATCTGGTCACTCAAAATGATCTTTGTTTTCTCAAAAAGAGGCAGGATGTCAGAATTCTGGAAATAGAATTTCAGCTTAGGGTAAGAAGATTAGCTGTGTAACTGCTAAGGCCTCTTTCAATTCACATTTTTCAAATTTTTGCAATGCTAGTAAATTTTAGATATTTGAAACCTCATTGAAGAACAGAGCTCTTGACCTATTGTTGTACTCAATGGTTTGTGAAGAATAGATTTGATACAGGACACATAAACTTTTAGGAGCATTTTATAATATTCATCTAAACAGTCAATTACAGCAGAGTGAGGAGATCTGCCTGCATCCTAGAGACCTGAAGAATCCAGCCGAGGGCCTGGATCCCATGGTGATGTCCCACACAAGTCCAGCCAAAGGCCTAGAACCCAAGGCAGTGTCCTCCATGAGTCCAGCCAAGGGCCTAGAGCCCACAACAATATCTCATGCAAATCGGTATCAAGGACCTGCACTGGGAAGGCCCACAGGCCAGTGGTGGAAACTAGAAAGCCTGTGCCACCAGGTAAAGGATCTGTAGCAGAGGGCTGAGGGATCGGCACTGGAGCCAGGAAGAGACTCTTGAGATGAACACCAGAGCTCCCCTGAAGAGAACAGCAGCCATCGTAGGTGACAGCGAGGACCTCAGCTCCTCTGAGGAGAACAGCAGAATTCACACCAGGAAAACCAGCCACAACAAAGCTTTTCCTGGGAAATCAGCAGCATATAATCTTCCCCTCCCATTATCCTTTTATGCCATTGGCAGCAATCTTCAGCGGGGTCTTTCATGCCCGGAACCATGCTGACTCAGTTCACCTGGACGTTCCCATTTAAATGGACCATTAGTTAATCCACCACAACTATGTACATTTTAAATTATTCTATCTAGAATAAAATATGTCACCGTTTCTCTATATATACATATATTTATATAATATAAGGTAATATAAATAATGTGTGTATATGTGTGTGTCTCTGTTTGTTTGTATATAATAACTTGATCAAAATATACAAATGCAATAAGACACTCTGTCCATTGAACTTGATTCTAAATACCTTAGTATTTATAGGGAACTCACCTGCTTTACTAAGTCAATTATTGTACCCTTGGGCAAGATCATTTGAATGAAGACTTACTGAGTGAGTACATACTAAGTACATCAACATCCCCTGGTATCCGTGGGGGTCATACACAACATCAACTCTGTCTTTGTGATTCTATATATTAGGTACTATTGAATACTTATTCTCAGAAAAGTATTATATAAGATAGTAGGTTTCTTTCACAATTTTTAAAAACATATGTACCAGAGAATGTAAAGACACCTCAGAGTTTATGCAGCCTACTTTGATACCCTGAGCTAAAATTCCATTTCACACTCTCTGACATTCTGCCTCCACTTGACTAAGAAGACTGTCTTCCAGTGGTCTGATCCATTGTCATAAGGATCTAAGTACCTGAGTATTCCATACATATTCAAAAACATGAAGACATGCCAATGGGATGGAATAGCCCAGTATGTTATTATAAAATAGGTGACATCTGCAGGAAGGGGAACACCTAGATAGAGAAAATGATTTCCTGTTACAAAGACTGTTTAGAGATTATGTGCAGGTGGATATTAGCATGGCATTAGAGAGAAACCAGGCCAAAAATTCCATTAAATAGAAGTGGACTATTTAAGTAACATAAGAGCATCTGGGCCACTGAAATTTCAAATTTGGAGCTGTGGGCAGTGAAATGTGAGCCACTGAAATGTTCTGAAAGGCATAATAGTAAGTGTAGTTCATTGTTGATACCTGAGCCACAGTGCCTGAGTACAAATCCCAAGTCTTTATTTAGCTTTGTTACTCTGCAAATTATTTAATTCATCTCTAAAATTCAAATATAATACTTATTACCTCACTGGACTATGTGAGGATCTACCAAAATAATGTATGGTGTCTGGCTTGGAGTAAATGCTCAATAATTGGTAACTGCTGTTATTATTAATAACATGAATGTAGCAGTTAGAACAATCTCAGAGCAGTGTAACTAGAGGATGTAAAATTGCTTCTAGGATTAGTGTAACAATCCAAGCTGTTTTAATGTAAAATGAAAACTTATAAATGTGAAATCAGTTAAGCCTATTGATTCCCAAAAGCTCTGTTAAATGTGCTTTCATAGAGAACATGGAAACAATTTATAGATTATATTTCAGTACAATTTATAGATTATATTTGGATTTAAATAATTTTGTATAATCTTGTATATCATGATAATGTAAACACCTATTGAATACTGGTAATAAAATATTTATTCAAATGCTGTCTATAAAATATTTGGAGTCAGTGACTTCTGCTTCACTGAAAACAGAACCACGATGTGGAATGTAAAGTTTGATGTGGGTAGACAAGGCACATAGTGCCAATATCCCCGAACCTTAGCAATTATGCCTAATGTGTGCATGTGCATTGTTAAAAATATTAAAATAGTACTGAAAGGTACTAAAATGGTACATTCTTCTTATGTATTTAAATTTTTTTATTTTAATCTATTACAAGTAGATATTAATAAATAAAATATAAGTCATTCTATGAAGAATAATTTTTCATAACAAAAATTATTAGAGACTAACCTTGGTAAATACAGTGTATCATGATCTTAGAAGAATATATTTTCATTTGCTAATATATCTCTCAACTCATCTCCTAATAATACTATATCTTTTTTGCATAAAACATTTTAAGTATTGATAAAGTATCTCACATTCTGCATAATCTTGAACAATTTCTTCCTATTTCACAATATTTATTTTTCTTTTTGTTCCTTATTTCCACTTTCAGCTTCTCACACCAGAGAGACAATGTAGTATTTGCACATGTGTGTTTGATTTATTTCACTTACTGTAAAAAGTACCTGAAGTAATTAATTTAAAAGGAGTTTTGGAAAGCTTATTTTGTTTCACAGTTCTAGAGGTTTCAGTGGTCTATTGGCCCTGTTGTATTTGGGACTGTGATGAGTAAAATCATAAATGCAGGAGCATAAGGCAGAGCAAACTCTAATGTCATGCTCAAACTGCAAAAGACAGGGAGGAAGATGAAGGGCCTGGGTCTTAATATCCCCTTCAAGGAATGCTAGAGATTAGATCTAAAATGTCTTCCTCAAATTCTCATTTGTGTGAAAGGTGTTTAGATGCCTATGTCACTATAAATGACTTGCTGTTTGGAGGTGGAGTCTAATTGGAGGTGAGTAACTGAGAGCGTGACGTGGAAGGGTATATTTCCCTCCCAAACCCTTTCCTTCTCTTTCTGCTTCCTGCCTATCTTTAATGAAAAGCTTGCTTCTGACTACCCCTTTTACCATGTGGTTTTAGCATTGGGCCCAGACAGCCACAGAAGTAGCCTTTTAAAACTGTGAGCCAAAATAAACCTCTCCTCCTGTAATTTATTGATGTCAAGTATTGTACCTCAGTGACAAAACAAAAAAAGGTGACTAAAGCAGATATTGGTACCAAGAGTAGAGTTGTTGTCATTACTATACCTGGTTATGTGGTTCAGAAGCCTTTGGAACTGGTTTACAAGAGTAGTTTAGGAAGGTTTGGAGATGCTGGGTAGAGATGCCACAGATGGCAGACAAATTTTGTTCAGAGATCAGGAGAAGAGAATTCTCATAGAAATCCAGACAGTAAAGGCTAGGCTGAGTAAGGCGCCATCCCTTGCAGGCTTAAAAAGTACAAAAAATGGCAGGGTTTTATTTGAAAAGAGAGTCCCCAAGGAGCCCAGATCAATCAGGGCAGTGAAGAAAAATTTCCACAGAGTTCAGCCATCCAGGCATGCAGTCTTCTATAGCCATAATGTGAGGGGGCCTGGCCTGAGGAAAGCCATAGGCAATAAGCAGAAACACTTCAGGTGAGAAAAATATGAGGGCTACAACTGGCAACGTTGTAGGGGCAATGCTGCAGAAGCCTTTAGACCTCACATCTCCCTAGAGTTTTCTTCAGGTGCTACACATAAAATGACAGTATTTAATTTTTTCCCACGATGGGTTTTGGTCTTACTTTGGTCTAATTCCTTTCTTTCCTCTTGTTCTTCCCTTTTGGAATAGGAATATTTACCCTAAACTTTAGCATGTTGGAAGTGTTTAACCTTCTTTTTGATTTTTACAAGAACTCACAGCTAGGAGTCTGCTTTGAGTCTCAGAGGAGACTTTGAACTTGGGCTTTTCAGCAATGCTGGAACTGTTAAAATTTTGGCGATCCTTAGAGATTGAATAGGTACCTTTTTCATAATAAGAGGTACATGAGTCTTTTGGGATAAGGGGGGAATGTTTGAGTATAGGTCTAAAATAGACCCCTAAATTCTCATGTGTATGGAAGGTGATTAGGGGGTGGGCCTATTTGGAAGTGGACAATGGGGAGGTAACCTACAAGGATACATCTCTCTTCCAGGTTCCCTCTTCTCATTCTGCTTCCTGACTAGCATGGGATGAGCAGATTTCCTCTGTGGCAGCTCATTCTACCATGTAATTTCTGCATTTGTGTCTGCCCACCATAGACTGAAACTTCTGAAACTGTGAGACAAAATAAATCTCTCCTCTTTAAATTGTAGGTGTCTGATACTGTGTTTCAATGGCAAAAATATGGCTAACATGAGGCTAGGTCCTAGGATATAACAAGTGTACACCAAAGGTATATTACCATATGACTAAGACTTCCAACAGGGCTTCATCTCAAAGATTCCACCACCTCCCTATAGTACAATGGGTTAGAGAACAAGCCTCTAACACAAAGGCTCTAGAGGACATTCCAGATCCAAACTATGGGACATTGCCACAACCCTATCCACTCTAAGTCCCACACCTTAGGGACAACTACTTCATAAACTTTTGATTCTTCTGGTAGTTATGTCCATTTTTCCAAGAAAATAAACTTATCTAGTTACCTATTGAATCATAATTTTTTTAATTTTTGAATTTTATTTCATTTTAAATTGGCAATTTATAATGATATATATATATTTATGGAGTTTAAAATGATGTTAATATTATGATTTATAAATAAAACTATGCTTTGAACAACATGGGGGCTAGGGGCACTGACCCTTCCGCAGGAGAAAATCTATGTAGAACTTTTCATTCCTCCTAAATTTAACTATGAATAGCCTACTGTTGACCAGAAGTCTTAGCAATAATATAAGCATTTGATTAACATATTTTATTGATATATATATACATATCATATATTGTGAAAATATATGAGAACCATGAGAGATCACTTTTTACAATGACATGTAATTTATTGGAGAAATAAATTCCTCACAGAGATGATGAGTGTCTCATTTTATTTTAAGTTTATACTTGCAACACTTGAGTTCAGCCCAATAGCAACAAAAGGTGACTGAAAAATTATTACAAAAATACAGTATGTATTATAAATAATTTTATGCAGTTAAAATTTAATAATGCATTTTGTGCTTGTTTGCATTTCTTTCAACTGCAAATGTGTCATGTATATTCTGTTTTTGTATAAGTTTGATAATTTTTTATTCATTAACTTTATCAGTACATCTATGGTATACATTGTGGTCATATTCATCACAGGGAATTTGTACCTGTACATGATATATCTGACTTCTTGTTTTTTCCCATTCCCCTTCCCTCCCTTTTACCCTTCCACTCCTCCCTATGTACAAAAGCTTTGTTTCTGTTTTTTTCTTCTTTTCTCACTTTTTTCTTTCCCTTCTTTCCTTTCCCGCACCCTCCATACCTCATTCCCCTTCCCCTTTGAACCCTTTCTTCATATTTTACAATATCTATTATACATTTTGGTCCTCATTTACAATTCAGTATTTACACATGTGTGTCCTATTTATTTTACTTGTGCATGATCTCAAGGTTCATCCATTTAGCTATAAATGTCTCTAGTTTATCATTATTTATGGCTGAGTAGTACTCCATTCTACAAAATAAACCACATCTTCTTTATCCAGTCACCAGTTGATGAGCATTTAGGCTATTTCCAAGATTTAGCTATTACAAACTGCACCACTATAAACATGGGTGTGTATATGATGTGATATGATGCTTTCAATTCTTTTGGGAAGATATTCAGCAAAGGAATAGCTGGGTCAAATGTAACCTCTAATCCTAGTTTTTTGACAGTGTATGCACCAGTCTACACTCCCACCAGTGGTGGAGTAGGGTTCCTCTTTCCACACAACCCCTCCAGCATTTGTGATTGGTTGATTTCATGATAGCAGCCATTCTTTCCTTGGTGAGGTGGAATCTCAGTGTTGTTTTCATTTGCATCTCTCAAATAACCAGTGATGTTGAACATTTTTTCATATGTTTATTTGCTATTTCTACGGCCATACCACAAGCTTTGATAAATGTTAACATTCTGTAATATATTTGTGTATATTTTATAGTAGTACATGATATAGTAGCCAGTTACCTCCATATATTTTGTATATTCATGACACAATTTGTTCTTAAGTTTTTTAAACTTCTAGGCTACACAATTCATCCATGAGTTTTCTCCAATTGATGCAAGTCTTCAAAACATAAGAGCCATCATATAAGTGGATGCATGAAGTCCTGCTTGTGGTGTTCAACAGAACAATGTGAAATTATTTAATCCAGCTAATTAATATATCTATCACTTAAAGTACTTATCATTTTTTGTGGTTAGAGCATTTGAAATTTATTATTCTACAAAATTTAAAATATACCATAATTGGTATACTAACTATATTACTACTAACTATATTCACAGTAATAAGAAATAGATCTCAAAAAATCACAATCAAACTTTTATTCCTTTTGTCTATCATATCTCTATTGCATCCAAATCCCAACCTCTGAACATCACTTTTATCTCTATTATTTTGATTGTTTCAGATTCCACATGTATGTGAAAATGTGGTGCTCCTCTTTTTGTGTCTGGCCTATTTCACTTAGTTTAATTTTCTCCAATTCCATCCATGATGTTACAAATGACAGGATTTCATTCCTTTTTGTGGCTTAGGAATATTCTATTGTATGTATGTTCCACATTTTCTTCATCCAGGTAGATTCCATTTCATGGCTATTGTAATTAATGCTGCAATGAACATGGAGTGCAGATATATCTTTGACATACTGATTTCAAAAGTTTTTGGATAAGTAACAGGAAACGGGATAGCTGGATCTTATGGATTTTCCACTTGTTGGTTTTTGAGTTACCTCCATGCAGTTTTCCATAATTGATGTACAAATGTACATTACCTCAGTAGTGTACAAAAGTTCCAATATTTACATAATCTGTACAATCCTCTGCATGTGTCAATTGCAGCTCCTTTCTAGTATTTTTCCCAAAAATTATATCACAATTTTTACTGTAGTAGATAATGAGTACATTATTACCATACACGCTTTACTTCTGAGGTATGTAATGCATGGTTATTTCATTCCTTTTCACATAACTTATTATTCTTGTTACATGGCATGGAAAATGGCAGACGTTTTTTACTTCCTTTGCTTTCCATGTATCTTAACTGACTTCCTCAAACCTCTAACATCTGTAATATTCCTCTACATATTCCCCCTAAATTCTCATATGTAGTCCATTACTTCCTCTTTTTATTTTTTAACAGTTACTCCTCACACCTTAAGTTCACTGTCCACTGGGTTGCACAGTGTCCTTGTTGCTCTCCATACCTGATACTGAACAGAATGATACAGAACTATCATTCTGAGACCTCCCTTCACCATCACTTGTGGCTTCCTTCATCTTTTTGATTGGACTCATTCTAATCTTCTTTTCTCCTTCCTTGATTAACTGTTTTGATTTTGTATAACCCAACCTCATTAGAGGTAGGAAATATTAATTTCTAAACTCTCATAAATTGTAGGTTGAATGAGCATGGAAGTCTGCTTCAGAGTCTCCACACCTCTTCCCTCTTTGAGCTTTCAATATGGAAGTTGCAAGCTCTTTTGATAATTCAGATTCCTATTTCTTATTACATTCCCTCACCATCTATCTCATCTTTGGAAGCTTTTAATATTGTTTCATTATAAAAATATGATAGGCTAAATACTGCTCACAGAAAATGTCAATGGCCTAATCATTGGATCATGTAACTATTACCTTGCATGGAAATAGATATTTGCACATGACATTAAATTGAGAATACTGGGATGAGTGGATTATTCTAGATTACCTAAGAGGGCCCAGTTTAATGACAAAAGTCCTTTTCAGGGCAAAATATAGGGAGATTCGACCACAGAAATAAAAGAGGTGACAATAGGAACAAGAGTTTGAAGTGACTTCCAGAAGGAATCAGGAGAAAAGAAGCTTCTGAAAGCTAAGAATGGTAAAGAAACAGATTCTCTCCTAGAGACTCCAGAAAGGATAAGCCTTACCAACACCCTGAACCTAACCTAGTGAAACTGATTTCATTTTTGTTGTTTCAATCCATCAAGTTTGTGAGAATTTCTTACAGTGGAAATATGAAACTAGTACCGAGGGTGATGTGAAATTTCTCTAAGTCTAAGGACCTAAAAGCTTCTGCATTTTCTGTATTCATTGTATTGAGCATAATGAATCTGAGAGTATATTAAATTCTAGAAAATACTCTTGATTATGTGTTAGATAATTTCCTTTCTGATGTTTTCTATCCTATCTGGAATCTTATTAGTAAGATATTGTGTCTCCTAAATTGACTCTAATTTTCTAAACTTCCCTCTCCTATTATTGATGATTGTCATTTTGTTCTACTTTTTTGGTAATAAATTGAAACTTTTTTTTTTTTTTTTTTTTGGTACCGGGGATCAAACTCGGGACCTTGTGCTTTCGAGGAAGGCACCAGAACCACTGAGCTAAATGCCTGGTACTAAATTGGAACTTTATTAGCTTATCTTTCCAAAAATTTTCCGTTTAGATATGCACACACAGAGGTGCACATGCACAAACACACACATACATTCCTAAGGATTCTTTCCCATTCTTTGACTTTTGATAACACCTTATTCTGACTTTACAAAAGATTTATACAAGATATTGTGTTTCTTTGATGATAGCAATGCTGAATTTTATGCTTTCCCCATAAAAGTATTTCCCATTCTGATGTTTTACTTTTATTTTCTCTGTCATTTTAATATGTTTAAATTACTAAAATTGTAAGTAAGGATCAAAATGTATAATTGATATTGTGAAATAGGAAGAAAAGTTCTAAAGGAGTAGGGGAAATGGGAGGGGTAGGGGAAAGGATAGAAAGGAAAACAAAAACTATGAGAAAAGGAAAAAAAATGGAAACAATGTCTTTGTAAATGGGGAAGGGTAGAGGGGGTGAAGGGAGGGCAGGGGAATGGGGAAAAAAAGAACCAAGGTATGTCATGTAAAAGTAAAAGGTCCCAGTGATGAATGCAACTGCATTGTATACCTAAAATGTACCAATAAACTTAATGGAAGAAAAGATTCTATTTATGTCCATGTTTTAAATAATGGCTTAAACATGAGTTAGGAACCCCAAGAGAGGGTAGAAACAAGGTATGTGAAGTGGCGTATTGCATTCTAGCATGATTGTGTCAGAAATGTGACATTTACTTAAAGGGTATCTGTCACCTAATCAATATCTACAGTGGCCCTGTCCAAGCAATGGATGTGTGGAATGGAAGAGTGGGATGGAATATATGAATAGAAGTCCATGTCCTCTAGATATAGAATATTAGACAATTTTTCTACTTTTAACTTTGCTCTTTATATCACTTTTGGTTGCAGCTGGTTCTTCTAACTCTGAGGTTTTCATTGTTTTGAGGAGCAAATGGATTCACTTTCTGTTGCTTCCCGTGTCTGTAGACATTTCAATTTCATGTTCCTGGTCTTTGCTAAATCACCTACCACTTTTCTATCCATCTTTAAAAAATATGATGACTTTTTATCTGTTGTCTCTTCTGACATTCTCTTTGTGAGTTTCTCGTGTTTATGTCCCTGTGTACCATCATTTCAGTGAGATTTCAAGGAGCAGAAACAAACAAGGATTTAGTCAACTATGACTAATTTAAAGTTACTTCATAAATCATTAATGAAATTAAGAGAAAAGCACGAATGGTAGAATTATTATAAAGATATACAACTGCTTGTTAGAAGAGTAGTTCACAATGTCCTTCATGAGCATTAAGTTCTTAATTATGAAACAGTAGCTGGGTGCTTGATACAAAACAAGTTAATTGTACAAAACAAGTTAAGGAAACACTATGTAATTACATGATGTATAGTTAAGTAATTGCAAATTTTTCCTTCAGAAGAACTTTAATTCCTACAAGTTTGGCCACCAAAAAGCTTAGTGAAAGGTATTTATCACTCATATTTTTAAAATCAAAATACAAACCTTATGAAGGACAGACGACAGACCCTAGAAACTTCTTTTTAAAAAAGAGGGAAGAATATCCAATTTTACAGGGTGTGGTAGTCACCTTTCTCTTCCTGTGAGCGGATACTGGACATAAGTAACTCAAAGGAGGGAAGACTGACTTTGACTCAGAGTTTCAGAGGTTTTGGCCCATGGTACTCGGGTTGTTTCCCTTTGGGCCTGTAGTGAGCCAAAGGATCATGACGGGGAATGTGTGGTGGAGCAAAACTGTTCACCTCATAAAGAAAAAGAGGACTGGCCAGGGTCGCAATATCCTTCCCACTGGCACACATCGAAGTGTCATCACTTCCTCCAAGTAGGCCTTGCCCACTCCAACTATGCCACTCTGCTCTGAGCCAAGCCTTTGACACTTGTGCCTCCGAACCCGGCCTGTAACAGCAACTGCCTAAATGTTGCCCCTTCGGCAGGTTGTATGTTTAGAAATTGAAACCAAATTCCTCTTTTTCCCTCTCGATATACCATGAGGTCTCTCAGAAGACCATTTGTGTCTGTAATGAGTTTATTTTCACAACAGCATTCTCTGAAAGGAATAAGCAATGAATTAATTAATCAGGGTAGTGGAATACTTGTAGATAATTTTATTAATTTAAAAAACACTGTAATAATGTTTGACTTCAATCTAACACACATTAACTGACCCATAATTTTTATTAAAATATTAATGTCAATGAATTTCAATTTTGTGATACTACTGCATCTATTTCTATTATAATTAATGTTAAAAAGCATTGCCTTTCAAAATGAAAGTATAAATGTTGAATCCCAATTGTTACATTTTTATGTGATTAAATTGTTATACATATATATATATATATCCAACATTATCAGTATTTAGTGGTTCTAGTAAGAGCTACTTGGATCAAATCAGGTACGATTGTGCTATTTTTTATTTTATTTTATTTTTTAGTTCTTTTATTGGTACATTTTAGGTAGACAATTCTTTTACATTTATCATTGGGTGCTTGTACCTGTACATGATGTATCTTGGTTCTTTTTTTTTTCCCCCATTACCTGTGTGCCCTTCACCCCCTCCAGCCTTCCCTATTTACATAGATTTCATTTCCATTTTTTTTTCTTTTCTCATAGTTTTTCCTTTCCCTCTTTTCCTTTCCCCTTCCCCTCCCTTCACTCCTTTGTCTTTGGACCTTTTTTCCTATTTCAAATTATCAATTATTCATTTCAATCACTTTACACTATCAGTTTACACTATCAGTTTCTCACACTAGTGAAACTATTCGGTATTTACACATGTGTACCCTATTTATTTCACTTAAGAGTATGACCTCGATATGCATCCATTTACCTATAAATGACTCTAGTTTTCATTCTTTATGGCTAAGTAGTACTCCGTTTTATTAAAAAACCACATTTTCTTTATCCAGTTTCCAGTTAATGGGCACTTGGGCTGCTTCCAAGCTTTAGCTATTACAAACTGTGCCGCTATAAACATGGGTGCAGAGGTCCCATTTGACCCATCTATTCCCCTGCTGGGTATCTTCCCCAAAGAATTAAAAGAATCATACCACAGTGATATAAGATTGTGCTATTTAAACATATTTTCTCTTCATCTTTCTCCTGTCCTTAATATAATTTAAGCACAATTATTTTAATTGTATCATGTGACTACTTATGGCTCAGAAAGAGAAGATATGGCAAGCTCTGAATATAGGATTATATTTCATTTACATAAGGAGTTAAATGAGTCTCCCAAGGCTGGTAACTACAGTCATTTCCTCATCTTGCTAATCAAGACATTCCAGGTAAATATGATAGGAGAAGAGAGGAAAGGTTATGATTACGGAATCACAAGGATATGTACTTTCAGTTTCCAGTTATTAAAAGATGGAGCCAAGAATGTATAACAAGGTTAAATTTAGTTGTAATATGTAAGGAAGTGGATAAAATGGTGTTATTATTATTAGTGGCATATTTATTAATTTATACAATGTGTTACTCATACCATGTGAGCTAGGCACTGGCTTATTTTATTTATTAATTCACTTAACAAACAGTTCTTGAGCATTGCTAATGTGCTGGGCACCAGAACCGGCACTGGGATATGGTGTTGAATGCAACAGACTTGGTCTCTGGCTTCAAGAATATTCCAATTTAGTAGAGGCAGTCATGGCAAACACAGAAACTATTAATAAAGTTACATCAAAATTTTGGTATTTCCTATGAAATCAATAAATCAAAAGAAGAAAATACAAGCAAGGCAGAGAGACTATAATTTTAAACAGGAAGATCTAGGAAGACTTCTGAGGAATAACATTTGAACAGACGTGAAAGATAAAAAATTATAAATCAAGCAGATTTCGGACTGCTATCCACAATGGGAGACCATCTACAAAGGTCCTGACATAGATGTGAAATTAGTACGTTTGGAGAGCTGCAACCATGCCATGGTGGCTGAAGTGGAGTGAATGAGAGGTACGATAGAAGGAGAAATCAGATAGGGACTCAGTAGCCAGATTGCATTGGAAACTGAAGGCTATAGTTAGGACTTGCAATTTCATTCTTTTGATGAATAGTGGCATTACAGAACTTGGAGTAAAGAAATGGATTGATATGACTTACTTCAATGGTACTTTATATTCCTGTATTAAGGATGCAAAATTAAAACTATAGAGATAAGAGGCTTTTTTGTAATACTCCAAGTGAAAGACAAAGTGGCCTGCACCACATCAGTAGTGGTCCAATTGGTGAGAAGATGGCAGAGTAGTAACACACTTAAAGCACGACAGCACAGCCTGTTTGTTTGCTTCAGATTTTTTGAGCACACACAAAGGAGGTATGTGTTGACTAACAGCCAACTGTATAAAAGCTAATTTATTTCTATTTTTGTTTGAGTTGCTAGACTAGTATTTTAAAAAATGCTGAAAAGTTTATTTGAAATTCAAGTAATGAAGTAGATGTCTCATAATCTTGCAGATAAAATGCAGATATGCAAACGAGGCACTTGAACAGCTGAATAGATTACTTAGTGGAATATAACTGATCCTATATGGCTGTAGTCAAAGAGGCAGTAAGACTGCGGGGCGCAGTTTCTAGAAGCATAAAGTCGGACCTTGGTGGGCCTTTGCCTTGTCATAGTTGGTGATGTTGGGAAAGTCTTGAATGCAATTTCAGAAATACTTATAGATTTGTATGGATGACATATAAGAGGGATTATATTATATTAATAATCTGTACAGTTTTTATTTTATGGATAATTTTTTTACTAAATTACATAGTGGCAGGTATCTATCCTTTCCTTTATGGCTGCTTGGTATTCAGTGTTGCATCTGAGAGGCTCATTGTGAATATTTTTTAAAACTACATATTTTTATAGCATTTTATTAGGTGTATTTTAGGGTAACTAGTGAATTTGGGATTGATTTCATTTTCTTCCCAGGTGATTAGTCACTTCTACCAACAGCACTTACCAAGAATTTATTTTTCCTCACTGATGAGTAATGTCACTTTCTACATAATTTAAATTTCTACACCTATGCAGTTAGTGCAGTCACGTATATGCCTGGATGACTTATTCTGCTCCACTGAATTGTCTACTCCTATATGTGCACTAATCAAAATTGAGGCAGGGAGGCAAGTTTGGTGGTGCACACCTGTTCCTGTAATCTCAGCACTCAAGAGGCTGAGGCAGGAGGATCGCCATGAGTTTGAGGTCAGCCTAGGCTACATAGTGCAATTAAGGCCAGCCTGAACGGCATAGTGAGACTTTGTCTCAAAAAACAAAACAACAAAAAAAAAAATAAAGAAAAGAATAAAAATGAAAGAATATTAAAACTAAAATTGAAGCAGAATCCTTAAATAAAAATCATTTTTGGAGAAGGAGTCTAAATAAAAAGACACAAGTTGCTTCAGAGGTCTACAGGGGGAGAAGATCTAGCCTTACTGTCACTACAGTTTCCTTTATTTTACAGTTTAAAACAACACCAGGTATTTGCTCACACTTCTGTGAGTCACAGCCCAGGCAGGCTCAGCCAGGTTCTTGTACGGGAACACGCAAGGCCACAAGCAAGGCGGCAGTGCAGCTGCCCTCTGCCCTGCAGGTGCGGGAAGGGCCCACCTGTAGGAGCAATCAGGTGGTCACAGGTTATTTGGCTCCCATAATTGAAGGAGTGAGGCTCTATTTCCTGGTTGGTAGTCACTTTGAGGTTGCTCCCAGCTCCTAAAGATGTCACCTACTTTCTTTTGTATGTGGCTCAATCCATCTTCAAAGCCAGCAGCATCCTAACTGTTCTCACCTTCAAATTTAACTTCCCTCAATGCTGCCAGTGAGAGAGATCATCTGATGGGGCTGGTCCACCCAAGTCATTTCCGTATCTGGCTGGCTGCAGTTCTGTCTGGAAAGCCTCTCAGCACACTGCCCCGTTAGTATGTGACTGGATGAGCAGGAGATGGGAGTCTCCGGGTAGCTGGGGTCAGCTTTGGAATTCTGTCTGAGGCAGTAGGCATGATTTCATTGATTTCCTGAAACAATCACTGCTGGAGGCCACCGGTATCCTCAAGCCCTTGATCTGGCTCAGCTCTGTGTTGGAGATTTCAATGTGTAGGGGCAGCCGGGGTGCCCAGACTGTGACCTCCACCTGGGAGGTGAAGTGCTGGTGTGTGAAGTTCACCACCATGTCTACTTTGCTTTTATCTCCTTCCCATTCAGGAAAATGGAGTCACAGTTGGTGGAGACCTTCATTATGTCTGCGTCCGCAGACCTGCACTCCGAAGACTCCAACAGGTGGACCACAGAGCCGTCCTCTGGAACCCCGACGGCCTTGACAGGGAGGGACACAGGCTTTCAGGTGAGAATGGTGGTGTTCAAAACTTCAGTGTCCTCGGGTGCGCGGGAGAGGCAGGACTAAAGGAGTGCCTCATTTCTCCCTAAACCACAGCCATCCATCTCTGTCCCTTAACAGGTGCTTTTCTGCCAAGCAGTAGCTGCCACCAAACCAAAACATGGGTCACTGTCTGCAGTGACGAGCTGGAGAGTGAAATGGGAGACGGAACTATTGAAGAGACCAAGGGGCTCCTTCTATAAGATTTCGCAAGTGCACTTTGGAATCGACAACAGCAGTGGCCTGGCTGGGGCCCTGCAGATTGCATGGCAAGTAGAATACTCAGTCGAGGACTCCATGAGTGAGCTGGTCGTCTCCGAGATCTTTGTCAGCCAGACGACCTTCGTGGGTATTGTCCCTCTCACAATAGTGTCCAGGGCCATCTAGTTTTTGAAGATTAGACTGAGGGAGAGATCGTCCCCATCCGCAGTGATCCACTGTTACTATAATTTAAAATACAGAATTGGCAGCTGGGCATGGTGGCACATGCCTGTAATCCCGGCACTCAGGAAGCTGAGACAAGAGAATCTTCATGAGTTGGAGGTGAGCTTGGGTTACATAGCAAGACCTTATCTCAAAAAAAAAAAAATATATATATATATATATATATAAAATATATGGAATTGGCAAGAGTCATAAGACCTGTGTTATTGTCCCCCTGAGTGAGGAGTGCCAGAGTTTTGAGGAAGTTGAAGGACCCGAGAAATAGAGAAATAACTAGAATTTGACATCTACAGAAGGACCCTATGCATACTAAAGAGGTTGCTCTTCATCATTTTTTTTCTTTTTACTCTTCATCTTTTGACAAGAAATCACATTGGCAGATTTAAAGGCAGGCAATAACACAATCAGAACGCTAGAAAGACTATTCCAGTGGCATAGTCAAACATTAATAAAACCAGGCCAGAACAAAAGATGTGTGTGTGTGTGCGTGTGTGCGTGTGTGTGTGTGTGTGTGTGTGTGTGCCCATGCATTTTCAGCACATTTTATTTGGAAACTGAAATATTTCTGTTTATGTAATCATTAAGTGACTCCAGAGATTTTTTTCTATTAATGCATGTAGAATTATTCTTTATCTCTTCTGAATATGGTACATTTGTGACTTTTGAAAAACTTTTCAAAAGTGTGACTTAATTTGTTGATCTTTAAAAGTAAGACAGTTTGGTAAATAAGAACCTACTTCTTTTGGCCAGAATTACCTTTTGTTCTCTTGTCTGATCTAAGAATCACACAAAGTGTCAGGGTAATCCTTATGGGGTTTTTATAGCATGGTGGGTTTTCACCTCAATAGTACCCTGAAGGAAACATGTTGCAAAAGGAAATTTGAAATGCCTCTCAAAAGAGAAATACTTTTCCATGGCTAAATGTCAAATCACAAACTGGTTTCTTATTTTCATATTCCCAAGGCAGAGATATTGGAAAGATTTTCTTTTCAAGGTCTCTATCTGGAAAGCAAAAAGCACAATTATAAGATATGACACAAGCTATAAATTACATATTGAAAAACTCTCAAAACATGAGTTTTACCGTAGATTAAGTTTGTATCATATGCTTTTATTTCCACTTCAAAACTGCTTAATTTAATTTCAAGTGTACAATATTTAACTAAATCATTTTATTATAGTCCCAAAAGAAGATATTTTAACATTTAAGTGTGAAATAGAAGATTTTCAGGATTTGGTTTTATTTTAAATTGTAAATACAAATTATGTGAATTTATTGGTGCAATGTGATGCATTGTTCTAGAAGAATTTAATCAGCTAAGTAATATATTGGTCACTTCATCAATTTATCACTTTTTGTGGTGAGAAGTTAAAATTTATTTTAGAAACTTTGAAACATATTAAATAGTTTTCTTAAATGTCATCACCATACAGTACAATATAGTACTAAAATTTATTTCCCTCATCTAAGTGAAACTTTATAGCCTTTGGGTAACATTTTCCCTTTTTCCATCTTTCTCTTCCACAGCCCCTGGTAACCATCTCTGTACTCACTATTTCTATGAGTTCTACTACTTTAGACTTTGTACCTGACTTATTTCACTGAGCATAATGTCTTCCAGTTTTGTGCATGTTGTTATTAGTGACAGAATTTAGAATTTCCTTCTTTTAAAGGTTGCAAAATATTCCACTGTGTGTATGATATTTTCTTTAGCCATTAATCCATCAGTGAGCATACATACAGCTTTATTTCATGTCTTGGATATTAAGAATAATGCTGAAGTGTATATGGGAGTGCAGATACTTTTTCAACATACCAACTTCAATTCCTTTAAATATATACACAGAAGTGAGATTGCTGGATCATAATAATTCTATATTTTTGAGGAACCACCACACTATTTTTCAAAGTGTCTATAATTATTTATATCACATCAACAGGGCACAAGCATTCCAATCTCTTCACATCCACACCAACACTTGTTACTATATTTTGGAAAAAAAATTTAAAAATAGCCACTCTAACAGAGTTGGTTATAACACGATGAAGTTTTAATTTGCATTTTCCTGAAGATTAGAGATGTTGAGTATTTTCACATATTTACTGGCCATTCATCTCTCTCCTTTTGAGAACTGTCTATTCAGATCCTTTGTTCATTTCATTTGGCTTATTTGTTTTCATGCTATTAAGTTGTTTGAATCATATATATATATATATATATATATAGTACCGGGGATTGAACTCCAGTCCTTGAGCTTGCTCAGCAGGCGATGAAACCACTGAGCTAAATCCCTGGCGAATCCCTTATATATTTTGAATAATAGCTCCTTCTTATGGAAAAAGTTTGAATATATTTTCTCCTGTTCTATGTGTTGTCTCTCCAGGTGATGATATTTTCATTTGTTGTATCAGATCTTTTCATTTTGATAAAATTCTATTTGTATATGTTTTCTTTTGTTTTCTGTGTTTTTAGACCGTTACCCGAGAAAGCATTGACCAGACCAATGTCATCAAGCTTTTTCCTCATCTTTTCCATAAGTAACTTTACTGTTTGGGATCCTATGCAAATTAGAAAAGATAATTTTGTAAACATTTTATTTATGAAAGTTACCATGCTACTCAGTTACTAAGTTGAGTCTCCAAAGATCTCATCATCCTTGCATATTTACTGTCATGTGTAATCCTCTCCTCCAGGGTGTGGGCTGGACATTTTGATTCACACCTAACAAAATATAACAAGCTATGTGTTACTTGTGAGATTAAATTATTAAAAGACTGTCACTTCTGACTGAGTTCTTTTCTCTCACTCTCTTTTGCATCAGTCACCCTGGGGGAAAACAGCTCCCTCATTGTGATATAGCCCTGTGGAGTCACTCACAGAGGTAAACAAAGAAGTTCAGCAAACAACTAGGTAAGTTTGATTAGAAATGAATTGCCTCCTTTTCTAGGTTGTACTTTCAGATGAGACCTTCAGTATTGGTTCAGAGCTTGACTGAAATCTCATGAGATAACTGGAAACAGAAGTAACTACTTAAATTGTGCCCAAATTCTTGGATCATGGATACTTTAAGATGTATGTTTTCTCTACCTGGTAATTTTGGGGTAAATCATTACACTATAGTAAGTAATGAATACACTGACCTCTAACCTTAAACAGTTTTCAATTATCTTACTATTCATTTTTTACCTGTTTTTTTTTGTTTGTTTCTTTGTTTGTTTTTGCATCAGAAACAGAGTGAGACCCACTGGTCCATACTCAGTTTTGTTTATCAAGGAGATCTAGTACTATCCAAAAAATCTTTCCTACAATGTTTCTTTTCAAACTAGCAGTAAAATAACACTACTTAGAACTCAAAAAGTACTTCTCTTTTCTATCTTATCTCCATGACAAAAGAACACCTATTGTTTAATCATATTACTGGTCTTACCCATATGGAAGGAAGTGTTAGTATTCACAGATCACGATTTTCACTTTTACATTTACCAGTCTCTTTTGAATTTATGCTGTCCATGCAATGAGCTCTGGACAGTTACTAAGAATGGAAGTCCCGAGTGTCATGGACAAGACAAATTTGAAGGAACGAGTGTGTCTTTCCCACATACTTTCTTTCAACTAATGCTGGCTTTTTAATGCCAGGGAAAACATAAGCCTCATAGAGGCAGCTTTGAGTCCTAGTTAACTTCATTTTAGAAAACTTCTTAACTTGCAAGTAACTTGTCCAAAAGAAAGTCACATTTACCTTTTCTATCTTGACTAACATCACCCCTTGCCCCAAACTCTATTTCAATCTCCAAGGAGGAAGTATCTCTTGTTTTGTAGTAGACTAATAGTCTAAGTATTTGTTGTAACTGATGAGAGTAATACATGTGAGCCACTAAATTTTGGGCAGCAAATAAAAGCTAGAATTATTTCCATTAGAAATTGTCTGGACATATTTTTGATTGGTATATTATATTTTATTTTTATAGTCATCAATTGATGGATAATTGCTATTGTTTCCATTTTTAAATAGTATGAATAGTTCTGCGAATAGTATTAATATACAAGTTTTGTTGTGATGTAGATTTTTTTATTTCTCTATGTATCTACTAGGAGATGGATTGCTGTGTCATATTCTAACATTGTGTCTCACATTTTGAGTAATTGCCCATTATTTTCCAACATGGCTGTACCAGTTTACATTCCCAAAAGAAATATATGAATGTTCCAATTTTTCTACATCCTTTTCAAAACTATTATCTGTCTTTTTTGTTATAGCCATTCTACTATGTATAAAGTTGTATGTACTACTTAAAATTTTAAAAATTCTACTTTGGGCAGTTTTATTATATACTTTACTTTTGTATATATTATCAACTTCAGAAGGCATTCCAACTTATATTCAAATTTAAAAATATTTTTAAATGTCACTAATTTCAAAAAAATTATGGAACACAGTGTGATAGTTCAGTACATGCATACAATATGTATTTATCAGATCAGGATGATTTGCATATATATCACCTCAAATATTTATGATTTATTTGTGCTGGAAGCATTGAAAATTTGCTTTATTGGGCTATTTTGAAATACAATCAATAGTCAAGATACTGGGCTATAGAGCATTAGAAGTTATTCCAGTGATCTAACTGCATCCCTTACTTGTTAACTCTTTTACAGTTTACCCCCTCCCTGTCACCCTTCCAGCATCTGATAACTACTATTCTATTATTAACTTCTTTGAGATCAACTTTAGCTTCCACATATATATTAGAACATGAAATATTTGTCTTTCTGGCTATTTGACTTAACATAATGCCCTTCAATTCCAGCCATGTTGACTCAATTTATAGGACTTCATTTATCTTTTGCTAAATATTATTCCATTGTTTATATGTAAACATTTTCTTTATCCGTTTACCAGTTGATAGACACTGAGATTATTTATTTTTTGTGGTTATTATGAATAGTGCCCCAATGAACACTGGAGTACAGATGTCTCTTTGACTAACTGATATCTTTCCTTTGGATATTTTCATTCTTTATATCTAGATGTTCCCCCAAAGCCTCATGACTTCATGGTTGGGGCTTTCGTAAGGTGATTGGATCATGGTTCATGATACTTATAAATGGATTAGTCCAGTGATGAGTTTATAGCTAAATGTGATTTGGGACTGAAGTATGGTTGGAGGAGGTGGGTCACTAGGGGCATGGCCTGGAAGCGTGGGTATCTCCCTCCATCTTCCCTTTCCCTCTCTCTGCTTCCTACCTACCATGCCACAAACTGTTTTTCCTTTGCCTCGCCCCTCTTCCATGCAGCCCTGTCTTGGTAACAGCTGATTATGTACTGAAAAGTCTACAAATTGTGAGCCAAAATGGACCTTTCTTTCTTACAGTTATGGGTGTTGGGTATTGTGTCTCAGCAACAACAAAGTAACTAAGATAGGTTTACATCAAGCAGCTAATGCTACTTTTATTTCTAGCTTTTGAGGAACTTGCATACTGTTGTCCATAATAGTTGTTTTAATTTTCATTCCCACTAACAGTTCCCCTTCCTCTGGATCCTCAACAACATTCCTCAGATAGGAAAGAAAGTGGAGAAGGCAAGAGCAAGAAAAGAGTCTGGACTCTGCTTTTAGTTCAGTTAGGAGTATTTGTTTTTCTTACGCAAATCTAAAAATAGTGAATTATAATTATTGATTAATGATACTTAGAATAGATTTTTAGAACATAGTTCTAGGAGATGTGCAATGTAATACCATGTCACTTCTTTTGAGGCTCCTTTAAATGAGGAAATAATATAGCTTTTGAATCAGCAAAATTTTGATTATGTTATGAATGTTTTATTGATGACATGCTAAAATTTGGACATGATACCAAAAAGTATAGATTTTTAAACTCAAAAAGATATAGTTCTTATGAATCATGAAGTGACATACCCCCATCCTTTTCTAAATGGTATGTTTGCTCTTGATACATAGGACTTCTTCCTAGAAGTTAGTTTATTATAGCAAATTCACTACAGAGCACAGATTCAATTTCATGGAATCACCTTGCTATGCAATTACCCTTTGGAGATTATCCTTTCCAAAATTTTTATGCAAACATACTGTCTTAGTTATTTTTCTTGCTCTGAGACAAAATATCCAACATCAAAAGTTAAAGGAGAAAAGGTTTACATTGGCTCGTAGATTGTAGAGGTTTCAGTTCATAGTTGGCTGGCTCCAAGGCAGGACGGCATGGCTGAAGAGTATCACAAAGGAGAAAACAGTTCATGGTGGGCAGAAGGTAGGAAGGCAGCAAGCAGCAAAGTAGTGAGGAAATAGCAAGCAACAAGCAGCAATCCTCTTTCTTTCCCTTACATTCTATCAGGCTACTCACCCTTATGGCAAGTAGCACTCATATCCAGGGTGGATACCCTTACTCCTAGCATCACACTATGAATCAATCCCAGCATCACATGCTCTAGATCCAGCCCCTTCTGAAAAGCCCCATGTATGCCCTCAAGGCTTTGGGGGGACATCTAGACACAAGCCGTAGCACATACCGTAAAAAAAGTCCTCTTGTGTCTTACAAAACTCAACTGATTTACTCAAATTTGCTTCACTTTTCTTTTCATTTTTTTGAGGAGAAGTTCAGGCTGCCTTTGAACTCACTATGTAGCCCAGGCTGGCCTTGAGATTGCAGTGATCCCCCTGCCTCAATTGTAGGTATTAGAAAATTTCTACTGTGGGAAAAATGTACACTTAAACTAGAACTATCACATCATATACATAGCTTATTTATCCATAGTACTCTCTAATCTTTTTTGTGTGCTGAAGATCAAACCCAGGGTCTCACAAATGCTAGGAGAACTGCTCCGCTAATGAGCTATGTCTCTAAGCCCTTGCTCCTTGCTCTCTAATCTTACTACACATATTTATTTACAGATTAACACTTTATTTTCATAATGTACTCTGATTTCATTTATCTCCTGTTGGGATACCTTAATTTTGTTTCTGACATTTTCCAATTATATTTAACATTTTAATAAAAGTCTGAAGACATTTATTTCCTATTACTATATTTCATTACATAAAGCATTATAAGCAGAATTAATGTATTGCTGGAGCATCAAGTCACCATATGAAAAACAGGAGAAGGATTCTTGTACAATCCCCCCTTAGCTGGATGACCTCATGTTTTTGAGCTACATCAGCATTAGGTTTTGTCCTTGTAAAGTGAAGAAATAGAAATAGAAAACAAATAGAACTCATCTCTTATGGTTGTTATCAAAATTAAGTAATTATTGTTCATAAAACACCTAAAAAAGTGTCTGGCATGTAGAAAGTGCTTCTACGCAAAGGTGCTATTTACATGGCCATGAGAGAAGAAACTAGTGGTAAAAATAATTATTGCAGTTGAATGCATGAAGATGATTGCAGATTGGGATGACAGCACAGTTGTAAAAAAAAATACATGTATGGTTTTAAAAATTCTGAGTCAATTTCTTAATAGCAGCCATTCTTTCTGGGGTGAGGTGGAATCTCAGTGTTGTTTTCATCCGCATCTCTCAAATGACCAGTGATGTTGAACATTTTTCATATTTTCATCTGCTGCTTTTACTTCTTTGTCTGAGAAATGTCTGTTCATTTCAGATGCCCATTTTTGAAGTGGGTCTTTGAATTTGGGGGGTCTTATTTTTTTCAGTTCTTTATATATTCTAGATAGTAGTCCTTTGTCTGAAGTACAGCTGCTAAATTTTTTTCCCACATTGTAGGTTGTCTGTTAGCTCTGTTGTGGTTTCTTTTGCAGTACAGAAGCTTTTTAATAAGATGAGATCCCAGTTGTTGATTCTTTGTGCTAGTTCCCGTGCTACTGAGGTTTTGTTCACAAAGTCTTGTCCTGTGCCAATGTCTTGAAGAGCTTTACCTAACTTATCTTCCAGCAATTTTAGTGTTTCGGTTTTAATATTTAGATCTTTAATCCATTTCGATCTTAGTTTAGTGCATGGTGTGGGTTGTAGGGAGAAAGGAACCCTTCTCCATTGTTGGTGGGAGTGCAGGCTGGTGCAACCATTGTGGAAATCAGTATGGAGATACCTCAAAGAACTAGGAATAGAGGTTCCATTTGACCCAGCTATTCCCCTGCTGGGTATCTTCCCAAAAGAATTAAAAGAATCATACCACAGCGATATTTGTCCACCCATGTTTATAGCGGCACACTTTGTAAAGCTTAGATGCAGTCTGATCTTTTTAAGTTCTTTATAGATTCATGATAGTAGGCCTTTGTCTGAGGAACAGCAGGTGAAGATTTTTTTCCCATATTATGGGATGTCTCTTCACACTGCTGGTGGTTTCTCTTGCTGTGCAGAAGTTTTTAATAAGAAAAGATCCCACTTGTTGATTGTGCTAGTTCACGGGCAACTGAGGTTTTGTTTATAAAATCTTTTCCTACACCAATGTCTTCAAGAGTTCTACCTAACCTCTGTTCCAGCAGGTTCAGTGTTTCTATTTTAATATTTAGATTTGTAATCCATTTTGATTTTAATTTAGTTCATGGTGAGAGATATATGTCTAGTTTTAATCTTTGGCAAGTTGAAACCCAATTTTTCCAGCACCATTTATTAAAAAGACTATCTTTCCTCCAGTGAGGGTGTTTGGGTCATTTATCGATGATGAGATGGCTGAGGGTGTGGAGAGTTGTTTCAGCATCTTCTAATCTGTTCCACTGGTCCTCAGGTCTGTTTCTTTGCCAGTACCATGCTGTTTTTATCACAGTAGTTTTGTAGTGTAGTTTCAAGTTGAGGATTGTGATACCACCTGCCATGTCTCTGTTACCTAGAATTGCTTTTGCTATTCTGGGTCTCTTCCTGTTCCAAATGAATTTTTGGATTGTTTTCTCAAGGTCCATGAAGGATGCTGCTGGCATTTCAATTGGGATTGCATTGAATCTATATAGCAGCTTTGGGAAGTATGGCCATTTTTACTATATTGATCCTTCCTACCCAGGAGCAGGGTATATATTTCCATTTTCTGATATCATCTTCAATCTCTCTTTTCAGAGTGATATAGTTTTCAGAGAAGAGCTCTTTCTTTCTTTCTTTAGGTTGATTCCTAGGTATTTCATTTTTTTAGATGCTATTGTGAAAGGAATTATTGGCCCTATTTCTCTCTCAGTGAGTCTGTCATTGGTGTAGAGGAAAGCTATTGGTTTTTTTATGTTGAACTTGTATCCAGCTACTTTACTGAATTTGGTTATTAAGTCTAGAAGACTTTTGGTGGAGTTCTTGGGGTCTTCTATATACAGTATCATGTCATCTGCAAATAATGACAATTTGACTTCTTCATTTCCTATCTTTATTCCTTTTATTTCTTTCTCTTGTCGAATTGCCATGGCTAATGTTTCCAAAACTATATTGAATGGGAGGTGTGATAGTGGACATCCTTGTCTTGTTCCTGATTTCAGTGTGAAGATATTTAGTTTTGACCATGTAGTATGATACTGCCTGTTGGTTTTTCATAGATGGCTTTTATCAGAATGAGATAGAGACCATCTATTACAATTTTTTCTAGGACTTTTTCATAAATGCACATTGGATTTTGTGAAATCCTTTTTCTCCATCTATGGAGATAATCATATTGTTTTTGTCCTTGGCTCTATTGATACAGTGTATTACATTGATTGATTTGCATATGTTCAACCATCCCTGCATGCCTGGGATGAATCCCACTTGATCAGGGTGTATGATCTTCCTGATGATCTTCTGCATTCTATTTACCAGTATCTTATTAAGGATTTTTGCATCTATTTTCATTAGTGAGATTGGTCTATAGTTCTCTTTTTTGATTGGGTCTTTCTCTGCTTTGGGGATCAAGGTGATGCTTGCTTCCAGGAATGAATTTGGGAGTATTGCTTCCTTTTCAATTTCACTGAAGAGTTTAAACAATAGTGGCAGTAGTTCCTCTCTAAATGTCTTGTAGAATTCAACAGTGAAGCCATCATGACCCGGGCTTTACTTAGTTGCTAAGTTTTTAATTACATTATCAATTTCATGGATTGATATTGGGTTGTCTAGAGTTCTTAGGTCTTCCTCGTTCAACTTTATTTATTCACACTATCTAAGAATCTGTCCATTTATTCTGTATTTTCCATCTTTCTGGAGCATAGATTCTCAAAGTAGGTATTGATGATCATATGGATCTTTGCTGGGTCCATTGTAATTTCACCCTGTGATGTCTCTGACATCACTCAGTGAAAGTCTTATGCCTGAATAATAAAAATAATACTAATAATTTAAAGGGTGAAAAATCTGTCTTAAACATATACTCTCTGAGCAAATATCACCTACTATGAACCAGATACTATTGTAGGTACTTAGAAACAATGATAAAGTCTTTTACCTTTCATTCGAGAATTTTGTCCAAAACCCTACTGTAGCAATTGCAGTTTTCGTGAATCATGTTCTAAATGATTTTTTCAGCATTCTCTATCATTCCCCTTTTCATGTGTCTCAAAGTTTTCCCAATCAGAAACAGTTATCATTCCTGACTTTGCTCACAGTTCAAAACAAACTCTCCTCTTACTTTTCCCCAAGATCTTTTATTCTCCTTCTTTATACTCCAACCCCATGTCCATTTCTTGAAAGTCTACTATTCAAAGATAAACAGGAATGATGGATATTTCCTTTACTTGAATCATGTAGTTATTTACACTTCCTAATCCAGAACTTGAGTCTTTCTTCCTTTGACATTCCTTAACACACGGAATCACTTTTCAAACATTTAGCCACTTAAATTAGTTCATCTTATACTATACCTGAATACATACCTGACTTTTTGATTTTTTTCTTTCTCTACCTCTCTTTTAAAATGTCTTTGAAGACTTGCACCACATATTATTCACTGATATTATTCATTGATTGTAGAAATTCTGGAGTTTTAATTATACTTTGCACTTGAAATGATGCATCAAATATATTTAATTACTATTTACTCCATTGAAAAAAAGCTGTATGTATGAGCTGTTGTTTTGTATTTATCAAATACTTTGATTATAGTAGAAGTAGTCAAATTACTAATATATATTGAACATTTACATATTACATGTATTTTTCACTAGCTTACACCACTTCTCAATAGCACGTAGCAAGGAGCAACCCTTCAACACTTGGGCCTGTTGAGGAAATTTCATATTCTTGCTCCAAAGATACTTGAGATTTTAGAAATTGAATATTATCAATAAGATCTCAAAGAAAAACATGTCCACTCTGTACCTTTTTAAAACAGCATATAAGTAAAATTTTACTTAACAAGTAACCTCTTCTACTGTGTCGTTGAATGCATCTTTCCCTACAAAAGCTCCAGCCATAGCCTGAGTGCTGCCCTCCCCCCACCCCCGCCCATATAGGCCCTGCACTGAATTCCTATGATGCTGTTGTGAGATGTAATTATCCTTGGCTAATCCTCTGCAGCAATTATGCCAGCTAATTTGGGGAAGGAAAGAGTTTACGTTGACTTGGTATTGTTTACTTGGATTTTATTTTTCTATGACTATTCTTGAAATATTTGTTAAGGGCAGTCAGGCCTAAAGTGTTTTTTCTCCCAAGAAAAATTCCTAGAGAGATCATTTGCAGTGCTTAGTTCTTTTAGAACACCACAGAGAAGCAAGCCTCAGCAAATGCTACACAATACTTGTTATGCAGTGAAGTCTCAAGCAGGTGTTTCTCTGCCACTGGCCCGAATTTTTCCCAGACTCTGTTAGCTGACAATCAGAGTCAATTCCTGCCCAAGCAAGCAGGATAGACTCCAGCTAGGTCTTTTCTAGATAGTCAACTTCTTGAGGATCCAGACTACCTTTGTGTCATCTCTGTGTGCACTTAGCACACAATCATGATGAAGCACATAATAAGAGATCAGGGATGTGTATTGGCTTAAGTTGTTGTCTATTCCATGAACAGGCACAGCCATAAAACAAGACTAGATAGGCAGAATAGACTCTTCTTTCAACTTTTAGAGGGCTAGATTGTGAGAAGCTGCATAGATTAATATTTCTCTAAGTTGAGTCATGTGCAGAGCCTTTATAAAGAGATAAGCAATTACTCCTGCTATGGTTTAAATACAGATATCTTTCCAAAATTCATGTGGAAGATCTTAAATTTCAAGGTGATGGTAATAAGATATGGGCTTTGGGGAAGTGATTAATCATGATGCCTTTGTTCCCATATATGGATTTAGTACTCTAATAAGAAACTGGGGGAGACAAGTTTGGGCACATTCAGGGTGGTATGGCTGTAGAAGTAGCAAATAAACATATGAAAAAATGTTCAACATCACTGGTCATTCAAGAAATGCAAATGAAAACAACACTGAGATTACACCTCACTCCAGAAAGAATGGCTGCTATCAAGAAATCAAGCAATAACAAATGCTGGCGGGGCTGTGGCGAAAAAGGAACCCTTCTCCACTGTGGGTGGGAGTGTAGACTGGTGCAACCACTGTGGAAATCAGTATGGAGAGACCTTAAAGAACTAGGACTGGAAGTCCCATTTGACTCAGCTATTCCCCTACTGGGTACCTTCCCAAAAGAATCATACCACAGAGACATTTGTGCACCCACGTTTACTGCAGCACAATTTGTAACAGCTAAAACTTGGAAACAGCCCAATTTCCCATCAACTGGAGACTGGATAAAGAAAATATGTTTTTCTTTATAAATTGGAGTACTACTCAGCCATAAATAATGAAACATTAGATTTGTAGCTACATAGATGCACATTGAGCCAATATTCTTAAGTGAAATAAATAAGACATGCATGTGTAAATATTGAATAGTTTCTCTGTTGTGAGAAACTGAAAGTGTAAATAAGGATCAAAAGGTATAATAGATAATGTGAAATAGGAAGAAAAGGTCCAAAGGGGAAGGGGAAGTGGAAGGGGTAGGAGAAAAGAAAGAAGGGAATGGAATTAATATGAGAAAATGAAAAAAAAAGGAAAACAAAGTCTTTGTAAATGGGGGGGGGGTTTGAAAGGAGGGCAGAGGAAGGGGGAAAAAATAAGAACAAAGATAGATATGTAAAGGCACAAATTCCCAATGATGAATGTTATTGTATTGTATACTTAACATGTACCAATAAAATTAATATAAAAAAAAGAATCTGGAGGAGGCACCCAAGTCCTTTTGCCTATTTTCTTTCTACTACATTAATATACAGCAAGAAGTGGAAAGTATGGATATGTCTTAGACTATCTAGGATCTAGAGCTGGAAGAAATAAATTTCTATTATTTACATATTACCCAATCTGTGATATTTTGTTATAACAACATAAATGAACTCAGGCAATTCCTTAATTTTAGCATTAATAAAAAGCATTTTCATTTTAATGTATATTACTTAAGTGTATGGCAACATTTGAGAATGCATAGAATTCTTATGTTTATTGTTCTTATATGACTATAATATGAAAAATATTGGGAAATTATACATGAACCTACAAAACCCATGGTATTTTTACTATCAACATTAATTCCATGTGATGAATGACATCTTACTGGAAATTTTCTGTATTTACATGAAGGCAGGTCACATTGTGGCTCAATTTTCTTACCAGTTTATGTATTCAAACTACTATGAATTCTTTGTTTAGATGTCATACCATGGCATTTGGCCTTTGTTTGGCAGGAAGGCAACCATAAAGCATAGATTATACCTTCTGCCTCTGCTTTTCCATGTAGCTCATGACAGATAAAGTTGATGTGGATGATATTGTGACTCCACATCTAACAATTGCTTCAAACTGTGTACCATTTCCTAGGTATAAGGTGATCATCCACATGGTAAGCCAAGGATTTACATAGCTTAATTTATTTATAGATAACCATTAGAATGGACACACACACACACAGTGATCTTATAACAAATCTTGAGCCCCCTTAGAAAGCATTTTTGAAATGGCAGTCTTCTTTAAAATTTAACATTATGTCATTGATCACTGTTCCCATAAGACATAGTGTTACTAAACTTCATCTTTGCAGGATTTCACAGAATCTCACATCTGAGACATTGTAGGAAATCAGAATTTTGAGATAGAGTTGGCTAACAAAATAGCATTGTAAGACCTGTGCATTATTTGGTATGCTCAAGCACTGCAATAATGGTCCATATTTTAGAGTGCTACTCCTCACCACAGTCCTGACTCTAACATTAAACAATCAACTCCCAGGGTCTCAGTTTTTCTGTTTTGTAAAGTGAGGCCCCAAATCTGCATCCTGTCATCCTCACAATGATCGGAGAGTCTACATGAAATGGCAGATTTGAAAAGGACTGTGCACATGTGTGTCCTCATTAATTATTTACCTTATTGATAAAATTCATCCTGGCCACAAAAATAAGAGAAGATTCTTTCAGTCTTGGCTTCACAGTTGGTCCCAGTCTGAGATGATCAGCAAGAGAATTTGAATTTACTCAGTGCTAATATTTAGCACCACCTTCTTCAAAGGATAAGCAAACTTTACACTCAAGTGAGATTTATTTTGTTCCTATCCACTTGGGAATGCATAGATAGATGTAGGAGGCACTGGCCACCTGACACACAAGATTTTAATTTTGCTTTTAAGTGTTCTTACAACCATATCGTCTTTGAAATAAACAATTAGAGAAGATAGTGGAGGAAGATTAACCAATTCCCTAAACACAATTATTAATATTGTTATATTCAAATTTTTACTATTCATAAATTTTGGGGGGTTTTGAGATTAGGCAGAAGTCAGTTCAGTCCAAGTGATTTGGGCTGCTATCAACATGTGTTAGTTTCGCCCAAAAGCATTTCAGAAACTTAATTAGGCTGGCAACTTATGTCCCTCTCATGCTACTTCTTGAATATAGCCACATTTTTGAAACTTAAACACAAATTGAAGATTATTTTGGTACAATATAACGGAGCAAAATATTTTCACCTAAATAGTAGTATTTGACATATGTGACAAAATCGCTCCCCGAATAGTCCATATCCTGTGTCTCCTCTTAGTATTTTCATAGATTTTTCCTCTGACTAGATAGCTCCTTTCATTTGTATTTATACTCCTCCAAGCGTTATGTAACTAAATTCTCCTGCTTCTCAAGGCTAATGTAAGGTGTACTCTCTCCCAAGTAGGATTCAATAGAACTTCCAGTTTTACTCAAATATTCCTTAGGCACGCTTTTATGTGTCTATTTCTATTTGTACACTTCTCCATCCACGGGTGAATGAAAAGGATCCAATGTAATTAATCCATGTATTCAGTATGCCAAGCAATTCCTCTTTGTTTGTAGGAAATACGTGATATAAGAATAAGTGAAATAAATATGTTAGAAAATTCAAGAATAATCTTGAAAATATCACTTGGAAAACAAGTATGTATCTCTTGAAACGCAAGAAGGCAATAAGAAAGACCTACAATCTTGCTGTCTCGTGGGCGGGTGTTAATGCTTTTAATTTCATCTATAAAATAGGCATTCTTGTCCATTGTTAACATAGGTCAATTATAACTGAAACTATAATCTCTCTTAGTTTATCTTAATTCAGAATAAGACTATATTCTTTTCTAACCCCTGAGAAAAACTAGAGAGTCTCCCAAAAAATGCATACACACTTGTATTAATATTTTAATACTATTTTTCTTGAGACATCATGAGACTCATACAAGTTACTTTTGGCCTCTACAATTACAGGAGGTGCTCAAAGTGGTGGCCAGTAGCTCCCAGACATTTATTAGTATGGCGAACTGCTGCTCGGGTAACCTTGGTCACTGAGATCGCTGCACATGCATTGTCAAATTCTTCTCTAAGGGCCGGCAGTGCTGTGGGTTTTCTGCGATATACAGCATCCTCTAGGGTCTCCTATAGGAGAGTAATACCATGAGTTTAAAAAAAATCATACTAGTTTTCTTTCAGTAGTGTGTGTATACATTTTTCGGTGGACTCAGTATTACTATCACAATGCTTCTGGCGAGTAGTCCCCCCTTTTATTACCTAGTACAGAAACAGGTATTTTTCCTCCCTGAACCATATACATTGGTGAGTGATATGGATATTTAGAGTTTGCACATAAGCATAGGAAAGTTGAATTGAGAGTCTTGATATTAAGTAAATCTATCCTCCTCTTCACTTATTTGTGTAAATTAAGGTCCCATTGAAAACAAGTAAGTTTCCAGATATGACAAAGCAAATTAGAGTGAACATCTACTTAGGGGTCTCATGTCCTGACTCTGAATTGGGGAGTTTTCTACTTTGCTGTGGGTTTGATCTTCCCAAAATCTTTTTAGAAAATGAACTAGAGAATGGTAGACTCATCTGGCTTTTCTTTTGCTCTAATTAAAATCTCTAGGCTAATAATCCCCACTTTATGTCTCAAGAATTGGTCTTCCACCTTAGCTGTGGACCGTTGTATCCAGTGCTCTCTTAACAGCCTTTTAAATTCAACATACCCTTGACTGAATCTCAAAGTTTATTCCTGTCTACTCTAATCCTCTTCCATGATTCTTCCTCTTTGCCTGAAGCTAGAAACAGAATCAGTCTGGGCCATTCTTATCATTCTTAAGTACATTAGAAGATTACTTCTACTTTACCTCTTAAATATTTCTTAAATCTATATATTTGTTTCCATCTCCTGCTATTTCTGTACTCCTTTTAAGAAACTCATATAACCTATTATAGTAGTTTCTTTATCCATTACCATGTTTCCAATCTGTACCTTTGGTGATCTATTTTCCTCACTGCAGCCAGAGTGACCTTCCAAAACATAAATATCGTATCTTCCACATGCTTACGAACCTTCTTCTGTAAAATCTTATTCTTCAAAGAAAAAGATGAAAGTCTTTCCTTGTAGCATGAAACCTTCCCTCTTCTGATATTCCCTAGCAATGTCCTATCATTATTTTTCTTTTATATTCTGAATGAGTTCTTTTCACATTTTTTCATATTTTGGTTTTAACAAACATAAAATTGTTCATATTGGTAGAGTGCAGTGTGATATTTAGATTTATGTGGTGTGTACTAATCAAATCACGGAAATTAACATTTCAATTTCCTTATCATATTGTTATGTCTGAAGACTTCAAATTTTTTTTCTAATTTGCATAAAATACATAACATATTATTGTGAACTGTAGTCATGCTACTCCACTGTAAAACACTAGAATATATTTTCTTATCTGTGCTTTGGTACTTCTTATGCAATATTCGTTTATCCCTTTTTCCTCCTATCCTTCTAAATCTTTAGTTATCACTATTCTACATTCAGATTCACAGTTGTAGTTCCCATGTCTGGGTCTGGATTAGTTCAATGAACATAATGTCCTCCACTTCCAACCATTTGGCAGAGCCTACAGAATTTAATTTTTGTTTGGCTATTATTCCATTTTAGTTGCATGTATATGTGTGTGTACATACCAAGTTTTCATTATCTAATTATTCATTTTTTCATGGAAACCTAGGTTTGATATTATTGCTTCTTTATTGTACTAGCATTACAGTAATCATAGCTGTGAAATCATCTCTCTGAAATGCTAATTTCCTTTCTCTTGTATAAATACCCAGAAGTTGGATAAATGGATCATATGGTAATGCTAGTTATAATTTTTGAGGCACCTTCATACTGTTTTCCATTATGGCTTTACTAATTTACATCTCCACCAGCAGTGTATAAAAATTCCCTTTTCCCTTACCAGCATTTGTTGCTTTTTTAAACAGTAACCATTCTGATAGGAGTGGGATGACATCTCATTGTGGCTTTTGATTTCTCTGATAGCTAATGATGGTGAGAATTTTCTTCATATACATGTTGGTCACTGATATTTCTTCTTTTGAAAAATTCCTGTTCAAGTTACTTATTCATTTTTTTCAATTATATCACATAGTTTTTTGTTTGTTTGTTTGTTTTGGTACCAGGGATTGAACTCGGGACCTTGCACTTGCGAGGCAGGTGTCGATGTATCACAGAGTTTTATGTTGTTATTTGTGTTCCTTATATATTCTGGATATTAATTTTCATCTTATGAATAGTTTGCAAAAAGTTCTATCCATTCTGTGGGTTTCCTCTTAATTCCATTCATTATTTCATTTTATGCAGCTTTCTCTTAGTTTGATGTAATTCTTTTGTCTATTTCTGTTTTTGTTGCCCATGTTTTGGAGGTCTTATAAATAATAAATCTGCACCTATTACAATGTTTTGAAATGATTTTACCTATAGTTTTTTCTAGAAGATTCATACTTTCAAGTAAATCACACACACACACACACACACAGAGTAATGCCTTGGTTCACAAACGCTTCTGTTCACAAACAATTTGGTTTGTGAACAGAAGCATTTGACAAAATTTTTCTTCCGTTGGCAAACTCCACATTGGGTGACATATGTGACATGGCCTTCTTCCCCAGAATTGTGGAAGGAATTAAATTTGTGAATCGAGGTACCACTCTATATATCCATATATCTAGATCTATATTAAATATATCCCTTTTGAGTTCATTTCTGTATAGAGTTAGGAGAAGACAAGTTTCCATCTTCTCCATACAGATATCCAAGTTGCCCACCACCACTTATGGAAGAGGCTGTCCTGTCTCCAATGTTTGCTTTTGGTGCCTTGTTGAGCCTGAGCTGGTTGTAGGCGTATGGGTTTATATCTGAGATTTCTACTCTCTTGTTTTAGCTTTTATGCCACAACAATAATATTTGGTTACTATAGCCCTGTACTATGTTGTATAACTCAAGTTCTTAGTTATTCTTCTATACATTTTTCTCTTATCTATCACTCTAGAACATTCTCTGTTTTGCCAAACAGACATTCGCCAGTGCACCCTTCCCTAATACTATTGATCTTAAAATGTGGATGTGAGTTAAATTTTTTTTTCAATCAAGGAAAAATGCTCATATTCAAATCTAGGTCAAATACTTGTATTGCAACCTCTTATGAAATTGTATCTCTTTCTTTCAGAGAAATTATTTTATTTTCTAATTATCTAGTATATAAATATAACTCATCTTCTATGATAAAGTACAAGGTTTATGAAAACAATAGGGTTTTTTTTGATCACGGAATCACTAGTACTAAATAAAATGTCTGATAACCCAGCGCGTAGTTAAGAAATATATTTTACATTCACTATGAATCCTATTACCAGCCCGTTGTTCTTGCTTTAGAAGAAACTTTCAAGAGTAAGTAAGAATATAAAGATATATTGGATAACAGGAAGAATTCTGGCTCAAAACATACCAGAATTATTACCTACGCTCTTATATTTTACTACCTCTGTGTCCTTAAATATTTGGAATCTTTGTGTTCCCACAATAAAAAAATGATAATGGCAATACTAACTTTGAAGATTATGCACAAGTACAGATTGAATCAGTTTCTTTTTAACAAATTCATATATTAAAGTCCTAGCCTCAATACTCCAGTATAGGAGGTGTGATCTTATTTAGAAATAAGGTCATTTACAACAGAAATAAAGTTAAAATGAGCTCATTAGAGAAAGCCCCAATCCACTACAACTGGTGGCCTTATGAAAAGAGGAAATTTGGACACAGAGATATGCATAGATGGAAAATGATATGGTAGAAGGCTGTTTATAAGCTAAGGAGGGAAACATGAACCAGATCTTCCCTTTTGAGTTCTCAGGAGGAGCCAATCCTGATAATTCCTTGATCCCAGAATGTGAGCCTCCAGTCTATGAAACTAAACATTTGCGTTGTTTAAGCTGCAGTTTGTGGTAGTTATAGCAACTCTAACAAACTAACACAATCACGCTAGATTTCTAGCATGACACTGGCAAGGGTTTCCGATCTCTTTGAATTGAATCATTTCAGAGAAGCTTTTCCTGATCTCTCTGATTAGAGATGCAATATCACATCTTGCTAGTCCCATTCCTTCATCCTTGCTTTATTTTTCTCTGTTTTCCTCATCAACTTCAAAATACAATCCGTTTTACTTTTTTATTGTTTTGTTTTGTGTCCCTTTGCTACACTATAGCCTCCATCAGAGCAGATACTTTTGTCTGTTTTTTTTGCATTGTATCACCTATAAGAATACCTGGCACACAGTACTTGTTGATAAATATGGTTCAAGTAATTGATAGCTACTTCTGCTCCGGTTGTTGTTAAAAAATGAATCAGTTCTTACCACACGATCCCTAAATACATACATTCATCCAGTCTACTAAATGCCAGTCATTGGACTAGCTGCTAAGCATTCAGAAACACATAAATGTAGCCTGTCTTAATGAAAGGATTAGTATCTAGTAGGAAGAGGAACACACATATATTAATCAGTCTTCCAAATAGTGTTTGTGCCCAGAGAAGAGTCAGTTCAGAGTAAAGTGATGGTATGTTAATCTTTAAAGATCTTTCAGAAATTGGAGTGTTTGTCTTCCCATAGTCATGACTTCTCATCTACTTATTTTGTTTTGAACTCCCCCAAAATGTATTTGTAGATTCTAAGTTCACTAGTTGAAGGGCTTTTAGTTTCCTATGCATTGATTTCAGTGGTCCTAATCTTGTAAATACTCACAGTACTCTCTTGTCTGCCATTGACTTGGCTTCCACACAGAAAGCTGTAATGGAAAGTCATTCACAGAAAAGACTAGCAGGGGGACATAGAAAGAAAGAATTAAGATGTCAACTCCCAAAGATGAATGTAATTGCTACATATTTCATATATGTACTACTAATAAGAAAAACTTAAATAAAAAAGTAGCAACTGTATTTTTTCTATTCATGACTGAATAGAAGTGAGCAGTATTTTACAGCCCAAATAATAATGGTCTGAGTTTCAGAGAGTTCTGGATAAGACTCCTATATTTTCATTTCCTAGAAATCCGATTGTGAACAAGACTAAAACTAAGTTATAATGTCCTAATCTATAACATACAGTTAGAATAGCTAGCTGCCTTTTAACCATATTGTTGTTGTTGTTATTAAGGTCCTGCAGAATGTCAGAGCTGATAAAGACTTTAAGAATCCCTCACCTCCACTCTTCATTTTGCAAATGACAGAACTGACATTCAGAAAGAAGAAATATTTTTACTCTGTGTGTACAGCTAATGAGTTCAAGATTCACTCACACCTTTCTTCAAACATTCTACTATATTCCAGTGACTTTTTATTCCCAATTAACAATTCAAATGACAGTATGAGAAAGATTTAGTTGTTTTACAAACCCTAAGACTAACTTGAATGTGCCTCTTTGTAAAAGGTAAGAACACTGCAAAAAATAAATCTATATTCTATAGTATGTGATCATTGAATTTTTAGAGTGAGCCAAATTCTAAAAGGCTTAGTTCAATTTCATGCCAATAATAAGACTTATAAATGCTAAATTTAATCTTAAAATTGACAGAATGTTAGAGATCTAAACAGGTAATGTTATTAGTTTTTATGTGGAAAATTTTTGTCACTTTGGTTCACATTTAAATGACAAATTCCCTTCCATCCCAGAGGAGATTTGGCTGAAAAGAAGGTATTCTCTGTTCATAATAGGGAATATTTTCTTATTCATGAAACAAAGTTTGAAATTGAATTAAGATAATTTAATTATAGTATATAATTAACTTCCACAATCTTTAAACTCAGAGGCCCATGGGATCTGGGTATTTGTAAAGATATTTAATCCTTTTTTAACTTTAGTATTCATTAAACAATGGTAATTCCTTCCTAATTCCCCTCTGACACACATTATGGCTCTAAAGAAGAAAAGACCTTAAGCAGAGTACTTTCTTTAAACAAAGCTGCTGATTATGTCAAATTATTCAGGCAAGAACTCACTGAACAACTACAACAATAGTTTCAAAAAGATGACAATGTGTTTTAAGAACAAAAAAAAATGTTAAATAAACTATTGGGGCATGAATTAAGCTACCAGTGGGAAATCTCAGTGAGCCACAAATGCATTCATAACTGAATTTTCAATATTATTCCCAGGTTTGTCTGTCAGTTGAAATGTCCTTTATGCAAATCTACACCGAACCAAGAAAATAAAAAGTGTAGGTGACCGTTTGAGGAATGTATATTCAATTCTAAAAAAATCAGTTCACAGTTTAAATGTCCCTTAGTGTCTTAGTTACTCTTCTTTTGTTGCTGAGACAAAATACCCAACACCTAAAGTTAAAGGAAAAGGTTTATTTTGGCTCACAGTTTGTAGAAATTTCAGTCCATAATCAGCTGGCTTCAAGGCAGGGTGGCATGGTGGAGGGGCATAGTAGCAGAAAAAAATAGTTCATAGTGTGGAAGGTGGAAGGCAAGAAGCAGCCAAAGCAGCAAGTGACTGCAGCAGCCCTTTTTCTGTCCCTTGTATTCAACCCAGGCCACACACTCTTAGGGAAGGTAGCACTCAAACCCAGGGTGGGCCTTCCCATTACCCACACAAAGAACTATGCCAAAGCCATCAGTGGACTAATTTAGTAATCACACAACTTTAATCCCTGCATCACACACTCTAGATCCAGCCACCTCTGAAAAGCTTCACCTTTGACCACATGAGGCTTTGGGGGGACATCTAGACACAAGCCATAACAATTTGTAGCATAGTCATATGAATGATCAATTATTTTCTTTCTAAGACTATTGTCACTACACTGAATTTATACTTTGGTCAGTGATCTAGAATAGCTTTTTCTTCAGCTAAAAGAATCCAATTCTCCTAAGTAAGGAGAAGTTTGAAGGAAAAGAGTTTACTAGGAAGAGAGCAGGAAGACAAAATCCAGTCCTCTGTGTGCGTGTTTGTGTGTGTGGGGGGGTGTGTTCAATAAATCCCCATTCACAGAAGAATAACATTGTCAGTTATACTTAAAAGCCACAAGCAAAGTTCACATGAAAAATAGGGTACAAGATATACCATTAATTAAAAAAGAACATGAGAATAACAATGTGATGAGAAATTGTGATAAGAGCAACAGTGCAAAAATAAGCAGAAAAATGTGCTCAGTCATCAAACAGTGGTAAGCAGAATGGTCAACAAATTGAAATAAGATCCACAACTAACACTGACCAGGAGTTTGCAAGTGCCAATTCATAGAAGAGAGCAGAAGAATATCATATGGTACTAGAGCAACTCATGTTATTTGAAAGGTTAAAAAATAAGCAACCCAAACTGTCCAACAATAAGAAGAGAACCCACACTTGGAAGAAACTTCTGGAGGTAGAACCCAAATTGAGAAGGACAGAGACTATAATGAACAGGTAAACAGTAAACCCAATCAAAGAGGGAGAAGGAAACAGCAGGTCACAGAAAGGATGAACACACTTCTACCATTTTCCTATTGGTTTTCTGTATGTTTTGTACCTCTGGGATTTTCATTTCCTCCTGTATTGCCCTATCTTGTATTTAACTGGTTGTTTATAATATGCCACTTTGATTCTCTTTTTATATCATTTGTGCATATTTTTAGACATTTTATTTGTTGTGACCTTGGAGATTACTAGTCATATCCTAAATTTATAATGGTATATTTTGCATTTATATCACTAATTTTCAATAACTTCCTTAATATTTTGGTTGTTACAGGTAACACTTTTGTATTTTGTGTACCCACTAACATAGATTTATAAATATCATTTTTATGCATTGCTCATTATGTTTTAAGTCATGTAGGAAATAAAAAGTATGACAAACCATAATTACAGAATTTTTAGTTTTATATTTACCAATTAGTTTCTTTGACCATTTATCATAGGGTAGGACTAGTAGGAATTATTTACCTCAACTTTTAATTTTTCATTTACTTTTTTTCCTCATATCTATAAATGTCATAAATTCTCTTTCATTTCTGAAGGAGAATTCTGCTGAAAATGAAGTTGATGATTCATGTTTTTTATACTTTAATAATAGCTTCCTTGTGCCTTCTGGTTTCCATTATTTTGGATGAGAACAATGCTGTAAATCTTATCAAGGATACCTTGTAAATGGTAACATGCATCTTTTCTGTAGATGCCAAGATTCTTTTTTTGGCTACGATGTTTGACCATTTGATGATAATGTGTTTGGTATAGAACTCACTGTGTTTATCTTCCTCACAGTCCATTAATCTTCACGGGTAAATTTATAGCTTTTGTGATGGTGGCCTTTTTATCGGTACATGTTTGTTGTACATATTTATTACATTCACCATGAGGAATTAGTACAGGTACATGATACATCTTAATTCCTTTTTGATGTCCTTCTCTTCTCTTTCCCCCTTCATCTCACGGAAGCTTCTCCTATATATATTTTGTACATGTTTGTAGTATACAATGATCCCTTTCCTCATAGGGACATAATACATATACATAACACATCACAATTCCCCTTATTAAATCTCATTTCCCACCACTGCCTCCCTCCTCTCTTCATCTTTTGGTTCCATTTCCATATGCTAAATATCTTTGTATTCCCTATTATCTTTTTTTTTTTTTTTGGTACCAGGGGTCGAACTCGGAACCTTGCACTTCCGAGACAGAACCACTGAGAAAAATCCCCGGTCCTTCCTATTATCTTTTATTTTGTTCTTGATTTATATTTTGGTTTTCTCATATAAGAGAAACCACGCAATATTTAGGTGTGTGTGGCTGATTTAATTCATTTAACATTATGGTCTCAGGGTGCATCCATTTTTCTATGAGTGATTCAAGTTTATCCTTCCATTTTTCTACAAATGACTCAAATTTATCCTTCTTTATGAAAGAGTAGTACTCCATTGTGTATAGATACCACATGTTTTTATCCATTTGTTGGCTGATGGATATATAGGCTGCTTCCAGGATGTGGCTATTGTGAACCTCTATTGTCAACTCAATTGGCTTGAGAGACGCTTAGGAAATTAGTAGAGCACATTTCTGCGTGTCGCTGCTGGTCATGGAGGTGCAACTTTGGGAACTAGATCTGGTCCCTGGCTACTTCCTCTTTGGTCCTGTTCCCTTGCTCTACTTCTAACCACCATGAACTGAGCAGTTTTGCTCCAACGCACACTGACCCATCATGTTCCAACTGTCCAGATATGAACTGAACTCTCGTAAAGCGTAAGCCAGAATTAAATCTCTCCTCTAATTTGCAAGTGTGGGGTATTTTTCCCAACAATGGAAAGACATCAGATTTTGTTTCTGGGCCATTACGTTTTCAAATATACCTTTTCCATTTTGCCTTTGCTTCCTTCTTACATTGCCATCATAAATATTTATTATGCTTGATGATGTCCCACAGATATCTCAGCTTCCATTTATTTGTCCTTGCTCTTTTTCTTTCTTTCTTCTCCTCAGACTACAAAAATTCAATTGTCTAATCATTGAGTTCACTAATTCTTTATTTTCCCTAATCATACCTGCTGCTTTAATACTCTTGTGGGTTTTTCAATTCCCTTACACTACCCTTTAACTCCAGAATGTATTCTGCTTTAAAATTTTACATATTATTATTGTCATTCTCAATATTTGTTCATATACCATTATCCCCATAATTCTCTTTAGCTCTTTGTATATGATTTCCTTTAGCTCACAGATCTTCTCAGCACATCTGATTTTTAATCTTTCTCAAATGAGTCAAATATGTGTGATTTATGAGGGACAATTGTTCTTAAATTTTTGTGTGCATGGACCATGACCATACTTCATTATGTCTTAAAATGATGCATTAATTTTTGTGGAAAAGAGGACATTTTGAAAATTACAGTTTAATATGTGGGACATTAGGTTCTTCCTCACATAGATATTTTTGCTTGTTGTAGACTATTGCTACTTGTTTAAGAATATTTGTAACTAGATTTATAAATTTGCAATAATTGTCATCCGTGGTCTCTGAAATCTCTGCTCTTTGTCATAAGTTCAGCTAATTTTTTACCAGATTTCATAGAATGCCATGTGACAAGAGACAGAATATAAAGAAAAAACAAAATTATGCCAGTTTTTTTCAGATTCACAACTTTCCCTTACCTTTGAACTAAACTTTCACCTCAAATAGAAGTGAAAATGTCCAGTCTTCTGAGGTCTACCCTTAGCATGCATCCTTTCCTGAGTTTGAATATGGTTTTCTAATTTTTCTAGTGTACCTGCATGTTTTCTGATGTCTCAATATCTCAAAGAAGGGCTCTGCCCAGATTTCCCTCCCAGGCTTTTTGTGCTGATCCATAACTTTTGCCCTAGGAAGTGGTAGGCTGTTTATTTGCCTTACAATACTTTGGAGGAATTCCCAACACTTTTCTGCTCTCAGTGAATACTTGCTTACCCACAGACAAGCACCGTGCATCTTTTCTTCAGGGAGCACACAGGTGGATCAGAAGAGTCACACAAAATTCTGTGCAAATAAGATCTGCCTTTCTCTCCTGGAAACAGACCATAGTCTTGTACTGGGAATTTGAGCTGCTGGCTTCAAAGCTACCACTGAGCTGAAGAGAGATGTAGAGCAAAGGCAAACTAAAGGGCCACAGATATTTCTTCCTGTTTTAAAGTTCTCTTATTTCTTGATTCAGCATATGTTTGGTTGCTGTGCATTTCCTATTTCCAGAGTTGTGACAAAGTTAACTTTGAGGGGTTTTGTTTGAATTTTCAATATTTCCATGGATGTATGGGCACTTGGAACTACTACTCCACATTTTTTCTTTACCTTTGCATGTTCTCTTTTAGGAATAGAAGAAAATTAATCTCTACTAAACTTGAGCAACCAAAAGCAAATGTGGCGTATCATGAAATCTCATACAATGTTGTAAGAGAAAAGAAAATAATGAGCAGAGAAATGTCTCCATAGATATTGAAGGCACACCAGGAAGTCTCATAAAAAAGATGAAAAGTACACACAATTTTCAAAAACAACAGCTATAGAAGGAAGAAAATAACACCATGAGATAGCATTTTAGAAATTCTAAAATAAGATGATTAAAGTAAATGAAAATTTGAAAAAAATACTATCAGTACACAAAAAGTTATCCAAAAGGAAAAGGGAAAATATGACAGAAGTTAATAATGAATAGAAATAGGAGAGTCATGAAAATACTTAAAACAATATATGAAGAGGAAGAAATGTTTTTTAGTATTATGTAAAAAGAAAGAAAGCCTATAAAGTTTTTAAGAAAATGCTTTATAGAGAATACTGATATAGATTTCATATATAAGTTCCTTGAAGACTTCTCACAAAATGGAAGAAAACTATGAACCAAAACAGTGTAAATCAAAACAAATAAACAAATACTTTAAATCGAAAAATATTTTCTAGAATAAACTAAGATTTGAAATTAATCCTGAAGAGATATATGTTATACATAGGAAAATCAAGTAAAATTTGTTAAGAACATAAGATATTCTGCTTAAAAACAAATTTATCTTTAAGAGGAAATAAAACATTCAGACATACAGGGTACAAGATATCTGTTAACCAGAAGAAATCCAGCTTGTCATCAAAGTTTTCAACAGCAATTTCTTATAACAGAAAGTACTGTATGTAAAATACTTGAGAAAAATGTTATACTCACTCAGCCAAAGTAATCTCTAATTGGGTAAAGGTGACAGAAAGCCTTTTTATGAACATGGAAATACTCACAGAATATTGATTCCATGAGCCATCTTTATAGAGTATGTTTTCCATTATTTTCAATCTGCTTTGCTTAAAATAAATTTTTCTGATCCTCACTACATCATTGCTTTATTATCTTATTTTTGAGTTTTGTCTCATAACATGAATACACCAGGTGGACATTTAGGGTCTTTTCAATTTGGGGCTATTATGAATAATACTGTTATGCACACTTTTGTACAAATCTTTTGAGCTCTATGTTTACTTAGGCATTAATTTCTGCTGGAAGGAGTACTGCTATTTCATAGTGCCAGATACAGGTTTAAATTTACTTGAAACAGCTAAACAGTTTTTTTCCTAAAGTTGTACCATCCTAAGAGCAAGAAATTTTAGTTTCAATTGATCCATATTTTTTCAAAAACTTGTAATTTCCATTGGTTTTAATGTTTGTCATTCCAATATTTATATAGTAATATCTCATTGTAGCTCAATTTACATTTTCCTAAATGATAATAACCCTAAATATTTGTTTATAAATGTATTGGCTACTCTGATATCTTCTTTTATAAAGTGCTTGTTAAAAAATATTTTCCCATTTTAAAACAATTTAATTGACAAGTAGTAATTATACTTTGCATGGGGTACTGTAGTGTGTTTTGATACATGTGTACAATGTGTAATGATCATACTTGAGTAATTAGCATATACATGACCTAAATATGTTCTACTTTCTAACATAAATATACTCTAGAATATTAAACGTCCTTTCCTGTACCTATTCTGAAATATTTTTATTTAGTTGCTTATTGTTTTTAACTTGTGAGTATTCATTCTACACTCAGGTACAAGTCCTTTGTCGTGTACATGTATTGTAAACATCTTTTAAAGTTTATGATTTGCCTTTTTATTTTATAATGTCCTTCAATGAATGGAGCTCATTTAATTACACCCAATTTATCTTTTCAATTTTTATTGGTACATATTTGCAGTACATAATGATCACATCCATTGTAGGGAGGTGGTACATGTATGTAGCACACCTTAATTCTTTTTACTTCCCTTTGATTTTCTTTCTCCCTTCCTTCCACTTCTAGGTCCCTTTACCATTTGCAAAAGATCTATCACCCTGATTCCTATTTATCTTCTATTATTACTCATTTAATTACAGTGTCATTTGTGTGTGTGTGTGTGTGCGTGTGTATGAATGTTTTGCTATTTAAAGACATAGTATCTTGTAGAAAATTCTTTTGAATTTCAGGTTTTACATTTAGCTCCGTGATCCACTCATTATTATTCTTATTATTATTAATACTTGGGATTGGGCCTAGAGTCTTCCCACTGAATTTCTTACTCAGTCCTTTTTAAAATTTTTATTTTGAGGCAGCGTCACTCTAAGTTGATAAGTTGCCCTGGTTGGGCTGGAACTTGCAATCTCCTGCCTCAGCCTCCTAGAGTGCTAAATTATAGCCATGCACCACACTCAGCTCAACAGAAGAATGAATAAATAAAATGTTATATACATACACAATGGAGCACTATTTAGCCATGAAGAAGGATAAATTTGAGTTATGTGCACAAAGATGAATGCTCTTTGGGACCTTAATACTAAGTGAAATAAATCAGACACAGAAGATAAATATTGCATGGCTTCTCTTATATGAGAATTTTTAAGTATAAATAATTTAAAGAACAAAATAAAAGATGGTAAGAACAAAGGAGATAGTTTGTGGAGATGGAAAGGACAGGGAAGAGATGGGGAAATAAAAACGATTAAGATGCAAGATGTACATATACCAATTTCCTAGTATGAATATAATTATAATGTATTATAAAGCTATATTAATAAAAATTAAATTTATGAAAAACTAAGATGTGAAGCAGATTACATTGCTTATTTATTTTATTAATGTAGATTACCAGTTGACCAAAACCATTTCTCTAAGACTTTATGTTCTTCTCATTGAATTTGATTAACACCTTTACTGGAAACTAATTGACTATGTATTAATGGATCTATTCTAGATTTCCTATTTTATTTTTATAATTTATTTTTCAATTTTTACGCCAATACTATACGGTTTTTCTTAATGTACCGTTACTGATTAATAAGTACTGAAGATAGGTCAATTACATCTTCCAAAATTATTCTTTGTCAAAATTGTTTTGGCTGTTCTGGGGTCATGAATCTTCATATGAATTTTAGACTAAGCTTTTTATGTTTTAAAAAGATTTTCCGCAGTTTTTGCTTAAGATTACACTAATCTTTATATTAATTTGGAAAGAATTGACATTTTAAGAAAATTGTCTTCTAACCAACAAAAGGTTTATATATCTCTAATTCCTCTGAGTAGCATTATGTACTCTTATGTGTAGATTTCTCTTATATTTTAACTTAATTTTATTTCTAATTTTTATGTAATTAATATTGTAATAAATATACTTTTATTTTTTTTGTCTATTTGCAAATTTAAACATACTTTTATCACCTTAGTTTTTGATTTGTTGCAAATTTTAGAAAAAAATTATATTAATCTCATATCTGATGATCACACAAAAGTTTACTTACTAATCTGATATTTTTAGGAGATACCTTTATAATTCTATGTATAAAATCATCTCATCTAGGATTAAAGACCGTGTTATTAGTTTTCCAACACTGTGCCACTTATGTCTTTTTCATATTGTTTAAAAAAGTCAAAAAAGTGTTAAAAGCAAAACACCAAAAAAGTGTTAAAAGCAAGTTAAAAGGGTAGATATTCTTGTCTCATTTCTGACATTATGGATAAGCCTTCAATAGTTTATCAGCAATTGTAAAATTAGCTAAAAGTATTTTTACAGATATGATTTTTTAATGAAGAGAGTTACCTTTTATTCGTAGTTTGCCAAGAGTTTTTTTATGAACAGGTTTTCAATTTACTATATTTTTGTCTGAGTTTATTGAGATTATCAGAGAAATTTTCTCCTTTATTCAGTTCATTTGGTAAACTCTATTCATTTTCAAATGTTAAGTGACTTTGCTTTCCTGGAATCGCTCCCTTTTGGCTATTATATATTGTTCTTTGAATAGACTGCTGCATTACATTCTATGTTGTAGCATTTCAAAGGTTGATCATTAATTTTATTTTCTAAATTGGATTGCAGAGGATGTTTTTTTGACTTCTCCTATAAACATAATGTGAAAGAACCATGTTGCAAACAAGTGAGGAACCTAAACACTGACTGGGTATTTGATACTATTAAGAAATTATTCTTTTTCCTATTTTCGTGTTAATGACACGGTGTTTAAACTTCTAAGACATCTCTTAATTTCGAAAGTGTTTTGGTTATTTTTGTTCCTTTACTTCTCCATATGTATTTTAGAATCCGCTTATCTGTGTCCACAAAAAATTGAGTTAAGTCTTTGGCACTGTGTAAAACCACGATCAATTTCAGAAGACTGACATCTTAACCATATTAAGTCCTAACTGTCTTTGAACACAAAATATCTCTTCAGAGAGCACACAGGATGAGGAGAACCTAGATCATTCACATGTTGCTGATGAAAAGGCAAGATGTCACAGCGATTCTGGAAAACAAGCAGACTTTCCCATAGAGGAAACACAATTACCTTATGACTTTACAATCCCATGCTTAGGAATTCATCTAATAAATTAAAACATGTGTTCATATGAAAACCTCCGCACAAATGTTTATACAAGCAGTATTCATACCTGCTCCAAATGGAAATTACTCACATGCCCATCAACAATTGAATTTATCAACAAACTGGTACATTTGTTAGTGGGACAATAGCCATTCCACAATAAAAAGGGAATGTTTATTAATACATACAACAGCTTTGATAAAAGTTAAAACATTCTGGAAAGTGAAAGAAGCTGGCTCCCATACCATACATATGGCTACTGTTCAGCTTATGTACCATTTAGGAAAAGCTAAATTATAGTAACAGAACAGATGAGTAATCAGTATAGGAAAGGGGTAGAGGAGGGTTGCCGCAAAGGTTTGACATGAGAGAACTTTTAGGGTGTTGCATAAATCAATGTGTTTAGGATCTAGTGCAAAATAAATACTGCCTTGTTTTCAAAGTGAAAATTTTGTATATGTTTGAAATAACTTTGTTGCTTTATGTCTACATCACATGAGTGATAAGTCATCAATACTGCAGGCCACAAGGGCCTCCTTTGTTTTTTGTTATCTATGTGATTCAACAAAGCAGTCCATTCTTAAATTGTTCAAAATGTTTTTTGTCTTGGCACAAAGTCGAAGGATTATTAGACATCTGCCCCAGACCTTGGGGATAAAAACTAACATTGAACAGTGTAGGAGTTAGCTCGGTGGGAAAACAAACTAATACAAACCATAAAACAAAGGTTTGAAAAGCCTACAAGAAAGAAATATAGAAAATAAATACAACATATTAGTAAGAAATAGCATCATGTACAGTGATATTTTTCAAAAGATACAGTATATTCAATTACAGCAATTTCTTAACTCCCCAAAAGCTTCTCATCATTTTAATGTTTTATTGTGTTCCTTTAGTACCTTAGAGACTTCACCCCTGAAGGTTTTGCGTCGCTTTTACTACCTTCTAGTGGCCTTGTCTGATTCATTCTCTAAATACCTCAAGCTCTTCCTTAGATTTCAGTTTAAGGTCAAATGTTACTTCTTCAAGGGTTTTCTTTGCATATCTGAATTCAAATTTCCTCTCTCTAGGTCATCCATTATCTCATCACCTGTTTACGCCTTTCATTTCATTTAGTACAACCTTAATCATCATGTTTGTTTTTCTTTGTCTCCTCCATTAGCCAACGGCATTATTATTGTGCCACTTCACCTTGCTTCCTTCAAACATGCCAATGTTCCTTCTGCATAGAAAAATTACATGTGCCTCCTATTAATGTGTGTTGAGGGAATCAGTAGTCTTTGAATATGGATCTAAAATGTACTCTGAAAAAGACCATCTGAATCCTTTTGTCTTCGATTTCTATGTTTGTGGTTAGGTTGCTTAGGGAGATGGACTATGCGAACAGTAATAAAAATTAACCCGCTTTACATATTCTGCTACAACTTACCCCTTGCTACTTTACCTTCAACCCCTCCCATGGAGGTCGGCACACCTTTTGCTTCAAGAATCAGCTAGTATTTTTGGCTTGCAGATCATGGGGCCTCTCTCAGTAAAGATTTACTTGTAAAAACTGGTAGCTGGATCGGGGACAAAGAACACAAGACACTGCTGCAGGGAGAAAGCCTAATGAGTAGCTAGCAAATGCTGTCATTCAAAGTGAACTAGTGTGTACTGAGTTCCTATTTTGATATGTCACACATCGTGTTGGATGGTTTCACTTCTGGGAAAACCTAGTAACAAACCCGATAGCAGGTAGTATGTCTCCATTTCACACATGGAGAAGCTGAAGTTTAGATTTTCTGGCATGAGGGTAAATTGGGTTTGCAATCAAGTGTCTTTATATAAAAATCCTCTTTTTTTTCTAGTAAGTCATACTATCTCACATATTTGAATATAGTGGATTATGATTTTTAAAAAATATATGACAAGATTTTGGTCAACGACACCCACTTAAAAATATTATGCAAGCTTAAATACTTTTTAAATAATAGTTTTGAGATATTATCTATTTACCATAATTCACCTATTTAAATTGTACACTTCTGTGATTTTTAGTATATTCACAGAGTTATACAAACATCATTACTACCTAATTTTGGGATACTTTCAGCACCCCCCACAGGAATCTTTTAATACATTTACTGTCTCTTCACCTTTTTACCTGTCTGTAGACTCTGGTCAACACTAATCTAATCTACTCTCCATTTTTATATATTTGCTAATTTTCACCATTTCATATAAAATGAATACTGTAATATATGGTGGTTTTGTCCGGTTTATTTCATTTAGCATATTTTTGAGCCTCATCTGTATTGTAGCAAGAATCAGTGCTTCATTCTTTTTTATGTTTGATTAATATTCTATTTGTTTTACTTTCTGGTTGTCTGTATAAAATATGCACACTCACAATTTAAAGGAGGAGATGTTTAGTTTGGTTCACAGTTTCAGTAGCTTCAGTCCATGGTAGGCTGGTTACCAGTCAAAATGGGATGGCAGAATAGCTTGGTGAAGTAAAGTTGTTTTGGAAAATATTTATCCGTTAACTTAGATCTTTATTTAAATAGCTCTGTTGTGACATGATCAATATACAGTACCAGAGATACACATATTCAGTGCATACAGTTTGATGAGTTTAGACAATGTAAATACCTAAACCATTACTATTATCTAATACCACCCCCAATTTCCTCATGTTCTTTGCTTTTTTGTTTATTTCTTTGTTTGTTTTTGTTTTTTATAGTCTATATTGTATGTGTTAAGAATACTTAATGCTACATCTACCCTCATAATAACCTTTGAAGTTCACATTATATTATTGTTTGCAAGAGTTGTTGTGTTGTAAGTAGGCCTTTAGAATTTTTATTAATCTAGCATACCCAAAACTGTGTAACCATTAAACAAAAACTCCAATTTCCCCAAACACCTACCCCCTGTAAACCACTACTGTGCTCTCTATTTATGCAAGGTTGAGTATTACAGGTAGTTTATGTTTAATTCGTACATTTGTCCCCTCAAAATTTCATGTTGAAATTTTGTTGAGATTACAATAGTATTAAGAATTGAGACCTTGAAGATATGATTACACATGCTTTCTGTATTCAAAAGAATATGTCAGAGCATTTCAAAGGCTTCTATGAATATTTCATTCTCCAGGTTTTCCTTTCATGTGTTTTATTCAAGCTCTTGTTTCCTTCTGTGAGTATCACTACCTCCAGCTCCAGGAGGCTAAACAAGTGTGACTGATGGTTTTCACAATCGTGAGGCTGTTGTGTTGGTCCTCAAGATTACTGCAAAACTGTAGAGTGGGGAATGGCAAAAGGTCAAGTTTAAACATCACAAAACTTGCTTTTTCACAGAGATTTGGCTGTTTTGTTTAAATAAACAGTCTGAATTTCAGCAAGCTTTTTGTCACTTTCTAGCACTTTGGAAATGTTCATTGTAAACGTTTTCGCAAGTGCTCTCACTGCTTTGATAGAGGAAAAGACTCTCCAGAGTTTTTAACTGTGTTATCCTGGAAGAGTCTTAAATTGAAATGCTTTTTGAAGAACAATAAAGTATTTTCTTTGCACTTGCAAATACAATGATTCGGATGAAGAACAGTATGATAGACGATAGAGGATACCTTATATTATCGAAGTTTATTTTATTTTTTACTAAATATATTGAAATACCTATTTCTACTAAGGTAAGTTAGTGTGTATCTCTCTCCACCCTTCCTCTTTCTAAAAGATGGGCATCCTCATTTTAAAAGGAAATTTTGTGTAGCTGACTTAACTGGCTATTATTAAATCAAACAGTAGAACGTTGGATTTAACTCGGGAAACTGATCTTGTGTTTTGTTTCCACACATAATTCTACAACCTTGGTTGATTTTCTTGACATTTGTTTTTGTACATCTGCTTCTCGAGTTATAATACAGAGCTAAGAAACAGAATAAAAATTTTTAACTCTTACTATGTTACTATGCTTTTCCTCCATTTTTCAAAACTCTCATTAAAGTTAGACTAAAAAGGTCAATACAGTGAAGCCTCGGCCCATGCATAATGTGCTTTATTGTTATTACAAATCATTTTTAAGCATCTCTGTTAGTAATTTATAGAAAGAAATCCTTTTTCAATACAGTTGTACAAGAGAACCAAGTAGCCCTTTGCAAAGAGCAAAGGATAGTAATATTGCTGAGATCACCTCACAGATATTACTTGACAGGCTTATTGTTAGTTGAAAACTAAGTAGTACTTTTCCTGTCAATTGACTTGATCAACCTAAAAACAACTTGCAGAATAATTGTGATAGTTCAGTACTTGTTTAGTCATTGGGTCTAAACAAGTTGTTTTTAAAACTAGTTTTATAATAATAATTTGAAAGTTAATACCATAACTCGTATATATCCCATTGGAACTGTCTGAGTTCAAGAGACTGTATCTTCCATTTGATGAGATTTTCTTTCTAATCCAAGCATAATTCTTTTCTTGCACAAATCTTTCCTTCATGTGTTAATAATTTTTAGCAGTGGCAGTGATAGTGATGCCAGTGGTGGTAGTTACAAGTAGTAGCAGTAGTTAATCTGAACAATCATGCAATGTGTCAAATACTGTAACATATTTTCATTCTTCTCAATCATTACTATTTTATAAGTAAAGAAATGGCAAGTTTATTCAACGTCTTCAGTTTAGGAGGGAGATGGGATGGCAGAGAGGGCAAGGAGAAAGTAGAGATGATTAAGATGTAATATGTGTATGTAATGTTTATGTAGTGGGAACATATGCTGATGAAAATGAAAACAATCAAGTAAATAATCAAAATATTAAAAAAAATAGAAACCATAAGAAATTCACAAAAGGGAAAAAGTAAATGCAAAACTAGTAAATAATTTCAAATCACAATCCCTTGATTTTTCACGATACTCCTCCAGCTCCTGAAAGTGAGTGCATGAGACAGCGGTATGTATTCAAGATGTCACATCTGGGAAAACCTTGAGTTCAGGTGCCCATACATTGGCTGGGATCTTTCACCAAATCACTCTTAAAGTGTGAGATTCAGGAATATTTCCAGTGCTGGGAATAAAGCAATTTAGGGGCTTTTGGATTTGAGTGCACGTACAAAACCCCTTATAGGTCATGGTTTTAAACACAGCTGATGAATTCTTTTGATCCAAAGGATTCAAATTTTCTAGCTAGGAACTGCCTTTGAGAGTTAGGTTAATGGGAGAGGAACAATTGATTTTCACCCCCATAACACTCTTCTTATGAAGTCTTCTCATCAGATAATGTTTACCAACAGAGAAGCTATCACTAATTTTTAATTTTTGCAGTGTAGATGACACATATACACACATACTTTAAGTCTTTTCTTAAAAACTCAATGTTACATTCAAAAGGAGTACATGAATACAGAACATTTAGAATGTTTAACTCTTCTAATCATATTCACATCTGTCCTTGTGAAATTATTCTCTAGTTCGGTCTCTTTAAGAATAAACTGAACATTGATTTATTTTTATTCTATTGATTTCCCTGTGCATTTAAGTTTCTATTTGTGAAACATACAAATAATAGAGATATCATCTCAACAGGGATCATTATAGTCTATCTATAAACTTTACTTTTACATGTATTATTGGCAACATTGTTATTGTGCTACTGAAAAAACATGGGGGGGGGACTAAACTTATGGTACTGAATGTCTTCATTTAAAGATGCAAGTAATCTGTGGATGGATCGACATTCTATGTAAGACTATGTCTGCAGAAAGGCAAATAAATGTTTATTTTTTTCCTGGAATTGTTCAGTAAGTAAAATTGTTCTTGTTCTTTTATAGTAGATGTTATTTTCAAAGATAGACGTGTCCTAATTTACCTTTCACATAGTTCAATTCTCACTTGGATTTGCATTATTATGTAGCTCCCTAGCTCTCTTCAAATAATTACATTTAATCTCCAAAGTGTAAGTTTGAGAACACTTGTTAAATTTGACACATGGTTTTGCCTAAACATGTCCTAGAATCCAGTACTTCGGGCCCCAGAATCTGTGGATACAGAAGAACTAACAAAGCCATGATTCTGCAGTGTTATAAAGTTCCAGTCTTTTCAAGGGACATGGCACACAGCTGCCCATAACGATAGGCCCTAGGAAAATGATTTGTCATAAAAGCGCTTAGGAAGCATGATGCCCTCATCTCTCTCACAGGTGATATATTAGAGTGGGAAGAAGTGGTACACTTACTAGGAAGTCCAAAGGAATCCAGACTCCCTATAATAATACTAAAGGGCATGTAAACTACAGTCACTATCTTAACCAGAAAATAAGACCTAGCTGGAAAATAATGAGCCTTGAAAACTAGAGATCAAAAATGCCAGGGCCTAGGATTTAGCTCAGTGGTGCTACTGCCTGCCTCCCAAGTACAAGGTCCTGAGTTTGATCTTGGTACCAAAAAAAAAGAATGCCAGGGCTGGGGATTTAGCTCAGTAGTGCTGCACCTGTCTGGCAAGCGCAAGGTGCTGAGTTTGATCCCCGATACCAAAAAAAAAAAAAAAAATGCCTACCCTATTCTTCCTATCCCTGCCTTACAGAGTAGCCACCGAGCAAGAGAACAGTGATTGCAGTTACTATTACGGATGACACTTTTGATGTTTAGTTTTCAAGGCTCATTTTTTTCTAGCTAGGTTTATTTTTGAGGAAAGATGGAATTTTTGATAAGAATCGAGAATGATCTGTTAAAATATAAAAGTACACATAATAACATTTCTCCTATTCGATATCTATCACACTAATATAAGGGAATATGTGTGTGCGTGCGTGTGTGTGTAAGTGTGTTCTCTATGGTGGTTTAAAAACATACTTTAACCCCCCCAAAAAAACAAGTACTATCAATGACTTACAATGAGGGAAATTTGAGATTTCCTTATGTAGGAACCATATTTTAACAATGGGTTAAACTTACAGCTGTCAACTAGAAGGAATGGTTTTAAAGTCTAATCAAGATTGCACCTTCCATGTAATGATAAAAGGGTGCTCTGTACATACACACAGATAAGTACATGAACAGATAGCAAGATATGGGCCAGAGATTTAGCTCAGTGGTTCTGCCACCTGCCTCGCAAGCGCAAGGACCCGAGTTCGATCCCCAGTACCAAAAAAAAAAAAAAAAAAAAAGATAGCTAGATATATACATCTGTGTATATGATCATAAGGTTTTCATAGTGACAAGGAATGAGATTAAAGGTTTTTTTCATTATGTATCTATGAACTTGATAGACTAACACTATGTCATTGTGAAACTTAAGAGTAAATTACTAAGGACAGTAGCCTTCATGATATTCTACCCTATCTTCTCCACTATGCTTTTTGTAATTTAGAGAAATACCATAGAACATTGGAAAAGATTCCAAATGCTCACAAGGCCATTCATGAAGGAATATAAGGCTTGTAAAAATACCACTGAAGGGCGGTATATATGATCATTTCACGAAGTACTTCTTTTATTAGTACATGCTTGTAGCGCTTAACAGTTACAATCCTTGTAGGGAGTAGGTACATGTTTGTAACACATCATAATTCCTTTTAGTCTCCTTCTCCTCCCCTCCCTCTTTCAGCATTAAAAAATGTCCCCTTTCCATTTACAAAAGAAGTCTTGCTTTCCAGATGAGGATAGGCAATTATTTTTTGGTTCAATAGTTCATGTCATCTTCAAGGCATTCATTGTCATATCCACTCTGAAGCTTTCTCTGATGGCTACCTTCCAGTACTATATATCCTGATCAACCATTTGCTCTGAATTTCTGTCTGTTTTATAAGCCACTAATGTTCACTAGAACTCCTTAGACCAGATGTCTTCTACCTCCTCTCCACTTCTTTCTGGAACCCACAAGTATTCATTTTTTTCTACAGTCCTCTGAAATATTTGCATGGTTCCCAATGTCTTCTACGACTCTAAGTCCAATAGTCAGTTCTCAGAACACATTTTGCTTGAACAGTGAATATTATCTAGTCCAGTGCCCCATTCTGTCTTCCCTGACACATTCTCTTCCTTGGCCCTTGATATGTTCATCTGAATGTGAAACTTAGAGCTACAATAGGTACCTTTTACCTATCATGCTATTAATCACCTCAATGAATATGGACACTAGAAAAGTAACACAAGTTGGAATTTGATTATGCATGTAAGTTGATAAAGCTATTAAATTTAAAATTGCTCAATTGAAATTTCCTGTTGTATGAGAGAACAACTTCTTTTGTTTGTTGGAAATCCTCACAGGGGACCCTTCAATCACTTGAACCTGAAGTCACCCTGATGGATATAATCCCAAATATAGACTCCTGTCCCAGATTTCCTTGCTATACTCCATGTTCCCTATCCAACTGTCTACTTGATATCTTTACGTGGATATTTAATAATTATTTCAAATTTAACATGTCCAAAGCTCAACTCTTATTTAACACAGCTTCATACAACTTCCTCCTCCCCCAGCTTTCCTCCATCTTAATCAAAGGCACCAACATTTACCTGAGTGACATTTACTTCCTTCCTGTTCTTTAACATCTTGTATTTGATCTAAAAGTCTTGATTCTTGTAGTTTCAAAGTTTGTCCTGGCTCTAACTACTCTCATAACATTTATTACTGTTAACTTTCAAGTCAAAGCTATACCATCTCTTTTCTGGTGTGCCAGAATGGCCTCTTGACTCATCTTCCTATTTCTACCATTTTGCCTTTATCCCCTACAGAGCAACAAGTGGCTTTTCTTCTAAAATGTAAGTCACACAATAGTATTCCACTGCTAAAACCTTCCAGTGGCATTACAACCAGAATAAACTCCCCATTCCTAACCATGTTGTGGCAGATTGAATTTATTCTTCACCTCTCCCCATATCCACATCCATTCATATGCCACAGCCTGAAGCAAAGCTGCTTTATTCAAACAGCAGACCTGCTGTCAAAAAACAAATCCATCTCACTGAAAGGAAACTCAATTACACAGATGCGTGAGCAATGGAAAGTAACAGTGATAAACCACTGAATCCAGGGTGCCATTACAAGGTGGTATCCAAATGACATACACAGCCTGGAAGTATACTAAATGATGTTGATTCTACTCTTCTCTCCAAGCTCATTTCTATTTTTCTCCTCTTTGGACACTACACGTAAAGCTCGGTGGCTTTCTCTCTGTTTCTCAAATGTGCTCAAGCTATTTCCTACCATAGGGCCTTTATACTGACAGCTCCCTCTTCTTGGAAAGCCCTTTCCTCAGTTCACTGTTTTGCTCATTTTTCATTAGTAAATGATTTTAGCTAAAATGTCACTTCCTTCTAATGACTTTCCACAAAGCTGTATTTAATAGTATTACTTCTCTAGCATTTTCTAACAGTATACTTCAGTCTATTTTCACCATGGCACTTAGTAACTTCTAAAATAATATTATTAGTTTACTTGTTTAATTTTTGGAAAATTCTGCAAACTAGAATGGGAGCCTCATGAGGGCAGGAGTTTTGTTTCTTATTGTGCTTCTAGTACTACTGTGCCTGGCACATAGCAAGCATTCATGAAATTATGCAAACGAGAAATGGTGAAAGTTTCACAGTTTCAAAATTGCATTGCTCAATAAGTCTTTTGGTTCAGCTGAGGAATTTTAAATGTTAATTATTTTAAAGTTTACACAGTTCATACTATCTCAGCAGAAATCTTGTTTTGTGTTGTCATCTGGAAAATGGAAGGGATAAAAGAATAAAATGGCTCTTCCACACTCATTTACTTTCTAAAAAGATAACTATTTCAAGAGCCCAAGATATTTCTCATAAGAGTAGGAGCTGGGCATTTAGGTTTTTTCCAAGCTTTAACTATTACAAACTGTGCCACAATAAACATGGGTGAAAATATATCATTGTGTTATGATCCTTTAATTCTTTTGGGAAGATAACTCAGCAAGGGAGTAGCTGGGTCAAATGGGACCTCTAATCCTAAATTTTGAGGAATATCGACACTGATTTCCACAATGGTTTTACCAACCTGCACTCCCACCAAAAGGTCTCTCTAGTGTAAGAAACTGAAAGGGTAAATAAGGACTAAAATGTATAATAGATAATATGAAATAGGAAGAAAATGTTCAAAAGGAAAGGGAAACTGAAAGGGGGAGGGGAGAAAGGAAAAATTGATAAAAGTAGGAATAAATGGAAACACAGCTTTTGTAAATACGAGGGAGGGGGAGGTTGATGGGAGGAAGGAGGAATGGGAGAAAAAGAGGAACCAAGCTATATCATGTCCAGATACAAGCTCCTTTTGATGAATGTGATTGTTATGTATATATTTAATTTGTACCAAAAAAATTAATTTTTTTAAAAAACATGCTGACAAGACATCACTCCCTGGAAATTCAGAGAGAAAACTACTCTCAACAAGAGACGTGGAAGCTCCAGGGAGGATAAATTTTTTAAAAATTGTTTTCAGAAAAGCTTATTTTAAAAACAATATCTTTAACAAAGGAAGATAAACTTTACACTGAAATTTTTAAAATACCCTCAAAGTAGAACAAAAGCAAAAAAATAAATTTAGAAAAATTCAATAACTATTTTGCTTTCATTATCACTCAGAAATGTCTCAAATTAGGTTAATAAATGAGGTTTAAAGACAAAAAAACAAAAGTGTAGGAGCTGGACTGTAAACCTGGAGTTGATCCTCACTAAGTTACAACTTTTCCACTACTCGAGTATATAAGTGCTCAAGTTGAGGAACAGTCATTGTTACTGATCACCTTAAAGTTCTGATTTGTCTGGATTAGCATTGTGCAGGCCTTGCTGCCTGCTTGGAACCACTCCAGAAGCCAAGGAAGAAAAAGTTTCCCTGGTCATATCCAACCTTGCAACAATTATATCGGAATCTGGAGTGGGGGAGCCAGGTAACAATACCTTTGGTGGGTTTAAGCTTAGACTCGTTGCATAGACAATTTAAAAAGCACAAAAGTTATTTCAAGACTAAAATTGCATTTTTCTGTTTTCATATGACTGGTGTATTTTTAATTCAATCCTCAAAATAGCAATAATTTGTCAAATAACTGTATGTTACACATGCTGAATTATAAAGCATAAAATATAGAAATAGGTTCTCCATTCAGTTATGGCTTTGTTAGTGATATATTCATTAGTGGTGGAAACTATATATTTGCTCATTGTAGCATTTGCTAGTGCTACCTGTTCCTGTTTATTTATTCGTTATTACTCTAGAATCAAGTACTACAAGCCAAAACAAGGTTATGTCGGTGAAAATTGAATATGGAAAAATTAAATGAAAAATCGCTCTTTACAGATGACATTAACTGAATAAATTATATTTTACAGACTACTTTTAGTACTATTTTTTCTATCTGTCATGGTATAGGCACGGATATAAAGGGAAAGCTAAACTGTTCATGTACTGTATTTCATGTTTCAAATGAATTTTTATAGTCCTTTCTAACCCAAATACATAGTTTATGATTTAAATCCAATTTCAATGATATCAAACAAGACTCCTTAAAATAGGTATACTTGCTAATTAGTTACCAACTACTCTTGTGTAATTTTGTTGGGATACACACAAACACATGCACATGCCCACACACATGCACACACGTACTAGTTTGGGATTAAATGATGAATTTGATCAAGCAAAGACTTCTAATCATAAACTATTGCTATATAGTTTCTCACTGTCATTTTCAAATTCATCTTTGTATTCAGAATGCACTAAGAGCTGAATTTATATTTGCCAATGTATCCTTTTCATACACATTCTCAATTTCACTGTAGCCATACTTTCTGTGGTCAATTGTTCTTCCTTTTTGCAAGACAAATTTTAGAACTCTGTGAGTTTGTAGTCATTTTTCTCTTTTCTCCCTGTCTTCCTTGCTAGTCTTGCAGTCCATTGTCTAAAACTCTACCTATAATATTCACTGCATTAATGCCCATTGACTGACAGCCAATGACCCATGGTCTTTATTGCAGAGTATGAGGGATAATGTAGGATTCTGGCTACCAGCCTGGTTTGATCTTCCCTTGGGAATTGGGACTCTCTTATTCAGCAAACACGTTGGGTATGTATCTCTGCATAGACTTGTTGGTAGAAAATTATTTAAATATTATTTAAGAGGTCAGGAAGCCAGGTGTGGTGGTGAACTCTGGGAGGCTATAATCCCAGCACTCTGGCAGGCTGAGGCAGGAGGCTCAACCTGGGAAATTTAGATAGTTAGCAAGACAATTTCTCAAAATTTTTTTGAAAAGGGCTGGGGATATAGCACAGCATGAAAGCTGTGGGTTCAGTCTCCGGTACTGCAAGAAAAAAAAGAAACAAAACAAAACAAAAGAGCTCAGACACTGAATTCAATTTTAAGTTGGAATAGCTGCACTGACTCTTATAGCTGAATGAACTATGTTAATGTGCTGTGTGTCGGTATATATATACATATATATATACATATATATACATATATGTATATATATATGCATATATGCATCTCTGAAGTTTTTGGTGAGGATTTAATGAAGCAATGTGCATCAAGCATAATTTATCATAGTGCCCAATCCGTAGATACATAAGAGCTTATAATATTAGTGGTAATATTATTATTGTGTCCCAAATCAAATCCATTGATTTTCCCATGAGTTTACTAGGAATTTTTAGTGTTCTCTAAGCATTTACTACAAGAATTCCTTCTGACTGTATCTATAGACAACCTAAAATATCAAATTCAATGAGTGAAGTAAAATAACAGGACTGACTAAAATGAGAGTTTGGTCTATTTTCAGATTTTATTTATTTATTTATTTATTTATGTGTTGTTTTGAGACAAGGTCTCGCTATGTAGTTCAGGCTGGCCATCAAATCACTGCATAGCCCAGGATGGCCTCAAACTCATGGTGGTCCCCCTGCCTCAGCCATTCAAGACCTGGGATTACAGGCATGTGCCACCATGTCCAGTTCTAATTTTCATCTCAAAGGGCATAGAGAAGATGGGATTTGGTCTTATGACTAGGTTTCTACTAAGACACTTTATTTATTAGCCACATTTGGAACCCTGATAGTCACAGAATACTTATTCTGGACACATTTCTTCCACACTACTAAACATCACTTGGGAACATCTTGATAAAATCATTTGTATACAAGTCTAATTAATTTGTTTAACTAAAGTTCAGGTTTATATTATTCAGTCAGCTTCTCCCCCAGACTCTGATCAGCTGCCATATAAAGTAAACTACTGTTTTTGTTTTGTGAAAAATATTTTTCTATATTATTTCATTTCCAGAAAGAATTGGCCTATGTGACAGTGTTTTGTGTTTGCTGTGAAATGTTCTTATTAATAAGCTGAAACAAGAGTCAATGGCCATGAGGCTCTTCCCAACTCCATAACTACTTCCTCAGTGATGCTAGACAACTCATTTCAGACAAGTTGCCTGCACATAGGGGAATAATGCATTCTTTTCTAAAGCCACATCTTGGATCCTTCCTCATCTGTTAAATGAGTATCTTCAATTACAAAGTCTAACAGGACCAATGGAGACAAACCAGTTGCTTCAGTATTGTGTAGTGGAAGAGAGGAGGACTCTGAAGCCATGACAGCACTGTCATGATTGGCTGTAGGATCCTGAGCAAGTCACGAACCTCCGTGCTCTGCAGTTATTTCACCTGAGAAGTGATGACAAAAATGTCAATAATTTTAGGAGTGTTTTCCAGATTCAAATGAGATAAAATACGTGAGGAACTTTGTGGATTTTCCCTTGGCATCTGAGGATGTTTTCCAAATGTACACTTCTTCTCTGCCCTATTTTTAGTTCTATACATAACCCTCTGAAACATGCATCTTAGTCATGACAAGAGGCTCTCTGTGATGTAATTAATGGTCTTAGCCAAAGAGGAAGAGAGACTAGAGCACCAAGGGCACATCAAGAAGGTGGCAATCTGCAACCCAGAAAACAATACGTTATTGGACAACTGAATCAGCCAACATGCTGATCTTGGGCTTCCTATTCACATGTTCTAGAACTGTGAGAAATAACTTTCTGAGTAAAAAAAAAAATGAACCTCAGATTTTTAATCATTGGTAATATTGATACTGATTGGCTATACCATCTACCAACTAATTATATGTCTTCATAAAGTTTCAACAACATTTTGAATATACATTTTTGAGAGGACTTATTTCTTAATATTCAACAAAGTAGTTTGCATTCTTTGTCCTTTTGCAAAGGAAAAAAATGGACGAAGAATGATCTGCTGTCTTTGGTAGCTTTGCCTCTTCTGGTTTGTGAGATTGATCCCAACTATTTTCAGCAGTAATCTCATTGTTATTTCAGTCAACTTCTAATTATCCCAGCTAATGAAATAGACTATTAACAGAGATAACACAATTGATGAAATAATCTGTTCAGTGCTTTCTGGACTTCTACTCTACTACCTTAGTTCTAGAAACCTCAGGGAATCAAACCAATGTCCATAGGAAAGAGCAACAAATGATAGTGAATTCTGATCTTTCTTTCTTGCCCTGCTTGATATAACCCTGAGGAACTTTCTTTGTGTAATTATCACAGGAGCCTGTGGGAGCTAATTCAACCTCCAATTAACCCTGATTCCAAAAGTATTCTTTAAAGGATCATGCTGGTGAAATAAAAGAATACAAACCAATGAATATCATGGGCTCTGGTGAAAAAGATGCAGCCTATGAAAGAATAGGCAAATAGGGAGACGTGACATTAAGGTGTTGGTTTCTCTAAGATCATATATTGAATCAATAACAGAGCTGATACCAGAACAAAGATCTAGATTCTTGTCTTTATACTTACAAATTAATAACACTTTAGGGGAAATTATATGTAGGATTTATAATTGTCTAACCAAATTTAAGAAATTGTTCTATCATCTTATTCATTGCCGGATGATTTTTGGGCAATTTTCTTGATCCATGTGATGACTAGTTTTCAAACCCTCAAAATGAACACTATTCAATTGGACAATGTATTTAAGGCACTCAGATAAAAATATTTTTAAAGAAAATTCAAGATAAGATGGTAATGTAACTCTCAGGCTATTTGGCTGTGGTTGCCTTATCCCAATAAGACTCCAAATCTGACAGTCTGGTGTCAAAATATTGACATCTTTTCAGAACCACATTACATTTAAGTCAAAAGTGAGATGTTTCATCTATCACACGTAATAGACTCAAGACTCCACCCCATACCCCAAACGCATGGATTGACCTAAACTATAGCTCCTATTAGATGCTGTTCGCTGACTAAATAATCTTCACAGGCAGTGTTAATGAGCAACTTCTGTTTTGTAGGGGATAAAATGTTTGCAGCAGTGCGGGCTATCAAAAAGCATCAAGTACTCTTTTTTTCCCAAGCTCAATCTTCTAATCGAGCTGGTTTTCTCTTGCGCCTGTATTGAAATGACAAGCACATGTCCTTCCCAGTTGTTTGGCACCTCTTGTGATGTTTTTCCACATGTCAAAATGACAGGCTCTTAATTATCAGCGCTACTTGATCCTTTCTTGCAATGCATCTTGACATTTTTATTCTCGTATTATTCTTGCCAGGCCATTATTTAGTGTTCAATCAGAAGTGAGGAGAGGGAACTACTGTAAAGACTTTTTACATTATGGCTTTGCAGATTTTTTCAGTCAGTTAAACATAAGTAATTCATTGCTAAGTCCTGTGCTACATTTTGTGTACTTTTTTAAAAAAAGATGATTACCATCTCTATCATGACCAGGTGAGCTGGGTTTAAGGTCTATCCTGTTCAATCCAGAGCCTGTAGGGACCTAAATGATAGGATATGTGGGACTCAAACGTGTAATTCAATTGTGGGTGTTCAATGAAGCAAGGTGAAGAGTATTCACAAGGACCCCAGGTGCCAGGCAGGAAAGCCTGCATGCATTTCTTGTTAAGCATTTACATTATTGATGTTTCTAAGGCTGCCTGCAAGAATCCATTCTCTCAAGGCTGCTTACTTGATTAAAATGAACTCAATTTATTCTAATATGTCCTATGCTATTTGTGAGGAAAATAGTTTCTTTTTGACTTGTTATCAAGCACTTCTTACTGATCTGATCTTTGGAGATTTACTTCAATTAAATGAATTTGCTTTCCATGAGATAAAACAGCAGATCTAGGCATTTTCCATGGGCTTTGACTTAAAAAAGGATTCATCTACGAGTTGCTTTATCTATTTGATTTTTAGATTTTAAAATAATATTTCAAAGTGGGAAATACCTTATGATCCAAATGCAATAACAGCAGCATTGAATTCTTTCAAACACCCAGCAGCAGTGTGATCTAGATGTTTCAACAGGGTGGTGGCTTCACTCTGTGGGTCAGCTAGAAGTAGTCCCTTGTGTAAGGTGAACAGTGTGTCTCATATTCACCTTCTTTTCAAATTGAATGAATCCAAAATATGGAAGTCTGAACATGGTAAAGGCTCTTGATACATTTTATCATTCCTTTCTATAGAAACTCCACTGGATGACATCCCCATAAGTGGTATAAGAAAGTGCCCATCTCTTCTCCTGTCTCCCTTTCCAACAGAGGATGATCGGACATTTCAGGCCTTTTCTTTGTTGTTCATGTTAAATTGATAACTGAAAAGTGATATTTTATTGTAATTTCAATTTAAACTCACTTGATGATGATCAAGAGCTAAAGATTACTTTATCCATAGTAACAATTCATATTTCTTGTTATGTGAATTTTTTTTTTTTACTTTACATGGCTACTTGTGCATTTTCTGCCCAAGTGCTCTAAGAAGCAGAAATTCTCAAGTTGCATCCATTTACCTACAAATGCCTCAAGTTTACTTTTATTGTGGCAGAGTATACTCCATTGTACATAAATACCATATGTTTATAGCAGCACATAACAGCTAAATCTTAGAAACATTCTGTATGCCCATCAACACATGAATGGGTTAAATAAAAGTGGTACTTATACACAGTTTGTCAATCTTATTTTAATGGCCACTACAAAGTAAGTGACTCTATTTTTTTATTTGATATTATTTGGTATAAAATTTAGCCAAAGTCCACTGTAAATGTCATGTACAGGATATCCTTGTCTCTCATATTTACTATTCTTTGGTAGCATAAGAGCAGAAAGATATCTTGGAAAGAGCATTATTTCATCACAGTAAAATGGAAAGTATCAGAAAAAATGAAAGAAAAAAGTTAAGACTTCATTTGTTATTTTTAAATAATATTTATTTTAACTACTTGCTGTAGATATCTGAGTTGTAACTATTATAAGGAGATTTTGGTCAACACTATTTATAGCAGTAAAATAATTTTTGTCTGTACACAAGACATTAAAGTAATATTGGTCAAGATAATTCAGGTCGTACCCATTAGACATATCCAGGTTTTTGAAACAAAAACAATTCCTTAGTCTGAAATGTACTTTAAGCTTCCAGTCAACAACTATATTTTAATGAATCCAAAAATGTCAACTGTGACATTTTTATCATTAATAAAATGTCAATCCCTTCCATGAAACATTTGATGGAAGAGAAATGATGGAAGATCTTACTGAACTAATTAATAATTGTGGGATTAAGTAGGTTTATGTAGAGTCAAAGATTCCAAAATGATTCTGAGCTCTGGCATTGGTGGATACAAATGAAATGTATTCCTGCTTGGAATTCTATAATAAAACACTAATGATTAATGCCTCGGTTCATTTTGTTGTAAAGATTTAATACATAGTGTACTAGACTCAAAGGAACTACTATATCTGCTGACTAGAAGGTACATTATGAGACTCTCTCTCCACTGCTATTTACCAGTATGCTCTACACCATCTCTCACTGATACTGGAGGCCTACATCTCAATGATTCATATGCTCTAATTTTAGACAAATCATGCCATTTGCTATTTAACAAGCCATAGAAATTAAAAAGAAAGTCCACACACTAGGAATTCTCTGTATATTTGATGAATTCATGAAATAAAATACGTGAAGGCAAAAAGTCAATAGTGTTCTTTATTACCAAGAACAACAACGACAGTAAAAGCATTAGTTTATTCTTGACATGGTTTGATGCCTTCCTTAGCTTGTATTTCCCTGAGATCCAAGTCTTGTGTCCCTGGCTTCATCATCTGGAAATAATTATCATGCTTTCTTTCTTTAAAAATGTAGGCATGATGATCAATGAATATTCAGAAGAGGGTAACCATTACTGTAGTCCTAATATAAGTATATTCAAGTCTATCCAAGTCTTTTCCCTTGCTGTTGGCCTTTGCATTTTTTCTTGGTGGTGTTATTTTCAGGTGGTTGCACAATGTGTCCTGATCAAAAGAGTGTTTTGTCTGCTTGATTTGCCTCTAGAAAATGTGCAGATGGCATAACTCTTGTCATGTTGATTGATTTTAAAATTTTTGTCATATGAGGTCATGGCTTTCTTTTGGGAGCTTCTCATGCTGAAGAAAAGAGGCAGCAGGGATTCAGTGGCGCTAGCCAAAGCGACATCACCAATCTTATTGGAAGATAAAGGAATCAATGACAAATTTGAGCAGGAAAAATATCTCTTGGCAAGATTCCTTGACCCTTGTTTTAAAAAGCCAGATGGAAAATGTTCTCCTGCCAGCCTCTGCATTATACTGCTGGAAAGCCACATTGTAGGAGGAGATGTCTAGCATGGCTCTGTCAGGAGAAATCACCCTCTCACTCTGTCCTTCCTATACCTAATCTCTGTGATACTACTAGTGAAGGGGGAAGTAATCTATTATTCTCAAACTTCTTTCAGTACCACTGTTTTCTGTTTCAATAAGGAACCACAATCCCAGTTGTTCCACAAGGAAATCTAGAAACTATATTTTTAGCCTCTGTCTTCCTCAGTGATTTCCCTTAATCAATTACAACATCATACGTACTGATTGGAATTCATAAGCAATATGCCAGGTCAAGATGCTTCTCTCTATTTTCATCAGTTTCTTTAGTCAAATAAACTATCATTGCTTGTGTAAACTAAGAGCTTCCTAACTAATCTCTTTTTTTCCATGGTTGGATTTCTCTAACTCCTTACCCATATGGCATCTACAAATAGCTCTTTCTCTCTCTCTCTCTCTCTCTCTCTCTATATATATATATATATATATAATATTCATTCAGTTGTCAGTTGTACAAGGAAGAAACCCTGAGGTTTTTCTCTGTATACTGCTTCCTCACTATCTATAGTCTATTCTTTTCAACTTTTGTTAGTGTTTACTGCAAAATATATGACAAATCTACATTTTTTTCTTTCTTACCATTATCCACCTAGTCTGATCACATTGTTACATAGGTGGCATAATTTGATTATTTTGTTTTCTGTTTATTTTTAGTTTCTTTTTTATGAGTATTTGTTTATGACACATAGTAATTACCTTTGTCATGGAGGAATTGGTTATATATGGATATTGCATCTTAATCCTTTTTAATTCCTCTTCCTCACCCCACCCCACCCCAGTGTTCTGATTTGAAAGTCTCTTCTCTATTCGCCTAATTTACATCTTATTTTTCAGCAATCTATTCTCTAGGTAAAATGTAGACTACTGTTTTTAAAATATAAATCAAATTATAAAGAGAAGAATAGTAACTCTGCAAAGGAGGGACCCAGAAAATGCCATCTTGCCAAGTAGGAAATGATTGCATCACCAATGTTAAGAAAGACTGATATCTTGCACCAGCTGATACGTTAAACTGAGAGGGGTATAACATCGCTCTGATATTCTTATTAAAATGTATACTTTTAATCTAATCTTAAGGAAACATCAGACAATTGTAGCATGAGATATTGTCTTAGTTACTTTCTTCATTGCTGGGACAAAATATCTGACACTCATGATTTAAGGAAGGAGGAGTTTATTTTGGTTCACAGTTTGTAAAGGTTTCAGTTTATGTAGAGGTTTCGGTCCATAGTCAGCTGGCTCCAAGACAGGGGAGCATGGCAGAGGGACATAGCAGAGGAGAAGCAGTTCTTAGCATGGTGGCAGGAAGCAGAGAGAGAGAGATCAAGGAGGAAAGAGGGAGATATACCCTTCCAGGTCACGTCCCTGGTGATATCCTCTTTCAACCAGGCTTCACCTCCCAACATCACATTTGCTAAAAATTCATCCATGGACAAATCCACTGCTGAGTACCACACCTCATGATACAATCCCCTCCCATAACTCCCACCTAACAGTATGTGCGGCTCTTGGGAGACATTGAGATTTAAACCATAACAGATATACTCTACAAAACGATTGACTGGTACTCTTAAAAAATGTCAAAATCACATAAAGCAAGAAGCAGTGATAAATTTTCACAAAATGTGAAACAGCGGTGGACATGAAAAGGCAACACATGATATGAAATCCTGAAACAAACAGAAAAAGGCCTTGGTTCAATTGGTGAGACTCAAAGCAGGTATGTAGTAAGTTCTATTGTTCTCATGATTAATTTCCTGGCTTTTATAACTGTATAATAATTTTATGTGATACTAGCTTTAGAGGAAGCTGGGTGAAGTGTGTACAAAAATTCTCTTGTATTTTGCAACTCTTATAATAAAAAAAAGTTATATACAATTTAAAAGTATGAATCAGATTATGACCACTGGATAAATACTTTTCTGCCATTTCCCAAGACCTGTAAAGAGGCTAAGAAATGAAGGGAAAATATTACATGAAAGGGTATTTTTAATTCACGCCATCTTGAGAGGTTGCATCCATCTTAATATTCCATTCGTTGGCAAGGGCTAAATGTGAAATTTACAAAACCCTTTCGCATTACATTATGTACTTGAAGGGGGAAAACCCTAGAGATGGAATTTCTACCATCCAGCTGGCCAATTACCCAGTACAATTGATAGAATTGTCCGGTTTTTTTGAATCTGGCAAGACTCGTTATGTCCTGGTGAAGTTCACCAGGAACAACATGGCCGAGAATGCCTGAAAAGTGGGTACTTAGACCAAAGTACTCTTCCATTGGAAATGTATATTGTTTTGTTTTTTATTCTATGCTAGGGATTGAATTTAGGGCCAAGCATGTTAAGTGAGCCCTCTACTACTGAGCTTCTCCTCCAACCCCTATCCTGGTTATCTTTTAAAAAATTTTTTGGTACTGGAGATTGAACCCAAGGAGTTTTAAGTTTTTACCTGTTTGAGACAAGTTCTCACTAAGTCTCTATCCCATGCTGGGTTCACACTTGTGATCCTTCTGCCCCAGCCTACCAGAGTGCTGGGAGGCTGGCCATACTCCACCAGGCCTGGCTTTGGTACCTACAGATAATTTTATGGGATTTAAAATCATAAAAAATGTATTTTAATTAACTGGACCCACTTACTATTTTCTTAAAGCAACAATAACTGGATATATCTGAGGATGGAGGCAGATCATTTAATGCAAATTCTTTTATGCAGTTATTTTATATGGGTAAATTCCTTCTTGATCAGTATGTAGTTGCTCTAGAAAATACCATAACCTGGTCAACATACTTCTATCATGAATGGAAGGAAAGTGGAAGCAACAGAAACAGCTGACACACTGCCGGAAGTGGATAGAAAGGGCAAAACTAATATGATAGGGAGCAGATCCCTTTCTTCCTAATCTGCTTCTATCAGAATCTGTAAAGTTCTACCTCCCTAACTCCAAACCACACAACACACCAAAGCACTAGGACATGTCCAATCCACCAAAGGATTCACTTTCAGTCTGTCTTTAAATGCTCATCATTATCCCTTCATCTCGTGGCCAGGACCATTCCTGGGTCCTCTCTGATTGAAGCAGAAAAGAGGTACAATAATTTCGGTGTCCCCCACTCCCATGGAAGTGTCTAGGATTTACGTACAGGGAAACTTGACTTCTTGGAAGACAATAAAGAAATAATTGACAACCAACTGTCTGACAGGTGTGCCAAAGAGAGGGCATCAAGTGCCTCCTTCCTACACCACAGAACACAGATGTTCCTTAAAATGCTGTCCGGAGAAAATTCAGGTCAGTGGCTCAGCAACTGTTTGAAAATATACAAAAATCCAAAAATCGTAATCTGTCTTCCTCCCTGGAGCAACAGCTATACTCAAAGTACAGTATTTGGGGGGGCAGAGGAAGAGCGAATCAAATTCTGACAGTTTCTGAATTACAATATTTATGATAAGAGAATGGCTATGCTGTTCTTAGAGCCAAAACAAATATACTTATAATCATGTACATGAGAACTTTCTGTTGGCTGTTCTAGTGTTTTTGTAAGGCAGAAATGATAGCTCTCACACTGAGTAAAATCTTGCCAGCCTCTTCAAGGTGAGTGAAAAACATCACAGCTTCCATAAGCAACAGCAAGGAAGCCCTCAGCAAAACTCAAGAGGCCAGTTCCTATTAAACCCTTCCTCTTCAACTCATTCTCACAGAAGATTTAGGATTTAAAGTGCCAGTAAATCTCTCATCAAATGGATTTGGATGTTAAAGGAGGACTACAAGAAATACCCAGTGGTTTATACAAAGAAATGAGGGGATCATACTTTCTGTCTAACCAAACTCACAGATGCTGGAAACAGATGTGTGGGGAAGTTGTGAGTGATACAGTATAAACCCAAATTGTGAATACTGCCTCTCCTGGCTTAACAGCATATATACTTTTGTGAAATACAGAAGTACAAATGATAAAAGTGTGTGTTTTACATAAAGCTAAGTAAATAAATCTGATTAACCCACATTCCCTTCTTACCACACTTGAGTCGCGATGACATCTTTTGGTTTTCAACCAATCTTCTTATTACCTTGGGGCCTGTATCCTTGCTATCCCCTGATAGTAGGCTATTCCCACTCTTGTCTTTTACATGGCTACCTCCATCCACGTGGACCGCTTCCACACTGTGCTACAACATATTCCCTACCCAGAAGTCAGAGCAATCTATTAACCATAAGGGAATTGGATCACGTCTCTTCCATTTCAAAACTTCCTAGAGATTCCTCCTGTGGTTAGAATAAAGTTTAAACTCCGTACTATGACCTACCAAGTGCAGTGCATTCTGACCCCTGCCTACCTTTTCAGCCTTATGTCAAGCCTCTCTCATCTTCTGGTAGTACTCCCTCCACCTGGTTCTCCTCACTTTATCCACACAACTCTTATTCATCTTTCAATTTGCAGTCTAAATATCACTTCTTGAGAATCCTTTTATGATATTTCTCATCTCAAACTCTGGGGGAGACTTCCCTTGTGTTTACTACCATAGCTGCTAATATGTCTCCATCGTAGCATATATCTAACTCTAATGGAATGTATGCAGTTTATAACATATAACAGTAAAATATGTGACAATAATAGCACAGAGAGTAGGAGGGGAAAATGATAATACACACCTATAAGGTTCTTAAACTATATATGTGATAGTGTATTACCACTAAAAATAGTTAATGATTACTTTAAGATGTCCACCAAAGGATTTCTACCTTGTTAGGAGACAGAAAGTGTTAGAAGAAACAGTGCTCCTGACTTTACAGTAGAAAAGAGACAAGCTGAACAAACAATAAAAAGAAATGATATTAATTCACCACAATCTTTTCCAGAGAAGTGAGTGGGAGGGAACACTTTCCAGCTTGTTTTGGTTTTCATTATTTTTCGGTGACACTGGAGATGAAACCCATGGCCTCGTAGACGCAAAATAAGCACTGTTGCCAAACTACATTCCACCCTTCCTAGCTCCATGGAATCCTTGTAAGACACATTTATCATCCCAGTATCAAATGAACCAAGGATATGACAGTCAAATAAAATACATACAGCTGGAAGTATTATCAAAGTTTTGGCAAATCAAAGAAGAATATATATGAAAAGGACAATAAATCACCAGAGGATGGAGTTTATACCAGGGATACAAGGTTGGTTTAGTATTTGAAAGCCGTCAATGTAATTCAACATATTAACAAACTGAAAGGGAAAATTTGAGATCATTTCATTATGTGCAGGGGAAAAATGCTTGATAAAATCCAATATTTTCTCGATGTAATTCCATTAAATGTGACACACGTTCTCTTCTTTAAATCACACCAATAATGCACCTCCAAGAGTTTTAATTTACACTAGTCATTAGAGAATTCAAGTAAACCAGTGCAAATGTAACATCCATGTGGTTTTTACTAAGATTTGATGCCTGTTTAAAATTGCATCTAATTTCATAATATCATTTTTCCTAAAATAACACGACTGTAAAGGTCTATGTAAAACATTCTATTCAGGTTCCACAGAAACAACCTTTTTGTAAAGCAGATATAATAATCCAACAATTTACATAATTAAAATAATAGCAACTCAAACAGGTTTAGGATCAAACATAATTGATTCTTGGCAGCTAGTGGACCAGTAAGAAGCACAAGGGCAAAGTGGAAAGTAGCAGGATAGATGTCCCCACCAAGAACTGGAAGGTTGTGCTGTAGGGATGGAAAACAGTCACGTCAAAAAATTCAATAAGTAAATGAGAATATTTATATTATTTCTATTATTATATTCTTTAATTTTTTTCATTAAAAAGTACCTCTTTCTGTTTGTTCTGCTTATGATTTCATTCCTCCCCTTTGTTTCTTGTATCACAATTATTCTTTGAAAGTTCATTTTTTCCATAGGTTGGCACAACACTGTTATTTTTGGTTTTGTATTTCTCCCTGTAAAAGCCTCTTGATCTTTGTATATTTGTTCAAATTTTCTTCACTAATCCTTCACGCTTGAGTGACAGTTTAGCTGAATATAGAATTCTATTTTGTGGAATGTTTCCCCTCAGTAGTTTGAAGAAATTATGTGGCTATCTTCTGACATTTATTGTTGCTGATGAGAAATCTGCTCTCAGTCTGAGTGATGTTTCTTTGGAGCTAATCTTCTTTGATGTTCTGCCTGCTTTCAAAAATTTCCATGTGCACTTCTGCCATCTTGAAAAAAGTCTCTCTTAGTTTTTACATATGCAAAGTATAAACAAGTAGTGAAACAATGATAAAATGACTTGCTATTCAGAAGTAACTTCTTTTAATATCTTGGCAGTATTTTTCATATGTTTACAACATATTATATCAAGATCATGCTATGCATACCATCATGTAATAACGAAGATCTTTTTCCTGTTATTACGGAATTTTTGAAAATACTATATTAATGGTGATAGGTATTCTATATTATGGTGTAGTTTAACAATTTTATTAGGTTTAATATTTCATTATTTATTTATTTTTGTTTTATAAATAATGGTACAATAAACAATTTTGCCTATAAATTGTTCTTTCTATTCCTATTACTCTGAACTACATTTCTAGAACAGGGAACATCTAGACTGAGGAGAGTGAATATTTTCAATAGTCTTTATATAGTGTATTATATAGTTTCCCCAATACATTTTACCAACTTACAGTCTCATCTGTTGTGCAAATTCTGCTGTGTTATGATGCAGACAGAAGGTATTGACTGTATGTTGAGCAGATGCTGGCACCATGCTCTTGGGATTCCCGGATTTTAGAACTGTGAGCTAAATAATATTCTATTTTATGTAAGAACTATGTAAATAAAATATCATATCATAGATTTTATCAATGTTTAATTAAGATAAACCTATCACGGGCTACACTCATTTCTAGTTGTGTAATTCCTCTGTTTGCTGCCTAGCAGTCGACAAAAGACTAATCTGTAGTTCAGGGATTGTAGTTTAGTGGTGGAGTGATTGCCTAACATGCAGTAGGCCCTGGTTTCAATTCTGAGTACCACAATAAAAGACTAATCTTAAAAAGAGACGTAGATAATTATTTTTAGTAATAGGTATGTCAAGCAAAATTCTGTTGCGTGAACTCAACTCACTTGATGGTAGCTGAATCACCTGATTCAGAAAGGTTCTGGGATTTGTAATGGCTCAGTAGAAAATAGCAATGGCTGATCAATGATGTCTAACACAGCTGGGTGTGCATGTATGCACATGTTTGTGTATGCCTGCATGTGTGTAGGATCAAAGTTATATACTATCTATTCCTGAATTAGTGAATGAAGCTAACCTTAAAATAAAACATCCTTTAAAATATATGTTAAGTATAATTATTGCTAAATTATATATGCAATGGGCCAGCATATTGTGCCACATCTGCTGCATTCCAGTTGTGAAATGCTGAGCAAATGTCAAATGGATACTTATAAAATTCACAAAACTATGCAAAGTAAGTATTTCAGAAGCTCCTTCAAATAATCAGTGCAATTCAGAATACAAGAGAATATGAATTTAAAGTGTGTTCAAGTACATGAGCAAGGGACAACATTAATGTTTTGATCCTAACCCTTCTTCTTTAATCCCTAGATAATATGACTTTAAATTTCACTTGGGCTCCTAAGGATACTTAAATTGTTTGATTGAGTACACGAAAGTGGAATAAGTAGAAGTTGTTACTCCTTTAGTGTCACATATAATATAAAACTATTATGCTTACATAATATTTTTCAAATACTTCATGTTTAAAATGTAGGTGTATATATTTCTGTGTTTTGAAACTATGGCAAAGAAGATGTAGATATTTGATGTTGCCAATAAGAACACTGTGCTTTTCTTCCTGTGTTAGTGGCACAGGAAAGCAAAGAGAATGGAGAACGTGGATTGCACAAATAAAAGCTTTTTGGGAAATTAAAATTTTTAATTGTATTTTGAAATTTAGCCAGTTCAGATGCCTAAGGATCCATATGAAATAATAATACTGTGGAAATTAAAATCATTTCAGCAGTACTCTCCTGAAGAAATAAATGGCAGAACAATAAGTATAAATGAATCATTGGTCAGGATGGGCTGTAAATTTTAAGGATAGGTTTGTGATTTCTAGGCATTATGTTTCTTAATGAATAAGGTAGAATGTGAGAACAACTTTGTTTCTCTTTGGACACTTAATTAATAATTGGTAAATCACAAAAAGGACCTACTAGTTCATTGCATGTGGTAGGCAAAACATTTTTTAATGTCTAAGATGTTTTAGCAAAGCAGTATAGTTAATGTTGAGATCATGAGTGACACTTCTGGACTCGACCATTTAATAGTGCTTTGACCTGGCCTCTACCATCTAATAGCTTTGTGACCTTGGGCAAGTCACTTAACTTCTCCTTACCCAAATTTTTTCATATGTAAAATAGAGGTATAGAGATATTTTAAGGAATAAATGACTTAGTATATAGATAACACTTAAAATATTTTCTAGAATTTGGTGATCAATCTGTACATAATAGCAACCCTCATACACACACTAGCATCACATTCTTATCTGTGGCAAATCACATTCTGACATGTTCCCATTGAGGTTTAGTAAAATGCCACCAGTGATATCAGCAAATAGTATTGTCTCTGACTCCCTGGTTGTTATATTCATTTGAGAACTAAAGAAACAATACTCAGATGTAAGTGATTTAACCACAGTCGCATAGACTAGATAACACAGGTAGGTTCTCCAAAGATAGCTGAAGAGCTCAAGGAACATACACACCACTATGCTTTCTGCCTTTCTAGTCCCTCTCCACTCACAGGAGGCAATCATTTTCATGATTAAAGCACCCTTTTTCATGATTTAAAGAACTGGTAAATGAGATCCAGATGGAAGAGAAATTAGCTGGCGATTAGATGTAAGTACATTTTCAGCTTTTTCCTCTTCCTCAGCTATTTGCTCTTCCTCCATGACTAGCATAGTTGGAATATCTCTCACCATAGCTATTAGCAGTTGTCCTTCAGTCATGAAATGGCCTCCAGATATGCCCTCCCTCTCCAGTTGCTAAGTTTTATTCACCTCTGACATTGCATCCTGTTTAGTGTTGCTCTCAATTTCACAAGAGCTGCTATTGTCTCTCTAGAGGTGATAATACTAGAACTGTGGTACCAGCAGCTGCAGTAACTAAAATCTAAGTGCTCTTCAAAGGGCGAGTTTTTTGCCTTTGCGCAAATGCTAACTATTTCAGGGTTCAGACTTTCTCATCCTTTAGAACAAAGCTGACAACTACAGAGAGAACCATTACAAATACACAAACTGGAGAAGTTGTGAAAGAGTCAATTAAATGCCCTACCAAATACAAAGAATCTTGCTCAGTAAAGGAACAAGTAACAAAACAGTTTCAGAGTTAGGGAAGGAGAGGATGTGGAAGCAGAAACCCTAGTTTTCAGTCTTGGTTCATCATATACTATGTTGTGAATTAAACCACTCACCTGATTTGCATAATGTAAAATTGTTTCTCTGAATTAGACTTCTCCCAATGAAAGACAGATAAATCCTAATACCTGCCTTAACCTCCAGAAAATTTCAAGTATCCATCAGATGAATTTTAAAGATTTAGCCATACACCTGCAAATTGCAATGTATGATTGTTGTAAAGGTCTTTATTAGTGTTCCCTAAGAATGTTGTCAGAATAATTGCTTTACTTGCTACCAACCCATGTTGCTTTCTTCCAAAATAAGCAAATCAAAATTATATATTGAAATCTTAAGTTGAATTTAAGAAAGAGGGAACTCAGAAGAACAGAAGTGATATTGATTGTCAATCAGTATTTACTTTTTCTCCAAAGGTGGCTAATGCTTTATTATTACTATTTAAAATTTTCTTGGGAGAAAACTAGCTACCCATTTCTCTGGGTAATTAAAATGCTACTTGCTGAATCAAGGGGGGAAAAGAAAGGTAGAACCAGTTCAAAGAGATGCTAAATGGACTGCTGGGGTAGACAGAAATGTAAGGTGATAGACAGAGAATAGTTTTTAAATAGGCAAAATGTGATTTTGGCTGGCCTTCTGTTATGTTAATTATGCTTCTCTGACATATCAGGTGCACTACACTATAATGAAATTTGTGAGAATATGCTTTGCTTTTTCTGTTCCATTATGGAAGTCATACGTTGTCCTTATGAATATATTTTTTCGTCATTGACAATAGAAGTTAAAACTGCTAGTGTATGTGAGGCAAAGTTTCTAAATGATGAAGTCAGTGTAGAGCAGAATTTTCTTCTAGGTTTCATGAAAGCAGGAGTGCATTACAAAATAAATGACAAAACATATCCATAGCAGTGGTATCAATAACACAAAGATGGAGAGTTTTGTCTTACCAGATGCATATTCATTTGTAATCTAGCTCCTCTCCCATCTTTTGCAACTTTTTTGGTTTAGTTGAGTTATTTTGAATTGAACTGATTTCAATTTAATTACAGAATTGAAACAAGATGCTTTGCCCTAGAACTGAGTTGTCCTATCACCATATTCTTATAGATTATCACTTATTTCTTTCCAAAACCTCTTAACCAACTTAAATTCAGAGGGGCAGTCAACCACAAAAGAAACGAACTGGTACGAAAGGCTAGATACAGTAGCCTTTCTGATGATAGATGATATATGTCCACTAAGTATTACAGTTGCTTTAACTATGAACTGCCAAAAACAATTAAGATCAATTTTTACTGGACATTTTTCATCTGGTGAATATTCTTTATTCTACATCTGCCATCAATCTTAGCCAAAGGATAATGCTATAAAAATTGCATTTCTGAATGATCAGAATCACAAGGATATACAATAAAATATTATTTCAATGCAAAGTTTCCATTTTAAGACAAAATTCTCAGGCACATTATATTAAAATAATTATTTAGGTCATTTAATGATAAAATCTTCTTTAGTAAGAATTTCTGATGTGTTTGGACTTTTCGTGAGAGTAAAACTCCCTACGAATAATGCTAAATCCAAAACAAGTCTAAAAACAAAGGTCTTTGTCTTCTAGCTTCAAACCAAACCCTGTTCAATTCCTGATTGGCTAACATAACATTTAAAATATATTTACTTTCTCTCTTCTGCTATTATAAATGTTGAACTTTCCCAGAATTCTGTCCCCAATCCTGGTACTCACATGGGGATACTTGCAGACCCTTCTCTTATTTCTTTCAGCCTGCTGTGGTGGTGATCAATTTGATCTAAATAGAAAAGAAGAGGTTTTGGGTTAACCAAGGATGTCTGATTGCAAAGGAGAAGACCTCCGGACAGAAAGAAATAAGGCCAAATGGCATAAACGATGTAGAAACCAAACTCAGAAATCAAATATTGGAAGAGAGGCGCATCGGTTTAACTGCAAATATGATAGCAGAGCAACTGTAATCTCTGTGCCCATGAGTGGGAATAATATGGGAGGCACCAAATGGAATGGATTGTTTAGAAATATATTTTATTGAACAAAATTGCTCCTGGCTTTCTGTTTATTACAGAGCAGTTGCGATATATAATGCGCATAAGCCTTGGACTCTATAATTTCTCTGTGGCATAAGTCATTTTAAATAAAACAAGACAAAGGAAATGTCATATACATAAGCCAACATGCGATGTATAAAAATAGTTTTAAAAGCCAGGTAGAGCGGTGTACAACTGCAATTCCAACCACTAGAGAGGCTGAGGGAGGAGAGTCACAATGTCAGGCCAGCTAGGACAATATAAGAAAAGGAAATAGTTTTAAAGCACTGTATCTGACACTGTTCTCAGCGCTCTATATGTAGTTTTGTATTTTCTCTTCATAACAACCATAGGCCATCGGTACTATTATACTCATCCTCATCTTACTGACGAATATATTAAGGCCACGTGGCTAGGAAGTAATAGAGGGAAAAATAGATCTTGACATTGTCCTATGAGAGAGTTTTTACCCTTCATCATGACACTATACTCATCTATAACATGCAAATTAATTGAGAGTATGAAAAACAAACCTTCTGCCAATTCATTTTTATGAAGCTGTGAAATAACACAGTAACAATCACTTACTGAGCATTTTCTCTTGGCCAGAAACTGAACCATTTGCATGGGTTTTCTCATTCAATCATTATTAAAAGTTTACAAAACTTCACTGTCTGCACAATAATGTGCGGCCAGTAGGTATTTGTTGAGAGAATGGAGTGAGTAGTAATTGGGTAATTCACAGATGACAAAATGAAACTCACGGAAGGTTAAGTAAATCTATCTTAGGCAACACAGTAAATACGTGTGAAGCTAGATGATTTTAATTATACGGTCTACAGAATCAGTTCATACTCGCTGTAGCAGTTAAATCAGTATTTTTGGACTACAGATCAGATCATTATAATTCTTCCTATGAACCACTGATAAAATATAAAGAAAAAATCCACAATATGATCTTCAAGCTCTTAGGTGATGTGGACCCTTCCTACTTCTCCAGTCTTCTCACATCCTCCTCCTGCTCCTCTTGTTGCATCTCTTAGAGACTCTCTAACCCACATTATCCATCCATAATCACACTATTCCCTCCTTCATCAACACCACCTTGTACCTGCTCGTCCTTCTGGCTGAACATTTTTCACAATATTCCCTCACCTATTTCATTATATTTATCCTTCTACACTTATATTAAATATTATATCTTTAGGGAGGGTTTCTCTAACCCTTGTAGCTTAGTATAAACCCTCCTGACACTATAGTAATGGTGGTACTTCTAATTGGTCACCAACGTGTGAGGGTGGGGAGTATGTGCATGTGCACATGTGTGTGTGTGTGTGTGTGTGCGTGCGTGTGTGAATGTACTTGAGAGAGAAAGACACAGAGAGATTAGTTGATAAAGACTGGCTAACTTGCCAAATTGACCCTTTCTCCCACATATTGGTTATAATTCTTTTGTTAAGCTAAAATAATTTAATAGTTGTTGTGCCAAGAGTGTGATTAAAAGGCTAAAATGACAGGGTTGTGTTGACTTGCACAAATTGTAGCCATGCCAGGCTCAGTGAAAGCACATATAATTTTTTGTTAAAAACATCAGTGTATCACCTCCACTAATTGTCACAGTGACTCTTCTAAAGAGGAGTTATTACTTTGCCCATTTGACTGATGTTGAAACTGTGGCTTTAAGAGATGTAATAACTTTCCCAGCATTATACAATAACTACAATTGTTTTTTTTTAAAGACCAGGTTCAAATATTATATAAGAAAACTCCAATTAAAATATAAACAAATAAAATTCATCAGTGCATTAATTCAACTTTATGATATGACTCTATATAAACTGGAAATGTTAAGTGTGTTCTATATTAAAAAAGAATCCATGTAATATGCTGTACGTAAAGGACAATGGAAAAGAATGTGACCAGATTGGTAAATAATATAAACATTAAGCTTTATATGAAATCAAGAATCAGGTTATTTAAAACAATTGCATTAAATGACTGAAATATCTTTAAAATATTAGCCACAGTACATGTAACCTTCAAACACAAGACATATCTCTATTCAAGTCAGAAATAAAACCAGAAAAATACTAAGGTTGTATTAGCTCATTTTCCAATTTTTAGCAAAATACCTGGGGCTGTGCACTTTGTAAAGAAAAGAGGTTTATGTAGCTCAAAGTTTTAGAAGCTTTGAAGTCCAACACTGAATGGTTTCCTCAGATCAACCTCTGGTGCTGACGTGTTAGCAGGAGTAAGAACCATCACATGAAGAGACAGGAAGCCACTGAGTGAGGCAGAGCCAGTCTTGCTCTTTTATAGCAACCTGCTCTTGTGGGAACTCATCAAGTCCAAAGAGAACTATGTCCATCCCTTCCACGAACAGTGCTCATGGTGATTTAATTACCTTACGTTAAGATATGCATTTATGAAAGTCTCTAACAGTGCTCAGTCTTACCATGCTGAAAATCAAGATTCCAACACATGAACCCTAAGTGGACAAACACAAACCGTATCTAAACCATAACAAAGACTAAACTTACTTATCCTCACCCTGAAAGTTAAAGCAATCATATCAGGAAAAGAAAAATTATAATTGTCAGATATCTATAATTAGTATTAATCAAAGATTATTTGACTACCTAATGGAACAAAACAGAATCAAGAGAATTTATTGACGAATCATGCAAGAAGAGAAATGAGAGTTCCATCAAGGTGGAAAAGTCTTTAGCTCCATCTATTGTACTCAATCAGAGGCTCTGGGGTTGAGGCCTAGAAATCTGTGTTTAAAGAAACCCCACCCACAAGTATTGCTGACTCATGTTAATGTTTCCAGAAATACTGATCATCAGAAATAGAAATAAAAATTAAGGAAAGTCTTCTCTATTTCTTCCAAATAATCATTTAACAAATAGAATGGAAAATATCACATTCTCAATGACACAGTGATGCCGTATTTAACCAAAAGAAAAGAAAAATCATTCAAGAAGACCAGTTAAATTTGAATTTCAACTCAACAATGAGTAAATTTCTTATAGTCTATGTCCTAAGCAAGTATTGCATGGAATATAAATTATTCGTTGTTTTTCTGAAATTCAAATTGAACTGGATGCCCTTCATTTTACCTGATAACAGTACCAATAAGAGCGAAAGTAAAATTTTAGTAGTAAACATAATGAGAAATGTCAGGGGCCTGTAAAAAAAATACTGCAAACTTTACCTGAGGAAATAAAACTTCCATAGTTTTTAAGCACTTACTGCGTACTTGGTGCTTTTCAACTTATTTCAGATTGCATGTTCAAACTACATTTATTAACTCTCTAATCTTCTCAGTAAAACTAGGAGTTGGGTACAACTTGATAGTTCAGGTATTTAATGGCAGAGAATATAAATATTTTACCAATGTGTAAAATGGGTAGCCGTAGCCTTTATCCCAATTCCCAGCAATCTTTATTTCCATCTGCGACCCCAGAATCATAATCCATACTGTCTGCCTTGCTGTCAGCATTCTTCCCTTCTGAGGCCTGGTCAGCATCACCCATCACAGTCTGCCTTCTTCAGCAGTCTAGGCTTAGTCTACCTTAATGCTCCAAATGCCTTCCATAAAACAAGTCTGATTGCTTTTGCACATCATCTCAGGTATAGTCATAGCAATGAACCCAGCTCTCAGCGCCAAATTTGTACATTAGGCAGCTTTTCATTACTTCACTATAGTAGCTGAGATAATCAACTTATAGAAGGGAAGATTTATTTTAGCTCCTGTTTTTGAAGTTTTCAGTCCATGACTAGTGATTCCTTAGCTTTGGACCTATGACACCACAGTATGTGATGGTAGGAGGGTGTGGTAGAGGAAGCTCACTCATCTAGTGGTCATTTGAGAGAGAGAGAGAGAGAGACCTACTAATGTAGGACAGAAGAAACAAAGAAAGGAGGTAGATAAAGAGGAGAGAAGGAAAATTGTAACATGAAATTGTACTTCACAAAAAAGAAACTGTATTTTCAGTATACAATAAAAACTACCGAAGGTTACAGTGCCTATTTTTTTTTCGGCTAAACCTGTTTTTCTTTCAGATCCCTCACTCCTAACCTCCTAAGGGTATTAAAGATACAATGAGTTTATAAATTTGGTCTAAGCTTTTCTCCCCATACCATAGCTCCATAAATTCCAAGAACTTCTACTCTCAAAGAAACATTACTAGTAATGTCCCATACCTCCAAGCATCAAATACATACTAACGGTTTGCATTAGAACCCACTTGATAAAGCCAGTTTTTGTTTTAGTCCACTAATGAGTGCCTGACCTCAAGGAAACAAACACTAAGTAAACAATAATAATGGAAAACTAAGCACCCCAGGCTAGTGAATGACACACCTCACCTTCAGAGTACCCATACTACTTTTTGAGTGCATACTTCTTTGATTTTCTTTAATAAGTGCACTTATGCCTCTCACTGGCACTTCCTGAAATGGTTTTCTTGATGAAGTCTATGGACTTATTGGGACGAGAGTGAAATGAGCTCTTGCTGGGAAGTAGATTCCTCAGAAGCCATCAGGTAACATGACTTTCTCTGTCAAAGGCACACCTACAGTGACCTAACTTCTTACTGGGCTCTGCCTCTTAAAGGTTCCAATACCTACCGACCAATAGTGCCCAAGCTTGGGGCCAAGCCTTTACCACATGAGGCTTTCAACACATAGGGACATGTTCAAAGAATAGCAATGGGAAAGTGAGACAATGTGAATTGCTTTTCTGAAACAAAGTTACCTAGCAGATTTCAAGCAGCTTCCTTAACTGAGTTGCAAGCCCGAGATGACTCTGCAGCTCTCTTATAGCTGAAATCACTGGCATCCACAGCAGTGGGGCCTGTTGGGAATCTCCTATGGACCTGTCCCCCACTGTGTGGAGCTCACGTGGCCCGGGAGCAATCATTACGTGCTGGTGTGCTCTCTTCCATTACCTATGCTGCCATTCTGTGTCTCAGGGTTTCACAGCATTTTTGTCTCAGTTTCTGAGATTCAGTATTGTCCTCCATCCAGTCATCTAGGCTGCCCATTTGTTTTCTTGGTTCATTGGGAGGAGGTCAACATTGAGGACCTCTGTAAGGTCATCTTGGACATAATTTGAGGGACCCTGATTTTGAACTGATATTTCTGTCTGAATGAGTTTCCAAGTTCTCAACTTCCAAGAAGTCAAGGTTATGGCCCCATGTTCTGTCCCACCAAAGCTTCATGCACTCAGAGTCAGGCCTTGTGAAAGGTGATTGGATCATAGGGTGTGACAGTTGGCTTGATGTTAGGAGATGGGGTCTGGTCAGAGGAGGCAAAAAGGCAGGTCCCTGGGGTGTGGCCGGGAAGGGTTTATCTCCCTCCCTGGCTCTGTCCTTCCTCTCTGCTTCCTAAATCCAAGATATGAGCAGATTTTCTCTGCTCAGGCTCATCCACCATGCTGCCAAATACTCCAGGACTGAAATTCCTAAAATATGAGCCCAAATAAAACTCTCCTCTAAATTGCAGGTGTCAGGTATGGTGTCTTACTGATGGGAAAAGGAACTAAAACATCCAACATATTTTTCTTAGCTTCTGCTTAATGAACCAGCTACAGTGCGAAACATGAAATGTGATAGATATTTTTTCACATAAACCGCCCACCAATCCTTTGAGATGATTGGTCTAATTAGACATGTTATAGATGCAAAACAAAGAAATAAACAAAAATGACAGAGGCTTAAGGTGTTTAAGTAAGTTATACAAATCAGGGGTGGAAAAACTGGATTTAAGCCAAAGCAGTTCTTCAGTCTGATTCCATTCTGCTCTCGGAACTGCATTCTCGTCACCTCTGGACCTGCTCCTGTTTATGTTTTCTCTCTCTTGACAAATGACGCTGACATTCAGCCTGACAACAAAGCCAGACTAAACCTCACTGACCTTCCATTCCTTCTTCCTTTTCTTTCTTGTCCCATAAATCCAGTCAGTTTCCAGATCTTGTTTATTTGTTTAGATTTTCCAAATTCTCATTCCGTTTGTCACCATCACTTCTACTACATCTGCTGCTAAGTTTAATAATTCCTCTGCTCTTGTCTGTACTGTTGTTCCAGGAGCTTTAGAGGTATTTTCCTCTCCTTTCCATTCTCTACAGAGAAGCCAGATATCCCTAAAGTATGTTCTATCTTTTCACTTTCCTGGTCAAATACTTCAAAACGTCCTATGCCCAGGGAACTTAAACCATTCAGCCCCGTACCTCATACCCTTTGTGGTCTAGCCCTCATCAACCTCCCTTAGTCTGCATATGCCCCTCTAACAAAACACCATAAGCTGTGCAGCTTATAAAAAAATAGAAATTTCTCAAAATTTTAGAAGTTTAGAAGACCAAGATGAAGTGATGCTTGGTGGCATTTCAATTTCTGATCTCACCCACTTCCCGGTAGCTTTTTCTTCACATGGTGAAAAGGCAAGGGGTTTCTCCCATTCACGAAGCTTCCACATAGAAATCTAACAATCTCCCAAATGTTATCATCTGGGGTTGGGCTTTCAGGAAATTGATTTTGAGGGGATACCTTCAGACTATGGCACAGCATTTCCAGGCCCATGAGGCAGCACTTTCCTGTTAGAGCATGGATGTCATCCATACCTGCTTGTTGATCCTTGAATGAACAGCCTATATTGACCCTCCTGTTGCTGTTACACAAGCCTGTGTATTTTAAATACACATAAACATTTCAAATATACATATTTTAAATAGCCTTCCCTTCATCGCCCTCTTGGACAATGCCTTTTTATTTTTTAAGAGTAAACTCAAATCATACTTTCCATTAAAGATTGGCCTAATTGCCTCTTTCATAAAATTAAGACCTTTCCTCTTAAATGTTTGCACACTACTTTCCATTTTTTCATAAGAAATGCACTGAAAAATCTTTAGACTCACAAGCGTAGAACATACATCCAGAACATATATGCATAATAGTTCTAAGACCTTGGGAAAATTATCTCTATATGGCATATTAGGAGACTCTTCAAAAATAATCTGACAAAAGCATTTGACTCATTACCATGTCTACCCTAACACCAAATATGAAATGATTCTTGACTGAGTATGTAGAAAATAATTTGTTGGAAGATTTTATACAGCAGGGTATGTTTTCATTTCTATTAAGTTTGTAAGAGAGTTATTGTTCCTGAATCCTTTCTACCCACCCACTCACTTTTCTCTTGTTTTTCCTTTTTTCAGTTTAACTTATATTTCCTTCTATTTAACAAAATGCATGCATTCCCTTATTCTTTATGTATTTGACTTTGTGACCAATTTAGTGGGTGTTCATTATCCATCAGGCACACAACAAACATAGTGGCAAAGGCTGTAAGGAGAAGAAGTACACTTCTCAGAGAGACTAATAGAAGACTAAAAGTTTTTCATCTGATTGATTCTGGTGGCATTTTAATGAGCCTCGAGTGTTGTGTTACTATCAATCTAGTCCCCGACTCAGCTTTTCATCCTCCCTTGTGACCAATGCAAATGGTTCTTACATGTTCCCCTGGAGATTTTCTTCCAATAACCAAGGCAATCTCCATGTCGTAGGAGAGGTCCTTCAGCAGTGATCACCATAGTTCCCCAAATTTGCAAGTAGCAGTATTTGCAGAGAGAAATGAGACCCTATCTATCTCCCCAACACAACTAGGGCTTCTATTTTAAGTATTGGTGAGTCCTTTTTAAAACATTCGCGACTGAAGCATACTGAATTTTTCTTTACAGAACATGTTCGGCAAGATAGTGAATATCTCCACCTAAAGTGGCCATTTCAAACTCAGTTGTAAATATGAAATGCAACAATATTTTCTGTTGCCAACCTGTGTAATATAAGTACGTGGCCAAATCTCAAGTTGAGTCTTTATCATTTCCACTATGTTCAGAGAAAATAGCGTGACAGTAGGACACACAATTTTTCATGCTCACTCAGATTTGCATTCAATTCTTAGCTGTATATTTGGAATAACCATGAGTTTTCCTAATTTTTATGAACTTTATTAAATAGAAAAATTCACATTTTGTGTTAGTTTTCTCTCACTGTAAAGAAGTTTCTTAGACAATTAAAAGAGATGAATATTTTCAGGCTTATAGTTTTGTGAGTTCCAGCCTGTGATTAGCTGGATCCATTGCTTTGGACTTCTGGTTGCATCAACTGAATAATTGAATCACATGTATAATTTAAAAATAGTAAGAGTATTAATGGTTCTTTAGAGACCATGATTATTATCCCATATTTCTAGAAGACTAACCTAAGTATGCATTGGAAAATGGGATTGGAAAGGAGGACAGATATTCCATATGGGGTTAAATGGGCTAGAATCTTATCAGCAATTCACACAACCAGTGCTGCTATCTGCAATGTATTCATGGAGTGAGATGTTTTAAGATGTGAGGAGGAACACAAAGCAGCCTCAGTCTTGGAGATTAGAGCTAATGGAGGCCGCTAGAGGGCAAAGATAGGATATGAGAGAAGACCAAGGCCTGCCCATCATCTTTGCTTCTGGGTTTGTGCACATCTGGTGAGACTTTCCTGAAGGCTAAGTAAACTATTGTCAGGATGGAGAATATAAAGTCTCTAATTCTTTTGGAAAAATAACTTGAAACAGCCCAGCGATTGGGGAGGGATTGGGTAGCAGATGATTGACAGTCAAGGTCAGGACCAGGAGAAAGTTGAAAACAGGTCCTTAGCTGAATCACTACCTATATACAGAGTACAGGAGAAGGGGAAGAAAACTCACCTCCCCAGGATAATTGGCCAGAGGTGAAGCAGAGGCAATGAGGACCTGTAATGGTGGGAAGCAGCTGATGGCAGATGAAGTACTTTTGCCACCTGTGAAGAAAGCTTGGTGGCATTGAATTGAGCTCTTTTAAATGTGTACTTAATGTGAAGTTGCTGTTTTTCTGTGCTGTGAACAAGGTAAGAATGAAGTATACAACCTCAGGCTTATACCTGGTTCACGTTTAAATTTGCAACATCTAGCTACATATGAGTGTTGGAGAGGATGCTTGTCAGCCAATACTGCTTTTGGGGTTTTTTTTGGTACCGGGGATCGAACTCGGGTCCTTGCGCTTGCTCAGCAGGTGGTGAAACCACTGAGCTAAATCCCTGGCCAATACTGCTTGTTTTAACAGGGACTCAGTTTACATTAAGGGAAAGGCAGATCTATTAAATTGGAAGAAGTATTCCAATTATCCTCTTCAGTAGAGGCTGGTGCTTTAAGGGCTGAAGATCAGGTAGATAAATTACAAAACAGCCAACTTTAGACTTCTTTTTGGACATTGGTCTTCCATCTGCTGGGCAGAGACATAAATAGCCTAGGAAGGATGAGTGACAGCCAGTGACAGTAAGTGGCCTTGGGAAAATGCAAGTATTTGTGTTGGAAAGAAGAGTTCAGTATGTTGCTAGGAGGTCTTATGTAGACAGCGGTGAAAGTATTGGTTGGATAAATTCACAAATAAATATCCCTGATGTCTGTTTGGATTTCAGATGGCAGGTTCTGAACCTCACGTGCCCAGAAAGGTCAGCCTTTCTCACAAATACAAACATCACACCTGCAAGGAACCTGAGCCATTAAAAAGTGAAGTAGAAAACAGCGGCAGATCAGCTCTTCCAGTCGACTGCACCTTTTGGCTGGACTCACAAGCCTTTCGACATAGATGGGACACAAAGGCATGCCTAGACAAATTGACTTATTTTACCCACCGTGACTTGGTGCTTTAGTGAGCACAGAACACTGGTTAAGAGCATACAAATTCCAGCTCCAAGTGTCACAGGCTGTGTGAGCCTGGGAGAGTCCCTCAGGTCCCTGAACTTTATATCAGGTAGTGACCGTCACATTGCCTACGGAGCCTGATCCAGTGCCCAGTAGGAAGTGGGTGACTGGTGACAGGCACGCAGCCTTACTCTTGTCAGGTTTGATCCCTGACAAGACATCAAGAACTGTGCTCAGTCTGGAGTCCTGAGCCTGGCTTCCTTCCTGTCCCCTGAGGCTCCAGGAAGCACAAACACTTCCCTCCTTTTGTCCTGGGGCCAGACCTATGCTCTCCCTGCCTGTGCCACAGCCAATCGGGTGGCTGTGGAGTAGGGCTGGGAGAATCACCTGCTCCCCTGCACAGGAGTGAAGGAGGTGAACTTGCTGCAGTCCAGAGGATGTGTGTGGAAGGAGAGATGGAGGAGATGGAGGACTAGGTAGAAACTTTCTCCTCGAGGTGGGGGAGTGAGCTGGCCCAGTCCCCAGAGTGGGAAATGGCAGAATGGGCCAGGTGATGGATGGCATGGCCAAGGTAAGCAAGTGTGGGGAGCAGGGAGAGAGGGTAGTGGTGTGGAGAGTGCATGGTGAGCGGGGTGCGAGTGCATGGGAAAGGGCTGTGGTGTGTTACTGCACTTCCCTGCAGCTGCCAAGCCTCCTTGCTGTCTTTGCAGAGGCTGTGCCTTCCTCCTGGACGCTTTCCCTGCACATCCGCATCAAGTGCAGCCTACACTGGCCATCCCTTTGCACTCTTCAGCCTGCCCTTGGCCCCAAGGCACATCCATCTTGCCAGTTCCTGATCTCCATCTTATTTATTCCAGAGCACTTACCGCTTTCCAGCCTGCTGTATAATTAACTGAACATGTCTGCAGTCTGTGGTCTCTCACCCCACTAGAAGGTACCACAAATGAGGACAAAACTCTTTGTTGTGCTCTTGGATATGTTTCACGCATCTGGAATATTACCTTGCCTGATTCAGAATAGGTGTCTGATAAATATTTATTAAATGAATGAGCAAACAAATGAATGCTTATTAGAATGTAACCCAGAGAGCAGGGGATTTAGCTCAGTGGTGCCACCCACCGCCTGCCTCGAAAGCGTAAGGTCCTGAGTTCGATCCCCGGTACCAAAAAAGAATATAACCCAGGCCTAATAGTTTTGATATAATCTAGAATAAATGTATTTGCATTGTATGCACTCATGAATATATAGTAAAGAAAAATAAGCTACTTATAATTTTGGTATCCCATTATTAGTAATGCTTGCTATGACCAATTTGAGAGATATGAAGCATTCTAGCACTTTAAAAGCTCCCTATGCTCTTCTGCACAGGGAAATGATTAAGGCATGTATGGCTCTATCCTGCAGGAGTTCAAAATCCACTGAAAGAAAAAAGATACACTAGATCTAAAAAGGGACCTTGAGCCAGAAAAGATGAATCTTGGCCTCAAGCATTTGGGATGGCTCCTGGGAGGAGGTAAGATTTTAACTGGGACTTGGTGGATGAGTAGGATGCTGAAAGATAGGCTCACGGTGTAGTAAACCTTGGTCTCCAGGTTAAATTAATGGCACTCGACATTTTTTCAGAGGTTTTTTTTGTTTTCTAGATCACTGTTCCTTCGTTTTGGACAGAAGATGCCAAAGATTCTGAGTGAGAGCACCTTTTGGAAAGAAAGATCACAGAGTTGACTGGCCATTCACTCAACGAGTCTCCTGAAGTTTGAACATTGCAAATAGGGTGCAGGAAAACAAAGCTAGTTATATTTGTGAAGTAATAATGCCAAACAGATTTGACTACTACTTAGTGAAGGATACCAGTTGTATATACTGATTGGGGCTGAGAACAGCTAACCCTGACAAGTTATGATCCCAAAGTACTATTACTAGTCATGGCTAATAAGCAATTGTGTTAATTACCTGTGGCTACTGATTTATGGATCTCAGTTGTGGTTGCTACTGATTTATAAGTACCTGTGGCTACAACTTAATTCTGGATGTTAGTTATGATTACTAACTCCTCGTGGAAACTATATTCAACTACTAATTGGTATTTCTATGAGATATTGCTGCGAATTAGTTATTGCTTCTAGCTGTGGCCAGTAATTAGATTCAGTTACTTGTTACTGATACGGATAAGTTCTGGGTGCTAGGTATAGTCAAGTGTAATTATGGTAAGCTATGATATGGTTGTATTTGGTAGTAATTCATAAGTTTTAGTTACTACTAGTGGCTTTTAACCAGATATGATTATCTGTAATTAGTAAATATTTTTACTGGTAGTTATTGTGAGTTGCAGTTAGCTATATATTTGGTTAATTATAACCGGCTATTAGAGCATCTATGGATAAATAATTGATTATAAAAATTAATTTTTTACAATTAAATATAAACATTCACTGTAGTTTTCATTCACACATCATACAACTGGCCATAACTATGTCTGATGTTAACTGTTAATATATTTAAAGTAGAAGATCTCATGCTATAAATGTATCCTCTGGAACCAAGAGAATCTCCCAAGTTTCCTTCTCAGAGCCAAGCTTGGACCCAAGACCTCCTGCTTGTGCTGCAAGAAGTCAGGTGATCAAGAAGTACTTGGTGGTCTTTCTACTTGGAAAAGTAATCTCTCTATATATAGAAAAAAAGGCCTTGCACTTGGAATTGTCCTGAGTAGTGAGCATGTCAGGTGAGGTATATGAGCAAAGTACCATTTTGATCATGTTCCGTGAATGAGAAATAACAGAATGTGCCAAGTGTTAGCTTGCCAGAATAAGAGCTTGAATCTCAGCTGGAATACAGGAAGTTGCAGACTTGCAATGTGTTGGGCTTTGGGGAGGGAGTATTGACTGTTTTAGGAAGGGGGTCTAAGATACAGTTGACAGTGTTCCAACTTTTACCCTTTTTTTGTATACCAGCTTTGAAGGGAGCTATTAGATAAGGGTTCCTTCCCTGATTAAATATAGTAAACATTGGCTGAGATTAACAAAGTGTGGGCCTCAAAGGGACTAGATGGTGATTATGGTAGTTTGACCTTTTATCTTTAGAAACTGGCCACATTCTGATCTTGGAAGGCTTTAGAGAAAGTGCTACTTTCAGGGGATCCTTATTGACCTGGAGGAAACTGAGGAGTTTCCTTGTATTTCTCTACCTGCCCTTCTCCCTTAGCTATAGTGCTAGATTCCCAGTCTGAGGCTCGCACTTGCCTTCTAATTATCAAAGGCACTTAGGAAAAGAGGAATTATGGATGTCCAGGAAGGTTGTGGGGCACAGTAGGAATTTACCAAAGAGCATTCATACTCAAATTCTAATAACTTTTCTTGTGAATACTGTGTTCAGGAACAGTAGAAATACAAGGTTAGCAGTAACTAGAAAGCAGGCGTAACACATTTTTTCAATAAAATCTAGGAGAAGCTACTAGGGATGGGGAAGTAAGGTGACATCATACTCCACCTGAATCTATCTAAGCCTGGGCTAACATGAAACTGGTCCCTGAGAAAAGACACAAACCTAGTGAGAATGGAAGTTTTTCTGAGATAGTGAGGCAGAAGCATCTATCATTGGCAAGGCATTTAGACCATGAGTTCATATTTCCAAACCATAATAATAAATGACAAGCTCACGGAAAAAAATACCAAAGGACATTGCAGTAGAGGGTAGCATAAGACTGATGGGATTATTTAGAGGTCTGATGATTTTAGTGATGGGAAGGGGAGGTGGGATGGACAGATGAAAGAGAGAAAACAGAATGAGAAAAGCCCATAGGCAGAAATGAATAAATTGTGCTGAAGCCAGGTTCAGGCAGAGCAAGGCATCAAGGATTGGAATACTGAGAATTTTCACAGATGGTGTTCATAGTGAACTAAACCCTAAGGGCAGGTTTAGTTTGGAACAGGAGACAGAGGGAGAAGGAGAGATGGAAGGAGAGAGGAAAAGAACAGGTAGTGGAGATTTTCTGAAAAGGAGTTCAGGCACATGTCTAGAAGGGAGAATAAACATACTGCTCTGAAGGATGGTAAGAATAGTGGGCTAATCAGAGTGAAAGATGCAAGTGGAAAGAGAAAATAGACACTATTTTTTAGATAGGATGGGGTCTGATTAAGGAGGATCTTAAAATTCATGGATGGCTAATTAAGTACTAAAGGATGGTAAAAATGAGCCATAAAAATTTCAAAATGAAGAATGTGATGAAAACTGCTTGCATTGCAGAATGAAGAACCTCAGGTTAGTGTGGACTAGTATAGACTGATCATCGATCTGAGATTTAAATGCAACCTAAAGGAAATTCTCAGAAGTCTCAGGAAACTATTTTCCATTGATGCAATCAGCAGTAATGTATGCAATGTATTGCTTTCTGCTGTTGCTTTAAAGTGAAGCTTTTCAGTAATGTTTTCCATTTAAATTTAAAAATGTATGAGGCTACAGTTGAAATAATCTGTATGCACTTCAATAACACGTGAAAGAATGACATAGGAAGAATATGAAAGATGGAAAAAAAGTCTTAACATTCTATAGGATTACTTGCCGTCACAATGCATCTATTTCATCAGGACTACTGAACCAAGTTCAGAGTTCCCAATATTAAGAGAAATTTAGAGAAAATTTATAATAAAGATCATGATGTTATTAGCACACATATCATTATCCCAGCCTCCACGGAGTCCATCAACTTCCAAACATTACTTCCCCTTAAGCAACAAGAAAACTGCTAGCTCTTTGAATCGCAGAGAATAAGAAAGGACTTAGTCCTCTCTGAGTGGATACAGGGGTGTGCATGGAGTGGGGAAGGTGGCTAGTGGTATGGGACCTTTGAAATCAGTTTCTAAGTCCAAGATTTTCACCAATGGATAATGGATTTCATGACATGACCTTGAATTATCTTAAAAGAAGCCAGCGTGTATTTCAGTATCTGAGGTTCTTATCTTTATGCATATTAATAACCAAAGTAATATATTTCTCTCTTGTTTATGGTAACCACTTAGTCTTAGGAGTATAGAGAGAGAACTATAAACCCTTCCCACCCATTCTCATTCTTCCTTCCCATTTCTCTTTGCCGCCATTAGTTAGGAGTTATTTTAGTTTCCTGTAGATTTCCTTGTGTTCATTATTATGCCTCAATAGGAATTCCATTCTAGCATAATTCAAGGATCTGGGTAAATTCAGAGTTATTCCTGAGGAGCATTTTCAAGCCCAAGCAGGACTAGGCTTTCACAAAAGTTCTGTGTCACTTTGGGGAATTCAGAATAGGCCGACAACTCCACAAAGATCTAAAAGACCCTCAGGGGAAAAAAACAAGAACATCAGCTCTGGCTCTGAGTTTCCTGAAAACTTCAGATAATATTCTTAGCTCTCTTGGTCTTCAATACTACCCTAGTTAGAACCTCAAAACAGAAGATGGTAGTCTGGAAAACCTTTGCCTACTGCAGTATTTAAAAAAGAAATAATGCAGTATTTAAAAAAGAAATAGATCTCTCTGCTTAGTATTCTTCAAGGTCTGTTTATCAACCAAACTACAAGCTCTTGGATGTCTTCTGCGTAAAAGCTGCAATTAGAAGATTTATGTATTTTAGGGCAATAAAGGAATAATTGAGCATCCATATACGGAAAAAACAATGTTTGCATAATGAACTCTCGTCTTTTCTTCAGTCCCTGGACAGCCTTCTTTGAGTCTTGACAGTTGCACTCCCTGGAGGTCAGTCATCATTATAAATTTAAAGTGACTTTTACAAGAACTCAATTAAGAACAAACTCAGAAGTTAGCGCACATGTAATTCATGTATTTACGTGGTGACACAAGTAGCATAACAATGACTGGTGATGTGTAACTTCAGAAGACTCCGTATTATAAAGTCGTTAGCAGTTCTGGTAGCTGAACAAATGTAACTACTTACAATTAATCAAAATTGTTTATCTGGAGAAGGCTTCAGGACCCTCTTTGTTCACGTATACTCTAGGAGTTGAAATATGCAGATTCTTATATCCAAAAGTATTTGAGTCATTTAACTGAGTACCCATGCATGGACACAGTAGAAATACATGCACTTGGCCCTGAGAACTGACAGAAAAATGTAATACCTGTAGCTAACATATTTGTTATGAATTATCCATATATTGAGAAATACATATTCAAAATAAGTATCCTTTACAAATCTAATTTCCCCATTTCATATAATACCAGTATTAAGTATTCTGTGGGGGAAAAGAACTAATGAGTGAATGTTGTTTTTTTTTCTTCTGCTGTTTTTAATAGGGAAGAAAACCTGGTTTATACCTAGTCCTTCCAAATGTTTTCAGAATTGGATACTGTATTACAAATTCACCTCCACTGTCTTGTCATCCCTCTAGCACTCCTACAATAAAGGAAGTAAACTTCAAGACTGGCAATGTTGATACTTTTATTAGGATTGGAAGAAGACATTTAAATAATTGAATGCCTGACCGATTAACAAAAATCAGGTATGTAGACTTTTGCTAATCATTGTTTTAGCTTTTTTAAAGAAAAAATTCTCTGTAAGATAACCAAACACCTCATATAGCTTTTGTAAAAATAGAATTCTTAAATCTGCTTTGATATGAATCTCATTATGCCATATTTTAATCTAATTAACTATGAAATAACCTAAACTGTATGGAAGAAAGCTGATATACAAAATTTCCTTTTGAACATGAAAGCAGGAAATATCAAGGAGGTTTCCCTAATATTAATGGCTTGCTGCTTCTGCTTTTTATCTTACTGTGGTAATGGAACAAATTGCAGCTGGAGAAGTTAAGATGAAAGAGTCGGACTCCCTGCAAAACTCACCCATAAATGAAGAGTCACAGCATCAGAAGGACTGTTACAGAGCACTTTGCCTCCTACAGTCTACCAAAGGGAAATGCAATGCCCGAATATGTGTCCTGCATAAATCTGTAGGCCAGTTACTCCATAATTTGCACAGATTTTAATATGAGTGTAGAATAAAACCCTCTTTGTTCTTGTCATTTAAAGTAATGACGTAATAAAAGTCACAATTAGCATTCAGAATAAGGTGATTGCTAAATATAAATCATAGCATTTTATCTACACTCTTCAATCTAGAGAAATATTCAGGCCTGGATCAGATCATCTTTTTTAGGGATACAGAGAAACCCAAGACAGAACTCCTAACCCTCTCTGTATTATATGATGCAGTGGTTTCTTATATTTGCTTTCTTCTTATCCAGAAAAACAAGTATTCCCTTTGAGAAATAATTTGATCTTTCTGCCTAAGCTTTTTTGTTTTTATGAAGGAAAACATCTGAACAATGGAATTTTCTAAAAATGAAGTTATTAAATATTCAATACATGTTCTTTTGATAAATGAATGCATTAGGCCAGATACTGGGCTAAAATCAGTAAGTAGAGATGTGAATAGCATGGTTCCTATTTTTGAGGTGTTAACTTCATGGTGAGGAGAAAGACATACATATAAGCAGTTAATTACAATGAAATTTAGTGCCTTGAAAAAGACATAGAATAAATGTCTTAGCAGCACAGTGAAGGAGTACTTAATCTTGATTTGGACTGAAATGGAGGTTGTTTCTAGGTCAATTAAAGTTGTTGAGGTCATTAAAGTATATTAGAAATTTGATATTTTCTTTAAAACATCGAATTGTAAATATTCTCTATTATGGAAATGGTTAACAGAATTGTAAAAGCAAACCAAGGACATAAATTATATTACTTGTGTTCTTAGTTTACTCCTAAATACTAACTTTATCAAACAGAACAAGCGTCCTGAGTGAGGTTTGGTGGTGCTAGTTAGATGTATGTGTATTCTGTTTTTGTGTTTGTGAGTAGTACTGACTTCTACCGATTTGATTGTCCACCATGATGGTTTATTAATATACAAATGCACATTGATCAACATACTCATTCAGGAGGCTCACCCATACAACCCTGCAAACAGAAAATATAAAATGACTCACTTTTTCACTCTAGTACCTTTTTGTCTTTCATTACTTATATTTTTGAGTTCTCTCTCTTTTTTTTTTTTTTTTTGGTACCGGGGATCGAACTTGGGTCCTTGCCCTTGCGCAGCAGGCGGCGAAACCACTGAGCTAAATCCTGGGCCCCTCATTGCTTATGTTTTTATGACCGCATTATTTAACTCATGCCTCACTATCCTTCCAACTCATTGAAGATCTGCTCATTAATATCCTTTCCTGGTTCTTTCTCATCTTCCTAAATGTTCAGATTTCAAATGCTCCAGAGCTCAGCTCTTCATTCTCTTTGCTCTCTGCACTAGCAACCTGTATGATTTCAGGTTCGTAGATTTAAATATCATCTATATGCTACCGCCTTCCAAATTTGACCTTTGTTTTGAACTCAATATTCACCAGTAGATCTATTTAACATTTCTTCTAATTCAAAGCTGAATTCTTATTTTCCTGCCAGAACTGTTTCATCACCTCAGCAAATGAAATCACTGTTCACCCAGTTGCTTGGGAGGAATGTGTCACCATCCTTGATTCCCTTCCTCATTACCAGACCCACCAATGCATGAGAAAGATATCGGCTCTACCATAACAATATATCCCCAATTATACTGTCACCTAAAATTAGAAATGAAGACAGATATTTGCACTTACATAATCAGCATTACTACTTGCTAACGAATTGGAGCAACCATCATATTTGTTTAACTTTCAATATCCTTATATTTGCTTATACTTTGACATCCTAAACTTTATCCATGTTAATTCAGTCTTTGCAGTCGAGCAATTATAGAGCAGACAAGTTAAAAGATGGTACTGTGAAGTCCATTCCCAGGTTGGAAGGAAGTCCAGGAGGGTTAGAAGTGAGGATTTCATGGAACTAAAGGCTAAGGTGTAGAGGATCATCAATATGGATCTTGAAGTTGCCAAGTTGATCAAAAAAATACTGCTGAAGATCAACATAGGGAGTCAGGTGTTAATATCTAAACCATTAAATGAATGAGGAGAAAATATTTGGTTTCATGTATTTCTGCTTACTTTCTAACTCTACTTATAACTTTTATAAAGTTTCACCTGTTTATGAGATTTTGTTTATTCTTTCAGATGTAGGTCTTGTAAGTGGCTTCATTTCCTGAATTTTTAATTCACATTTCTGAAAACAAGAAGAAGATTGGCTCAACTTTTTCCCGTTTTGGTAGTCATTTTTTCTGTGTGTGGCAGAACATGTCATTTAATTTTTTGGTCATTTTTCTATTTCTGATGTGATTAACTGTAGAAGAGAGATCCCACAAAATGACAGAAGAGGAATAAAGAAATCCTGACTGCTAGAAATCCTGACTTAAAAATTGGATGGAATGGTTTCTCTTGTATGCTAAGGCTTTGGAAACACTTTAGACATAGCGTATGATGACTGAAATCTGTATATAATGTAGTTGTGTCTAGAATTGATGTAGTAAAACAACAAAGAAGTAGACAGAATAAGCAAGTCATTTTACAAATTCTTAGCACTTTCATGTCAATATAACACAACAAAAGAAAGCCAAATTGGTAATATATAAAATAATATATTTATATACACAATTTTTAAACTATTTTTATTTGGAAATTATTCCTCGGTAAATCTATAAAAGAAAACAAAATCCAGTATATACATCATTTTAGTTAGTGGTTCCTGATCCCTAGATATTTAATTGTGCTTTATTTCCTTTCTTTATCCATTCATTCACCCAAAATTTATTAAGCATCCACTGTCTACTGTGGTATATAATAAGTTATATGCTCATGAAAGAATAGTTAGGAGCTCTGTACCTTTGAGACCAAGACCCTATGTGCTTTCTCAAAATTCAGACTGCATTAACCAGCTCTTGACTCATAGGATCTGAACTGCTCTATAAATGATCTCCTTGTGTTAGGTACTCATTCCTAGTATATAGCACATTTACTTCATAGAAAATGAGAAAGACTAATTAAATAGGAAGGCAACGCTTTGACAATGGAAGTGGTTGCTAAGTGTTAAAGTGCTAGATAAATATCCAAGTGGTGTGGGGACTACACAGTGTGCAGCACCGTGCCAGGAATTGAAAGCACATCATAATGATTTAGAATTACAGGCAGGTCTTTGATGAACATTCAAGCTTGAGGTTTGGATTTCCAATAATGTATTACTGTATTATCAAGAGGATGGCATCTAAGAAGAAAAACAAAGAAACGCATGCTGAATAAAAACAGGATTTAAGTAGCCAGAATAAATGAAACATCATTCATTCACCATGGTGCATAGCCCTTGGTATAAAATGGTATGTGTTCCAATGTTCAGAATGTAGACAAGGTAATATCCTCTGCTACATTGCTTGCTCTTGAGTCATAAATACTAAAACAAAAGAATTTGGAGAAAGAGTCAAGGACATATCAAAGATACTCTCAGTATATTCTCAGAATTAGGTAAGGAAAAGGTTGAATGGCTGAGAATGTTGATTCGGAGAAGTATTATACATATTTCTGCTAAGTAATGGAGAAAAGAGAGAAAAATGGAAGAAGATTGCAGGTTGTTTGCTCACTTATTTGTTTGTTTACTATTTGTTTATGTTACTCCATATGTGTTATGGTTCACTTGCCCCCAACCCCCAAATGATAGGTTAAAGTCATAATCAACCATACCTGTGAATGACCTAATTACAAGATAGTATCTTGACAGATGATCTATTGAGATTGCCCTAATACAATAGGGCAAGTGTCCTTATTAAAAAGGTAAATTTAGGCAGAGAGACAGGGTGAATGTCATGTGAACATTAAGGCAAAATTCAGGGTGATGCTTCTACAAGCCAAATAACTCCAAAAATTGCTGGCAAAGCACAGGAAGCTAGGGAAGAGGCCTGGGACAATTCTTCCTCACAATCCTCAGAAAGAACCAACCCTGCCAACACTACAACTTTAGAGTGCTAGCATCCAAAACTGTGAAATGACGCGTTCCTCTTTTTTAAAGGCATCCAGTGTGGTACTTTGCAGCCCTAGCAAACTAATAGGCTAAGGATAAGGAAATATCCAATTAAATATATGTATCGATATTTTATTTTTCTTTTAAATGGACCTGTGCTCACTAGCTGTATGATGTCAGGAAATTTTCTGTAAAAGTAAATAATTTAGTTTTACAGTAGTTAATGGTCTCAGTCATTAACTACTCACCTCTGCTCTTATAGTTCAAAAGTAGTAACAGACAACATATAATAAATGGGCATGGCTGTGTTCCAATAAAACTGTATTTGTGGACATTGAAATTTGAATTTTATGTAATTTTCAAGTGTCATGAAACATTATTGTTTTGTCTTTATTTTTTCAACCAATTGAACATGTAAAGACCATTTTTAACTTGCAGGTTGAATTTGTTCTCTGGGCCCATTTGCCAACCGCTAGTGTCAGGGAAATAATGTAGGTTTTTAGTCAAACAGACCCAGTTCTATCACTTCTTAGATGTGTGGTTTTTGATATATTCCTTACTTCACTGAGCTTGCTTTCCACAATAGGAAAATAGAAATAATAATTTTGCATTTGCAAAAGTTAGTAGCTGTTAAATAAAGGCAGGCTTATAGGAAAGCCATCTGTGGGGCCACACTTCATCCTCCATTTGGGAGGGCCTAGCATTTGATTTAATGCCCTATTGTCAAGTCCTTCAACTTCCGAATTTTGAACAGGTCTTGCATTTATATTTTGTACTGGGCTTCACTAATTATGTAGACAGCTCTGGCTCCTAGTGTAGACCAAGTGGCCCAAATGAAAAGCTATTTTTATGACTGTGCGTAATATAATATATTAAGAGTAGATTCATGAACAGTTCATCTCTGACCTTGGTTATGGTGCCAAACATGGCTTCACTGGGAGAGGATAAGCATATTTCCTTGGAGATAAAAGCATTGATTATAAGAAAGACAGTTATCCTTGGAGCAGATGAGCAGATGCAATGGGAAAAAAAGACATAGTGCACTGTCACATGCAAATTAGTGGCTAAAAGCAAATGCCCAAAGATAGCCAGTTCATGTGAAGGACCTAACTATTCTTTTTCAGTGGAAGCCTGTGGTATGAAATAACTTTGGAAATGTGCTGGCTTTGAAGGGGTATGTGCACAGAATGTTAAAATCCTTGCAGTTGGGTTTTGCTGCAGTCTTTATTTTCAGCAGTGACATCCGAGCATTGTTTAAATAGAAAGGCAAATAGAGGTGCATTGCAGTGGCTGCTGGGCAGTATAAATCGTAAGTTGAGAGTGGAATCTGGGACTCTGAGGCTCTCTTGCCAACGCAGCGCAGAGTCTGACCTACTATTAGTTTCTTTGCTCATTTTATGTGACCAAATGGGAACACCCACAGCTCCAAATGCATTAGACAGTAACTGACTTTTTATTTCACTTTTCAGAATTGCTGATTAGGAAGAGACAAGTAGTATGGCATTCATAAAACAAAAGCCATACCACTTTTTCCTTGAGATCTGGGAGAACATGCTTATCGTTAAGAACGCTGCCTTTGACAGCTTTCCAGCATGTCTGGGTTTATGTCAGATAGCATCTCAAAATATTTTGCCTAATACAATAGCTCATATTCCCAGCCTATTAGATAACTCTCCCTCTTTCCAGCTACTATGAGCTTTGGGTAGGACATATGTTGCAGAAATTGAAGGCTAGCCTATCCTAAAAGATTTTACTTAGTGACCAATCCACCAATATCATTCTCTGGGGTGAGGCTTCAGCCATTTGCTAGATCTATTTTGCTCAAAATTAGGCAAATAAGAAATCATAAAATGAATTATACTATTCACTAAGCAATTCACATGTGTATGGCAATGTCAACAATGTGCAGACTTTATTGTTCTATGGGATTAGTAAATACTTCCATCATTCCCTCTAAGGCATTGGTATAGCATGGTGAACCTAGAGCTGGACAGTTTGATTTACTTTGTTGGCTGTCTGGACTGAGCCTGAACCACATCTCCAGTTCTTATTGAATTCCATGAGGCCGGTCACTTCCAGTGTCTGCACTTAATAGTGAGTAAAAAAGAGCATATACCTTTGCCTTCTTAGTCAAAAATTATGGAAGAAATGGCCGGGGATTTAGCTCAGTGGTTCTGCCACCTGCCTCACAAGCACAAGGTCCTGAGTTCGATCCCCAGTACCAGAAAAAAAAAATTATGGAAGAGAATTACAAACCCATTTTAGTCAGCAAGCTCAGGAATTTCTGTTTTGCTCCTCCTTGCCTCCCGTGATTGTGCACTGAGCCACTTTGCTGTTCACTGGCATCTCCGATAGGCACTGTTCAAGGTTGGAGTGAGAAGGTGAAGAACATGTTAGTCTAGGTCTGGCAAAGACTTGGAGAAGAGTTTGCAACTAATGCCTAAAGTGAGAGGAAATCACCCATGCTATTCCCATGTCTAATTTCCTGTTTACTAAATGGTTTCCCAAGAGTTTGAAGGCTTTGCCTTAGATTCTGTATCCAGTGGAAAACTCATAAATTGGTTGGGAATAAATGTTTTTGTTAAGTTAGAAAAAACAAGCAAAATATATTTAACTGATTTCCCTTCCACTGAAAGGACGATTTTCTTTTATTTATGGATTTAGCTTTTTGTTTGTTTGTTTTATTTTGCTTTTTGTAAAAGCAAAGATGTATGACAAATAAATACACCAATTTAAGCTAGTGGTAAAGTTTTAGAAGAAAATAAGGCAGGATAAGGAGTCAATGACTAGGTGTGAACAGTTATTTTTGATATGGTGCCCAAAAATGGCCTCTCAGGAAGATGACATTTGATCAGAGAGCTGAATGATGAGCAAAAGAAACACTGTTTTTTCTGGCCAGAGTGCCTTCCAACCAGAAGAATGGCATAAAAGTTCTGAGGAAGTAAAGAATTCTGACTGCCTGAAAAGCTGCAATTAGGCTAGTGTCATTGAAACTGAGCAAGGAGAAGAGGGTTAAGAGATTAAATTAGAGTTATAGGCAGAGATCAGATAATACATAGACCTGAAATCTCTGCTAAGGGGTTTGGATTTGATTTTCAGTACAATAGGAGGCACTTCGGAGTGTTAAGCGGGGAATTGGCATTGCCTGATTTACGGTTTAAAAATATCATCCTATCTACCGTGTTAAGAGAGGGAAGTAAGAGTTGAACCTGAGGGACCAGTTAAGAGGCTGATGAGAAACAAGTGTATGAAGCTTTGATCAGGATGGTTGTGGCTGAGTCGGTGACAAATGGCAGCATTTGAGATCAAATTTTAGGATAGAACTTTTTAATTGGGTTAGCTATTGGAAGGGTGCAGAATGGAAGGAGAAAGTGAAATCAAGAATCACTCTTTGTGAGTAGCCTGAACAATAGAAAAGTAACTTGATTTCTCTGAGCTAGTTTATCTATAAAATGAGAGCTACCATGGTCAGTTCCCAGAGTCATTTTACATTCAATTCGTATCTACTGAAGTCCTCCTACAAGGGAGACATATTGCTATTGCTTTACCTTTTCTGTCTGTATTGACAGTCATAAAGTTTCTCAAAGTGTATCGTAGAACATTATTCCTGCTCTACATACAAGGAAAGTGATGCTCAAGAGTTTTTACTTTTGATATCAGACAACAAGTAATAAGCAGATGCAGAACTTAAATCCGGGTATATTCATTTTGAAACTCATGCTTTCTGGTTAAATGTTATTTAGATGCAAGGAAGACTGAATGTCGGAGACTTAACTCTATCTTAAGGACCTGCATTGCTAGAACTGGGAACTCAGCTAAGTGAAGCTCTCCAAACTTTATAGAGAGCAACAGGCTCATAGTTTCTCTTTTAATTTTTTGTATCTCCTTCTCGAATATGGAGTAAGAAAGAAAAAAGCATAACTGAAATTTTTCCGGAGAATTCTATGGCTTGTCAATATTTTTTATTTTTCCTAATTTTATTCGATACTAAATGTTACTAAAAAGATGGGATCCCACAGGCAGTTTAGTTTGAAAATGCAGAATGCCCAAAATGAGGCAATCCAAAGCATGCCCTGCCTAGGATCACTGTGGTGCTATCAGAATTGCAGAAGTATTAAGATAAAGGATATTTTAAAATTTGGGAACAACAAGAATCTCCAGAGTCAGGTGATGCAAAATCTGGGATTATATCTTCTTCAAGACAAATGTCTCCCTATGTCTAAAAGTTAATGTGAAACTGAAAGGGGATAAAAAGAGTGTGTGACAAGGTCTAGTCAAGCATACTGATCTTGGTGTACAAAGAAGAAACAGGTTTGGCATTTTAAGTGACACCGTTATTCCTCTAACAGAGTTCTCTGAAATACATCATAGTTTTTTTTACTCTCTTACCAAATGTTTCCAGCTTCTAACCTGTAAAGAGAAATGTTGCTAATCTGCACAGAACCTGTTGTTACAGAAAATTGGGAGGCTCTGAAAGCTCTTAAATACCCTCATGTTCCACTTTACCTCAAGGCCAGCATTCAGCCTGTCCTAGGAAACTGTCTTCTCTTTCTTCTTCGCAGCATCCACTGTCAGAGACTTCCCTGGATAATATGGCCCTTGCTTCCCGTGCACATTCTCCCTCGCCAAAGGGTCTATGCAGTGTAATTTCTGCTTGACATGACACAAGACACCGCCAAGGGCATTTGATATGTTGGTAATGGTCAGGCATCTGGATCAGAGGTCTTGAGCATGAGCTTCTGATTTGCTTGGTAGTAAAACACTATAGGTTGCCTGAGACAACTACTTGACTTAGCCTTACAGAAATGAAAGACAAGTGTAATGAAAGGATGCTTTTCCTTAGAGTAACAACCCCAAAACGAGCATTGAAACTGTCTTAGTGGAGATGTTAAGTCTACTAGAACATTTGCTGCAGGTAGCAATTTGTGCTTTTTTGGTATCCTTTTGGGGCAATCAACTTGGCAAAATGAAGGCAAGCGATCATTTCAGGGCAGAAATAACATCACAGCAGAAGATTCAACAAGATTGCCTAGTTATTACATTGTGCTTTTCTCTAAAAATGAAATACTGTAGTTTAAAAGTCTACTTAGCTGCAATTTGGAGTTGTGTTAAAGAAACATCCCATAGTTGATTTAAATCACTCTTTGGGAAGTGAATTTAACTAAAATACCATAAAATTTCAGATAATGTAGCATCACATTCTTTGGTCAATCAAAAATTTAACATAAAGGAAATTCACAGCCATCTGTGTTGGGGCATTTCTATAATCCCATTACTCAGGAGGCTGAGGCAGGAGGATTGCAAGTTTGAAGTCAGCCTGAATCACATAGTGAATTCAAGGCCAGAATGAATTACATGAGGAAAACCCACCTCTCCAAAAGGAAATTTATACAATAGATGTGTTACATAACCAATTTAAACATGAGTTATTTAGATCATTTCTAAGATAGAATTCAAATTTTATAAACACTCATAAATGACTTCTGGTATACAGTGGTACAGTGACTAGTTAGAGGGTGATGTTTTGAATGGGGTTTGGGATGATTCCAGCTTTTGAGTGGGTCTGGCATTTGTACCATTGTTAAAGTTTGTTTTGGTTTCTTCACAGTCTCTTTCTGCCTATCTGACAGTACCCGGCCAGAGCAGTAAAGAGGTCCGAAAGCTAAGACTTCCCACTGACCGCACTGAGTCACTCTGGATCTTAAAATCTCATTTCCACATCTCTTATCATAAAGATGAGGATATTAAGGTTCACAGAAGGGCAAATTCAGTGCTTCACTTTATCCCTGTACCGAACTCCGTGAAGGTCGAACACCTGTCTTTCTTGGTCAGGTCTAGCATACAGAAGAGAACTTACTAACAGTATTTTGTGTCGGTCTAGGAAGGAGGAGAGGAAAGCAGCTGGTAGCAATGTGCTACTGGAAGAGAGCAGAAGGCAGACATCTTTAAAAGAAAGCAGGCATAATATCACACCCTTTGTTTTAAAGAGATTGTGGATCACCATATATAAGTAAACAAATCTGATTTTCAATAATGCAATAGTAAGAGGCATTGAAAATTTTTTATAATTGAATAGTTTTCAAACCAAGTAATGGTTAAAAATCTTCAGAACTTCAAAAGGATCCACCAAGAAAGAGTTCTGTTTAAAGGTGCAGCAAGATGAGACAAATATTGGAGTGCATAGAAATGGCATATTCTAATTCTAGAATTCTAGGCCACATCCCACAAATAAAGCTCAAGAATGACTGGGGAATCTTAAAATAAGATTTAATGGTCATTTCAGATATTGTTTGTTGCTGAATAAAGATGGAACCTTGAATAAATGTATCCTATAATTTTTTTAAAAATTCCTGAATTATCCTTTATTTTAAAAAGACGGCCGTAATTGTGTAAAGCATTCTGCTACATTGTTTGATATTTTTATTACTCCCAGGAACCCTATAACATGGATAGGATAAGGACTTAAAGATGACATTTCATAAAATAAAAAATGCAAACAGTAAACAAATACAGCACTTTATTTTAATGGTATTCAAGGAAACATGCAGAAATAAAATAACAATATTAACAATAATGAAGTAACAGGCTGCATTAGTAAATTAAAACAAAATCAGTATCAACTGGGACTCTTGCAGTTAATGTAGAACTGGGTCACTCAGATTTCACTGGTGAGCAAAGAAAGTAATTTGGCAATACATCAAGAACGTTAGAAATATTTTTACTTGACTCATAAATTCCTATGCTAGAAATATGTCATAAAGAAAAAATCTAACCGGAGGAACAAATATATTCTAAGGCAGTGATACTCAGAGCTAACAGCAATTTTGTCCCAGGAGATATTTGGCAACATCTGGAAATGTTTTTGTTCTTCACAACCATAAGGGTGCTAGTGGCATCTAGTGGGTAGTGGGTAGGGATGTTGCTAAATATCCTACAAAACTGAGGGCAGCCCCCCTAGCAAATTATTGTCAGCAGTGTTGAACATGGAAACCCTGCAGTAAGGTGTTCATAGTAAATTATGATTCACAACTTAGATGTCCACCTACCCACAAAGAGATGGATACTTAGATGCCCATGTACATCTATCTACTCATTAGACTATTATGGAGACATTTGAAATGTTAGGGTGTCTTAAATAAATTTGAAAAATGAAAAAGTTTTAAAAACCACAGAACTTACCATGGCAAATACGAGTAGATAGAATATTATGAGGGAATATGGAATCAGAACCAGAAGCTTGTTGTCATGTTTTAGATTTACTGAGAAATTGTCAGTCCCTTATTCAGATAGCATTATTTACTCTCCCAAGGGAGTGAGAAATGTCTGTTCAGGATCAATGCATCAAGGTCACCTTCTTGACTATCTTCTCCCTATTAGTATGTCTAGTTTGAAAAGAATCTGAATAGATGAAGAGAAAATGCACCGTCAAGAAACACACCCCAAGAATCTTTACATAATTTGTTTACATAAAATCTAGGCCCTCAAATTGCAAATTGAAAGAAGCCCAGCTCATGCAGACTATTCACAAAACCAATTAGCAATAACTCTTCCTCAACAGAATTTATGACACTCAATTTCTTGTCAACTACATCTGCTTTTCTAGGTAGTACTAGGCCAGAGGGGGAAAAAGACATAACATTGTCTGCGGTGACATCTGCATAGCAATGAAAGGAAAAGAAGCTAAAACCCAAGTCTATTTTGAATTGTGTGTGTGTGTGTGTGTGTGTGTGTGTCTGTGTGTGTGTGTGAATGTCAAAAAAAATAAAGACAATGTTCTGCCTTTTGTTATTCTGAAATTAAGCATGGTCAGTGAAAAATGTACTGTGGTAGGCAAAATAATTACCACATGCCAATCCCTGAACCTGAACTATGCTGTGTTAGATGGCCAGAAAGTATTAGGGTAGACTATCCAATAAAAGCTGCTTGTCCGCTGACCTTGAAATGAGAATATCTGCATAGTCCTGATGTAATCATATACGTTTTTGTAAGTAAAAAAGGGAGTCAGAAGAGAGGGCCAAGGAGATTGGAGGATGGAAGCAATGATCAGAGTGATGTAACTTCTGGCTTTGAGGATGGAAGAGGACCATAAGCCCAGCAGTGTGGGCAGTCCCTTGAAGCTAAGTCAGGGTAATGGGTGCTCTCATAGTCTTCAGAAGAATGCAGTGCATTGATGTCTATGAAGCCTGTGTTGGAATTATGGTCTCCAAAACTGTAAGAAAATACATTTGTGTCCTGAAATGTACTATGTTTATGGTACTTTGTTGTACAATCTATAGGAAACTAACACAATGGCCCCTTTTTAGTGATGTTTGTGTAGTGCTGGACAACATAAGTGTGTGTTGGAGGAGTACACAGGTTCAAGTTTACCTTCTTTTTCTCATGAAGCCCCATCCCATAGGAAAATGCTACCAATCCAGGTAATATTTTTCTCCAGTACCATAACTGGCTTGGTGCTGGGCCCAGAAATACAGTGACCCTCTGACCTCTGAGCCACACATACTGCAAAGGTGAAGCAATAGAGCAAGGAACAAAGTTCTGAAGGTCTCTATTCAAAGGGTGACTTCTCTAATAGCCAGTGTGAGAGAACTGCTTAAGTTCTGTAAGGAAGAATCAAAACATAAACAGAGTGTACTGGGGAAAATTATAGATTTTAGAGTCAGACTCTTCTGAGATTAAATCTTGGCATGGATATTTTGAGACCAAAAACATGTGACTATACCTTTCTAGATCAAAGACATATTCTTACTGGAAAATGCCCCACCCACTACAAATGCTGCTGTCCTCTGGATGTGTTTAATGTTTGTAATATATAGCAAGGTGTTCCTCCAAGTATAAAGAGCTAACAAGAAGAAACCCTGCACAATCAATTTTTGTCAAAAGTCATGAAGAGCACAGCCGGGGTAATATACCTAAGCATCTAATTTGACTGTGGCCTCTCTGAAGTAAACCCTTCAGTAACTTTCTATCACCTAAGGCAGGAGTTTTCAAACTTTTTTTTTTAAAGACCTTTTTACACTCTTAATAATTATTATGTGCCCCAATGAATTTTTGTTAATATGGGTGGTATCTATCAATATTTGTCATCTTAGGAATTAAAGTGTAAATAACAATAATAATCCTATTACATATTAAATATTTTACTAAAATTAACTGTATTGAAACAAAATATAATAAATATAAAGAAACAAAATATAATAAGAAAATAACAAAATATAATAAGTAATATGAGGTTGTTATATATTTTCCTACAAATTCCCCTAATGTCTGACTTAATAGAAGACAATGGGATTCTCATAGCTAGTCTTGTATTCAGTCATTTGCACTATGTTATTTTAATTGAATATAAGGAAAGAAAAGCAATCTCCTATAGATGCCAGTTGGAACATGGAAGAGCATTTTATTAGCATCACTTTTCTTAGATACTACACCAAAAGTAGACAGATGGTGGTTTCTTAAAGACTAGCTGTAATGTGGAGTATGACATCAATGCTGGCGAATTTTTGCTACCTTGTTAAAGTACCTTTCTCTGAATGGATGTGATCTGTGTAATATTTTGTCACAACAAGCACTGATCATTTTGATACTGCTGGTGTATTTATTTATACAGATTTTTCAAATGTTGGCACATTTATACAGATTTTTCAAATGTTGGCACATTTCATTATAAACATCAGAAAGTCATGTTTGTTAATACCATAACCAGTCTCATCAGGAAAAGTACTTAAATTTTGGGATTTAAATTTTTAGTACTTAAATTTGAAAGTACTTAAAATTTGGGAAGCTGTCAAGTTCACTGTAGTAGATACAAGTTTTCCAAAATTTTAATTTTCACTGAGAGCTCAAATTTAGTCATTGGCAACAAATACAGTCAGTTGTTTTCTTCAAAGTGACAAGAACACTCCATTTATTTCTGAAAAAAAAATCTGCCAAATATTCAGTTTGAATTACCAGTTTGTCAGTCATTCTTTCAAGCAAAATCAGTATTATGTGAAAAATACAGCTAAATTAGTTCACAACCCAAACATCACACATGGGCTTTTGCTCGAGCCAACCATCATACTTCAGTTTGTAGTAGAAGTGAATTATGTGTATTTCCTAGTTCATCACACACAGAATGTTAAAAGACGTGTTAGAGGTTGAGATTTAATAAGATTAATAATTTTACTGCTTTATTAATAGTATCCCTAGTGAAACTTTCTTTGTTTTCAACTGTGAGTACTTTCCAATATGGGAAGACTAGCATATTTTATAGTATGTTTTGGGACCTTGGTAATAATCTTGATTTATGCTACAGTAACACTTTTACCTATAGTTGCTTTTTATCACTAGTGTAAATTTCAACACCATTAATGTGGAAAATGATATCTATATATTAATTGGAAAATAGCTCCGGTCTTGCAGACTCTTGAGATTGTCTTGAGCATCAGTAGATGTCTGAGGATCACAGTTTGAGAAATACTGTTCTATTCAAAGAATTATAAGCTCCTATGCAGGCCATAGATGACTTTCCATATGGGATTTCTACTTTTATCTTCAGCCTTGTTCTTTATCACTCATTGACTTGTTGCATGTCATGTGCCAATAATCTCAAAACGCACCCAGTCCTGACTAGACAATGCTGATTCCTGTGTCTCTGATTTTCATGATATCTTTGGCCCAGCTGATACGCTTTGATAATAATGTCATTCTACTTGCCTTCTTTACATCTAGTCACCTTTTGTGATGTGGTGTAGGTGCCAACTTCCTTCCTCTAACTCTGCCCACTTAGAGCCTCACTTCTGTGTGCTCTTTAGAACCCTCAGATCATCTCTATCATGCAAATACCTCTTTTAAAAGTGTCTTTCTGCATCATTCTCCCTCTCTATGGCCCCAAATATGGTTTCATTTGGGCAGAAATCCTGCATTAGCTGTATGCAGAGTTTCTGTAACTCTTTATTGTTCCCACCAGAGATTTTCAGCAATCCCTGTTTGAAGGGATGAAGTAATCAATGTAAACATACTCAATAAGACAAACTTGAAAAAAATGAACATTCTGAAAAACATGCTTTGGTTTAAATTTCACCATCTGTGGCACAAATAGATTTTCAGCTTAACAGTATCTGATGAACCAACAAAATGACAGCTTTCCTTTTGTTAAACATCTATTCAGTAAACATACCAAATGTCTAATTTTTCCTGTTTCTATACATCTTGCTAAAGAAGGTGAGAGTCACTGGTTATAGAATGCTGCTTGTTGTCATGACTGAAAATAACTGGGCTTAGAGTCAATTGATTGCTTTTGGTTCTATATATTCCACTTAATAGCTATATGACCTTGAACAAGTTACTCAATGTCTCCAAGGCACAATTTCTTTAGTTGTGAAAGGAAATAATAGCTCCTGGATAGATTAGGCAGATTTTATATTTGAAGAGGACCTACGACCTAGTTCGTATTTGATTCCTTTGGCCTTTGTCATCCATGGCAGATGGAGCAAGCAAACTCCTTGCGATCAATTTTTGTGCAGGCATTAATCCTATTCTTAAGAGCTTTGTACTCAGTCTGATCACCCCTAGTGTTCCCACCTCTTAAAGCCAACATGTTACAGGTGAGGATTTTAACATATAAATGAGAGAGGACATACTCAAGATCTCAGGACTTGCCTGGTTGAAACTAAGAACCAGAAGAGTCTCTATATCGACACAACAAATATTATATGAATTTTGGGTGCTAAAAGAGATGCCCATGCCATATTTCAGTCTCTTAGAAGATAAACCAGTAGAGGAGGATTATTCCTTGAACTAGCATAAGGACTTGGGTTTCAATGTCGGGTTTTAGTGTTGGTTACATCTGTTAAAATTTTTTCTGAATATTTAATAAGCATAAATGAGTACTTACTAAAGTTAAATCCTAGCACATAAATGTTCCTTTATAGTAGGAAAATAGTCACAGAAGATGAATTTAACAAAATTATGTTTCAATGAGGTAAGCCTCAAAAGCCTAACTACAATTTTTTTATCATTACATATTACAGAGGATTGTATTAAGCACTTCTATTTGTATGGGCCATTTAAAGAGCATAGATTTTCAAGATTCCTGGGCCCTATCCCTAGAAGTTCTGATTCTGTAGGAGTGATGAGGATGTTTTCATCAAGTCTCCAGTGGATTGCTCATAGGCCATGCTTTTAGAAATGCTGAAATCCTACCAGATCAGAATGCTGAATCAGAAGGGAAACAGAAGAGGCGGTAGGAATTGTCTGAACATTGAATACATTTTTAGGTATATTAGCACCACGGCCACATTTCTTCTTTACACTTTCCATTTATGAAGGAACTGCTACCCTGGAACGTAGATCACATAGTTGGGAAGGGTGGGACTAAATAGGCTGCCAAGCTTCTCTACATCCCTAACATAAGCTCTCCTCACTGCCACCAAATGTATGTTCATTTGGGTTAGAATCTTGGTTCTATCACAATTCATTGCTGTAGCTCTGGGCAAGATACTTAATTTTCTCCAGCCTATTTTCTCTTTTGAAAGGCGGGGCTAATAATGGTAGCTCTATCAACCTTGTGGTATTGTGGTGACAATCAGAGATGACCATGCCCATGAACATTCTTTGAGTTCTTGAACTTCAATTTCTGTAGTTTTTGTCCCTTGATCTTGGGTGGTCATCCTGGAGCAGAAGCCAACTCAAATTTGAAATATAAGACAAGTACGTACGTATTTTTATGTGATTTTATACTGTTGCTTGCTTGTTTCTGATGATAAATGAATGCATAATCACTATGGAAAAATTAGGGAATATATACAGGGGGAATTAATCGAAATATGACTTGACTTCCTTTCAGTGGACTTAATTTTGCCCCTTAGTGCATTTTCCTCTCTGTTGGCAGAATACACCATCATTTATGGGTTCCCTATCGACTCCCAGGATAACATCAGAATTTAAAAAGCTGCCAAAAGAAGAAATAGAAATGTGGCATCTAATGTCCCCTCTGGCTCTCAGGCTCATCTTGATAAGGGAAGTGTTTTTCTGTATGTGATGTCCTGCCACCTTCATAAAGCTCCTTTTCTAAGAGGATCTCCAGTCCTTCTACTTCAGAAACTAATTGTGTATTTTCCAGACAAGATCCCTTTATACATTCAAAGCTGTTTTTTTCTCTTTTACCCTGACTCCACTTATGTAACCCTAGTTAGAGCTCTTCAGCAGTTTTAGGCTTTTATGGACACTAGACTTTATCCATGCCTGTACTATGCTTTTGTAATGGGTCCAGAAAAAATACTTGAGTCTAGCAATTACAAAGGACTGAGCTACCCTCCTGAATTGTGAAGAAAAATAAACATATAAAAGGAAAAGCTCATATTTATATACAGAAAAAATCCTACCTCATGTAGCAGCATATAAACATTCTGAGTAAAGGGTAAAAAGGGTAGACATTACCCATTATTCAGGAGAAACCACTGTTTACATGTTGGCATATTTTCTTTTGTCTAGATCCTTATATTTTCACTTTCATGCTCTAGACATTAATGTCAGTTTTGTTTTTAGTAATATAAAACCCCTATTACTTTCCCATATCTTTAAAAACTACAGAATTTTTAATTATTTCAAAATTTTCATAATTATAAATAATGTAGTGATAAATACCTTCAAATACAACCATTTGTATGCATTTCAATCATTTTTTAGGAAGAATGCTTCACAGTGAAATTTCTAGACTGTGATATGTGGAGTTTCTGAGATATAAAGCTTCTATTCATCCATTCCACAAAGATTTAATTGAGTGCTTAATGGACCCCAGGTATTGTTCCTTATTATTCTTTTTCAACCCAGAGGAAAATATTGTCTTCCTGTGAATATATCTACATGACAGAATTAGATGTAGCTTCATAATTGAAGTGATGAAAATATTACCAACTGATCCCAATGGACTCGTTCTCCTTTAATGCATAAAAGGTGGACAATGATTATTTTCAACCTGCACTGAATGAACTTTGTTTTTCCCTTGGTTTTCTCCAAGTCTAAGAGTCACCCACAATGCAAAGGTGTTCATTAGCAAGAGCTAAGGATTTGAAAGATGGCTGTGTGAGTGAGGGCCAAGTGAGCAGGACTAGTTTCACAACCACGTGACTAGTGGACTTTCACAAGGACCCAGAGGCCATGGACTTGTTTAAATTCTCTACTGCTACCATCTTGTAGTTGGTAATCATTTTTGAGCATAGATATTCTCACATTCATTTTCCTTAGGTTCTATACAGAAATGTGTTACTTCCATAGGAATGACACAGATGTTTTATAGGTAAAAGAACTTTATGGCTAGTCCTGATATTTGATAGTCACACTGGTGCCTCATATATTTTTAGAATTAAAATCAAATGTACTAGAGAAGAAAGCAACTTTTCAGAACAAGAAGACACAATGCCGTGTGGTTATTACAGGGACCATTAAATGGATAAAGCCCCTTGGCACAAGCTCCTCATCAGTAATTATGGAAAGATCAGCAATAGGCAATGGAATCCTTATGTCAAGTTCTGTATCCTAAACTGTCCCCTGTCTTGTTAGGGTTCACTATTCTTCCCTTTTGTTTTGCCTTAATTTCTGATCTCTGTCTTGTACATAATTTCCAGTAGCTTTGCAAATACCTGTTTTTAGTTTCCATTTGAACAACTTTTTGGTTCTCAGCACTGTTTGTTAGGGTCTACTCTTCTGTGGTTGGATTTAAATGGCATTCACATACACCTGTTACCTAAGATTAGGGTAAATCCAGTAGACTCAAAAGGAAAATGTTGGCTAGTTCAGGGATTTGGATGGGGAAAGACATGACAATTAATTTACCTTAGAAATGACTATCTGGAAGTTACACTCTCTTAGTTACTTTTCTCTCCTTTCTGAGACAAAATACCCGACACCCAAAGTGAAAGGAGGAAAGGATTATTTAGCTCACAGTTTGTAGAAGTTTCAGTCCATAATTCTCCGGCTCCAAGGCAGGGAGGCACATGGCAGAGGGGAATCAGTTCATGGTGGTGGAAGAGCAAAAACACCAAGGGAACCAACAAGCAACCTTAACAGCCTCTTTTTGCCCTGTTTTTACTCTGTCTAGCTTACTGGGATTAGGGATGTGTCAAACTAATTAGTGGATTGATTTAATAATCACAAACCCTTAATCCCAGCCTCACACACTCTAGATTCAGCCACTTCTGAGAAAAATCCCCACCTATAACCCCATGAGGGTTTGGGGAAACATCTAAACACAAGCCATAACACTCTCCGAGAGTCTTTCCTGAGTCTTCAACAATAGATTAGCAGCCACTTCTATGTAAGGGCAGAGCACTTTGTTCACCTCTCTGTAGGACTAAAAAGATGACAATATCAATGCAAAAATACTTGACAATATTTGACACTCCCATATTAGCTGCTTGTAGACAGGCATCATGTTCTATTTACTTAGGTAACCCCAAATTTAGCTACTGTGTTTATAGAAGAGAATTTGCTGAAAAATACTCATTTGACGAACTAGTGAGTAAGCAAATGAGTAACATTATTTTGTTTCTTTTGAAACTGGTAGTTTGAGAGCAATTTTACATTTACAGACTAATTGAGTGGAAAGTACAGAGAATTCTTATATACCTCCTCACCACTCTCCCTATTACTGACACCTTGGTTTAATGTGTTATATTTGTTACAACTGATGAACCATATTGATATGTTACCATTAATTAAAAGTCATACTTTACAATACTGTTCGCTCGTCTAGCAGCATATTCGGTGTATTTTGACAAATATGTTGTGACAGAAATCTACAGTTAACACATCGAACAGAATAGTTTCTTTGCCCTCAAATCTCTCCATGTGTTGCCTCTCCAATCAGTCCCTGTCTTCCTCTTGTGCATACCACCCCTACATGAATCTTTGGTAACCATTGGCCTTTTCTTCCCTGTCACCATAGTCTGGCCTTCCAGATGAATTGAGAAAGTGTGTTATTTATACACAATGGAGTACACTCTGCCATAAAGAAGGATAAACTTGAGTCATTTGTAGGAAAATGGATGAACCTGAAAAACATAATGTTAAGAGAAATAAATCAGAAACACAAGTTTAAATATCATATGCTTTCTCTGGTATGAGAAACCCAAAGTAGAAATAAAGAGCAAAGTAAAAGATAGCTGATAGGAGGTAGGGAGATACGTCATTCTCAAATAAGAAAGGGATCGAGAGATGGAGGGAGGAAGGAGGGCAGGGGAAGGGGATGCAATAAAATTAAGATGTTTTATATATATATGTATCAACTCCACACAAGAAATGTAAACATCGTGTACTATAATTACGTTCAAAGAAAACAATAAAAATTGAAAAACGTAAGTTGATATAGTTGGACATATAGTATTTAGACTTCTCAGACAGCTTTCTTTCACATAGCAGCAACAGACTTTCAGAGATCCTCCATATCTTCTTGTTCTTTGATAGCTCATTTCCTTATATCACTGAATAATATTCTACTGCATAAATACACCAGTCATTCATCTGTTGAGCAACAAGTTGGTTACTTCCAAGTGTTGGCAATTGTGAATAAAGATGCTACAAACATTCACATGCAGGATTTTGTTGGACCTAGATTTTTAAGTCATTTAAAGTAAATACCAAGAATGTGATTGCTTGGAAAGAGGTGAATGTGGGAGAGGCCAGGCAACAGCCCCTGGATTAACTGTGTGCCTGACACTACCTGCACATTTCATCATTTCATTTCTGTCAATTAGGGAATCTTGTATTTATTTATTGTACCGGGGATCAAATTCAGGACCCTGCACTTGTAAGGCAGGCGGCAGCACCACTGAGCTAAATCCCTGGCAAGGAATCTGTTCTTCCTCTTTGCCTAGTGCATCGTAAGTAGGGTTTTTGCTCCCTGATATCCAGGAGTTGTGAGTGATGAACAAGTGATTCTCAATTGACTGTCAAATGAAATATATTTTCCTGATATCATTTGCATTTTTACCCTGTATCATCTCAAAAAGAGTTTTAGAAGTTGGATAAAGTTTTCTGAGAAATACTGTGACTTTGTGTCTTTCCTTTCTCTTTAAATACTTATTCATGAAAGTGACCTAATTTATCTATTTATCAACTTTTAATAAATATTTTTATAATTATGATAAATATATTTATTGATATGTTTCTCACAAAGTTTTTGAAATAAATAATCTAGAATAGATCCTACATTCTGCTGTCCTATTACACACAAGTGCACTTTTCTGAAATTGCCCTTAAGTTCCCCAGTTCTAATTTTCAGACAAACATCTGCTTCGGTTCTTGACACTATTATTTATTTTTCAACGCACATTCTTCCCTTGGCATCTGTGATTTATGCCCAGGTTTTGTTTTACTTTTCTGGTTCTCTTTCTCAATTTCCTGTGAAGACTCCCTTTGAAGATGAGAGGACTAAATCTTGGACTTGACTTTTATTCTCAGGTTTGTAAGATGAGGAGTAAAAACAATCTGAATAATAAATATGCAGGTGTCTGCTACTATGTTAGATTTTTTTCTTCTTTTTTGTTACTTGTTTTATCTCCAGTATTTTTAACACCTTTTGCTTTTGAAACATCTAGATGAAGATTGTTCAGCAGGCTGAACTATATATATTATATATTATATATATATATAGCATTTTTTGTTCTCAAATTTTTATTAATGGAAAATGAGAAAGGAAGGTGCTACAGAGAAAAATGAAATGCACAGCAGTATAAAAGCAAAGTCGGGCTGAAATTTGTAACTTTGTAAGCAAAAATAACAGAACAATAACCCCTTTATAATTAACACCTCCACACTGAACAATCTGCTACTCATTCCGTGATGAGGAACGACTCTAGCGGAACACAAGTGGACACTTGCCACCACCAGGAGAACAGGGCTCTGTCCCCTCCCTAGCTCTCCATGCCAAGCTGATGCCACGTCCTACAAGGCAGTTACAGTTACAGAGACAGGGAGCTCAGGGGAGCTTCTCTCACCGACCTGCTAACTCAGCAGGAGTAAGTTCACCCCTCTGAGCTCTGGTCCCCAATGTGAAGATGATCTGAGCTTTATGTCTAAATGAAGGACTCAACAGATGGATGGTGACTGCAGCCAGGAGAGTGGATCAGGTAAGCTAGGGTTTGTGTATGGAGGGAAGTGAATATCGCACAAAGGCCAAAGCTCTGGCAAAACTGATATATGCAGCAAATGATCCCTTGGGAAAGGAACTCTTTCGCTAGATTGCAAAACTACTTGTCAAAAAGACAATTGAAAGGAAATTTCAATACGTAGGGAATTGAAAGAGTTGTTACTGTTGAAACAATTGCCCAAGGTGGATGTAGTATGGGGTGTATTGTCTATAGACAATTTTAAAACTTTTAAGTTGACTGAGAATTGTTTTTGCTTTTTACTGTCATCCTGCACTGGCAATTTTGAGTAAAGTCATTCAGAAAATACTCTTGCTGGAAAAATATTTTGGCCTAAGTTCCAAACAGTTGCTGCACGGTGTGATTGTGTTTAATGATGTATACGAAGACTTAATTTTCCAACCTATTTTTTCATAAACATTGTATTCTATTTGAAAGCTATCCCAGAGAATTCCCAGTCATACATTTGTCTCCTTGATCCACAAAGGTCTAGCTATATGCTTTTTCTAATGAATAAGTTATAACTTGGGATGGTTCGACCCATCTCAGTTCCTATCTCCAACTCTTGTTAGGTTTAAGTAGTATATTGGAAATAATGAGAGCATTACAATTGTGGAGACACCAAATATGGCTTGAGTTAATTTAACATTCTTAGTTTATGTGACTATTTAAAGTTATTTTTTTAAATTCTTTTATTGGTACATTTTAGGTATACAACACAATTACATGTCTCATTGGGAATTGTACCTTTACATGATGCATCTTGGTTCTTATTTTTTCCCCATTCCCAGCCCTCTCTTCACCCCCTCCACCCTTCCCTATTTACAAAGACTTTATTTCCATTTTTTCCATTTCTCATCATTTTTCCCTTCCCTTCTTTCCTTTCCCCTGTCCCTCCCACTACCCCTACCCCTTTGGACCTTTTCTTCCTATTTTACATTATCGATTATTCATTCTAATCATTGGTACATTTTAGGTATACACTATAATGACATTCATCATTGGAAATTTGCACCTTTACATATTCTCTCTTGGTTCTTATTCTTCACCCTTGCTCAGCCCTCCCTTCAACCCCTCCATTCCTCTCTATTTACAAAGATTTTGTTCCTATTTTTCCATTTTCTCATATTAATCCCATTCCCTTCTATCCTTTCTCCTAGCCCTCCCACTTCCTTCCCCTTTGCCCCTTTTCTTCCTATTTCACATTACCTATTATACATTTTAGTCCTTATTTACACTTTCAGTTTCTCACACCAGAGAAACTATTCGGTATTTATACATGTGTGTCCTATTTATTTCACTTAAGAGTATCGCCTCAATGTGCATCCACTTAGCTATGTTGCAGTTTTAAACAGTGAAAGAGCATGAACTGACAAGTGTAATTTTTTTTGTGGGACAGTAAATTCAAAGTTTAGCTCATAAATGAAATTCTTTACTAGAATTGAATTGCATCTTTAATTTGGAATTTACTGTTTCTAAAAAACATTAACTCTTTTATTACTAAAAGACAAATCAAGAAAACAGTGAATGTTACTGATTTGAACATAATTACTGTTCAAAATAATTTTGTCATAAATTTAAAAAATGATACGTGCTAGGGGCCAACTGCTCCTGGTTTGACCATATCTTTTGCCATAGGGAATTAAAAGAACATTTCAGGATTGTGCAATATCAAATCTATTACTCTCTTTAAATATCCAAAGCCCTTCTCTGACTTTTCTCACAGAAATCTCTCTAAGAAAGAAGTTTGTGTTTTAGTGTCTTCATCGTGGGTTGGGTTGGTACAGTTATAACTGTGCTTCTTGCTTTTTAACTTTATCTTATGAAAAAACAAAATAAAATTTCATAGCAAAGTAAAAAGGGAATAACAATAGTTCATACACTCTGAATATCATCTTCAAAGTAGTTACTCCGAGTACAAGACATAGAAAAAATAGTCTCTCTTACAAAGAAGAAAAAACAGATAATAACCAAAAACTTTCTTTTCAATGAACTAAGAGAAACTAGTAGCATAAATGTAATATATTAACATATATTAAAACATTTTTGGAAACAGAATAGGTAATTTGGGGAATTATTTGAATTCCCTACTTCCTATTAAGCTATCTTGTATTTTGCTTTTTATTTCTGTATATATATATATATATATATATATTGGGTTTCTCCTATAAGAGAAACCATGAAATATTTAAGCTTGTGTGTCTGGCTTATTTCACTTAAACTTGTTCTCAAGTCACACCCATTTACCTATGAATATCTTGAGTTTATTTTTCTTTTGGCAGAGTAGTGCTTCATTATGTATAAATTCCACATTTTCCTTATTCATTCATCTATTGATATACATATATACTGTTTCAAAGATCTAGCTATTATAAATTGTGCTGCTATAAACATAGGTATGCATGTATCCCTGTAATATCATGCTTTTTTCTTTTTTGAGAAGATACCTAGCAGAGGGATAGCTGGGTCAAATGAACAGACAGGGTTTTAGAAGATGAAGAAGTACCAGAGGGCCAACAAATACATGAAAAAATGTTCAACATTGCTGGTCATTAAAGAAACGCAAATTAAAACTACAATAAGATACCATCTATACTCAAAAAGAACGGCTATCATCAAAAAAATCTAATACAGTAATAACAAATGCTGGCAAGGATGTGGAGGAAAAGAAACCCTTCTACATTGTTGGTGGAAATGTGAACTAGTGCAGCAGCTATGGAAATTAGTTTGGAAATTCCTCACAAAACTAAGCATAACTGCATTTCTCGGAATTCTCCACCCTGATTCAGAAGTGAGCAGTCTGCATTACCCTTGCAAATTATAAAGAGGCCGCTTGTGTAGTGGAAGGTAATCCTGCCTCTTGTGTTTCAGATATGCTTGTCATCACTTATAGGAATTCTGCTGGTAGTCTTGCAGTTAGTGTCTTTCATTGTTTCCGTATTAGTTTTTCTTTTCTGCACCTGTTTTCTTCTTCTTTTTTTTTCTTGCTTTCATATCAGCTTTAACTCTTTCCTTTTCGGGGAGAGAAAAAATTATGAGTAAAACTGTCATAAAGAAAGATAAACCTGAGTCATTTGTAAGTAAATGGATGCACTTTGAGACCCCAATGTTAAGTGAAATGTATCAGACACACAAGCTCCAATATTGCATGGTTCCTCTTATATGAGAAACCCCAAAAATATAACTAAGGAAGAAAATAAAAGACAGATAATCGAAAATAGTGAGACAGATCTTTTGCAAATGGGAAGGGGACCAAGCAATGGAGGGAGGGGGCAAAAGCAGATGAAAAGGAACTGAGATGTGTTAAGTACCTGTACCAAGTGGACGCAAGGAACGTAATCATTATGCACTGCAAATGTATACTAATAAAAAACGGAATTATTCCCTCACTATTCTCATTTCTTCCTCTCACATTCCCAAAGCAAGCACTGCCACGAAGGTCTAGTTGAAGTGCGTTTACTGCACATGTACTTTGCCATGTTTCACATATATGCATAATTGATCTTTTTCTCCTAAATTCTAATGAGCGATAACAACTTAGCACATCTTAAACATTCAGTTTATTCCTCTTCCCCACTCACTTCTCTCTCATTTTTCTTATTATAATTGTTTGAGTTCAATTTTGCTTTAGCTTAGCACTACCATTATCTACTAGGATATATTATAACCATTAATATTTTCATCATTTTGTTTTTGCATCATTCTTTCTCACATCTTGCCCCTTTCTCTGGTTAAAATATATCTTTTTTCTGATGTTGCTTCCACACAGCCCTCCAGGAACTGTATGTGTAGAACCAGGCCTGAGGCTGGCATCTTGACGATACTGTCCCTCAGTCCGTGGGACAGGGGCTTGCCCCAGCTCCTGGTACTGTACCTACTTTGCTTTCTTTAGCCACTGTGAATTGCACTCAAAGCACTAGACTGTGGCCACTCTCTTTGCTGCTGGTAAAGTGGCAGGGAAATAGGGCAGCGAGTGAACTGGCATATTTTTGCACCTGGAGGCCAACAGGGTGTGTGTCTATCCCTTTGCTGGTTTACAGCAATGCATATCTTGTTTTTAAGAGTAATAGGGCTACGTTTTAATCCATCATTGTTATGTTTAGGGCCAAGTGGGAACTTCATTGTATGTACAAGACAGAGCCACCTCGACTGGAAGTTGCAGTCCGTGTCTAGAGAGCCTTTCACACATATGAATGCATTCAGAAAATACGTTACCATTTAATGTATTCACCTGTATTGAGTCTCTTAGTAAGACAAATACTTTTGATCTTTGAAAACATCCTGGTTACACTTACATATTTTTCATAAAACTAAGTATATTATTTGATAATATTATGGGAATATTACAAAATATCATTCTCCTAAAATTTTTCCTAAGCATTGTTTTATTAAAACCACTTACTTTTTAACCTACACCTCTAAATCTTAGAGTCGCAGATATTGTGTTCATTATACTCAGCATGTAGCTGAAAAGAACATAATTAGATGTACAGTTCTTGACTAATCTTACTTTGGGAGTTCATTTGTTTGTTTCCGATTCCCAAGATACTGTGAATGCTGTGGTGGATGTAAGTTTCATAAGTTTTATTTTCTTTTGTTTCTGAATTTTTAATACGATGTAACATTTCAGTATATATAGCACTTGCCATTTTAACAACTATGCATTCCTATAGGGTAGAAAAAGGAAATGGTTTACTCAGGACACTGAATAAAATAAGTCAGTGTACTAAAGCAAAAAATTGCATAAAAGCAAAGCTATGGTAAATCTTTATAATGTTGAAGATGAAAAAGGATGTCCCAAGTTGGATGTTCAAAGTTTCACACTTTGAATGCTAGCTGCTATCTCTACAAAGGCATCTTACCCCTTTGATCCACATTCGTAGGATGAAGATGCTGAGAGTCATCTCACTGACTTAGGATTGGAATTGCAGAGTATGAGGCATGTGTCATAGAAAAATAAACATTCAGTTGGTGTCAAGAGAGGTTTAGGTAATCAGTGCTTAGCTTGGTGTTTCCTAAAAAGCAGAGAGTCAAAGACAGCACTGAGAAATGAATGAAAGTAGCCAAACTCACCATTTCATTAAGTATACTGTGTCTCAAAGTGTTCTCGTTGCTACTTATCACAAGATCTAGATCTCATAGCTAGGTTTCTTGTTTCTTAGCCCAACAAGTGCAGCAAGTGAGCAGTGTTAGTTGCTTAGAGATTTAGGCAGCTAGTGAATGTGGGATTCTGAGCTTGGAAGCTTAGAATTATATATATACATACACACATATACGCATACGGATGTGCAGTATGCATATAATTTTCTTTGTCCAACGCTAACAATTGGCAACTCTTACTTTTCCTAAAAGTAACGACACAGGATCAAGGGTGAAGCAAGTTTATTAGTAAGCATCATGAATAAATTCTCATTATGATTATGTACTAATTGGCCACAAAAACAGTGTACAGGTATCGTTCGATTTAGAAGTCTGATGAATATGAAAGGGCTTGATAATATTTGTAATAAAAACAATGAACATGATGCTGAAAGAAATAATAGATCTGCTTAACACAGCTCTGCTGCAGATGAGCCTGTGTCTGCCTGTGCTTTATGTTCATGTTTCCAGTCAGTCTCTAGGCGCAGAGAGTTGGCCCAGTCAATGGAAGGAAGCAAAGACGCCTGGTGGCCTGTTCCTCACTCAGTCTCAACTCCTGTGCCTTGTAGAGCCCTCATATTCCCCATTGCCTTTTGTGGATTTCTACATGCATATACTTAGTAGTATGTAGATTTTCTTTATTTTATGATAATGGAGATACAATCTATCCCTGCGATTGAGATCCCATCCCTCCCTGTCTCCTTCTCAGGCCCTGTTCAATGAATCATCATAGGTATTTTCATCCTTTCCTTTTTCACTGGATCCTTATTCATGTTCTAAAAATGTCTAGCCAATCCCTCAGCACTGCAAAAATGGAGAAATGAATAAATAAAATTTCTCATGGCTGGTACCTAAAAAGTAGAATTTAAAAGTAGACATTATTGTAAAAATGACTTCATATAGGGATAGTATTTAGTAAATACTGTAAAAGTAAGGGAGTAAATGAAGCAGGATAAACAGAAGAATCTATAAAAAGTACATAGAAAAACCCTAGTAAAATCTGTAACTCTAAAAACCCATCACTTAGAGTCAGTATTATCAGTATACTGCCTTTCTTGTTTCATTTATACCCTCATAGATCCCGTACACTTTACTTGCTTATGTTTATTACTCATTTTCCATGTAAAATTAAAATATGTCTAAGTGTGTTGAATTTACTGAAAACCTGTGTCAAGTGAATAAACACATAAATCCACAAATCTCTCACCATATAAAATCTACCTTCTCCAAAGTGTATATATCCCTTTCTAGTCAATTACTCCTCTCTGAAGAGAAACTACTGTTTTGAAAATTTTGTCTGAGACTAGATTTGCCTGTTTTAGAATTTTGTATAAATTTATTCACATTTTGCTTTTGTAGATATTCTCATTCAACATTATGATGTGATATCTACCTATACCATTGACAGGTTAGTCCATTCCTTTTTATCACTAAGCACTATTCTCGTCTATGAATAATTATAAGTTGCTCAGCCATTCCCTGTTGATAGACATTTGAATTGTTTCCAGTTTGTGCCATTCTTAAAAAATATTGTAAATACATTTTCTCAAAAATTTCTCTTGAATGTTTTAAGTTGTCCTGAATACAGTGAAACTGCTAAATTGAAAGCAAGCATGAGTTTAACTTCACATAAGAAATTGCCAAAACTTTTCTTTAAGTTGTTTCATGATTTCATATTCCCATTAGCAATGTAACAGAATTTTAGTCATTCAACATCTTGTCAATATTAGGTGTTGCCACTTTCAAATTCAAGTCATTCCACTGGAGATGCAATAGAGCAGTGGTGGTGAACCCATGGCACACATGCCACAGCTGGCTGTTGGTTATCATTGAAATCTCTAAAAGGTTCACTATCAGTGCAATAGTCTCCTTTAAATGTTAATTTCCATTTCTATAACCAATAACGTTGAGCACTTTTTCATGTGCTTATTTAGTATCTGTAGATTATCCTCTGTGAAGTTCCTCTTCAAATATTTTGGCAATATTTTTTGCTTTTTATTGAATTGTATGATTTTTCATATAATCTGAGTACAAGATATCTATCAAATATGATTCATAAATATTTTTCCTTATGCGTGACCTGTCTTTTCACTTCTTCATATCTTTTGCTGAACAAATACTTTTGAACTTGATGAATTGATCTTTTTGTTTTCTATGCTTATAAATTATTAATTTGTTCAACAACTCTTTGACATCCCTCCATTAGGCTAATCCTCTAGCTTTTTTGGAAATTTTTATAATGCTAACTTTGACAATTAGGTATAGGAATCATCTAAATTTAATGTAAATTTCTTTTTCTAGACAAGGTCTTGACAAGGTCTATGTAGCTCTCCCAAATGCTGGGGTTATAGGCGTGTGCCACCATGACTGGTTTTGAAATTAATTGTTGCCTATGGTGTAAGATAGAAGTTGTTTTAATATTTAACATGCAGATGAGTTATTTCAGGACTATTTAAGAAAATACTTTTCTTTCTAGGTCATCTTGCTTTAATGCTTTGACCACAAATCCATATATGTGTGGGTCTATAGCTGTGCTATGAATTCTGTTGCACTGTATTTGTGGGATTTCACATCATCTTGTTTACTGTACATTCAGAATAAGAACTAAATTTCAATAGTGGTATTCTGCCAGCTTTTCATTTTTCTTTAAAATATCTTACTGAATACTTTAAGTGTTTTGAATGTCATTCTGAATTCTAAAATCACATTTTCTATTCAGGTTAAATAATAGCAGTGGTAAAAAGAGGCTATCTCTGCCTTGTTCTTGGCTTTAGGAGTAATGTATGTATTATCATGCAATATAATATTAGATAAAAGTTCATATATGCTCATTTATGCTCTTTATCTGGTTGAAGCAATTTCCAATTTTTTTTATTTTTCTGAGGTTTCTTTTTGCTTTTTAATCATACATGGCTACTGCATTTTTCAAATACTGTCGGCATAAAGAAATGATCATATGATTTTACTCTTTTATTCTCTTAGTGACTAGAATTATACTGATTGATTTTCATAAGTTAAGCCACCTTTCTATTCCTTGGATAAATCTCAGTTGGTTACAATGTATCATGCTGTCACATGTGAATACATGTTCTGCTAAAAAGTTAAATATTTCACTTCTAAACTCATGAAACCTTGCTGTGTAGCTTTTGCTTTTTTTCACAATAATGTCTTGCTTTTTATATTTAGGTTCACCTCATAAAATATTTGGAAAATGGTCCCTGCTTCTCTACTTTTTTAATGTTTATATATGATTGTTATTAATTTAAGTTTCCTTAACCATTTCATGCAATTTACCAACAAAATCTTCTAAGACAGTTTTCTTTATAGAAAATTTTAATTAGAAAGTCCATTGTTTTGTATATACAATTCAATTAAATTTCCTATTCTTTCTTGTCCTTCATTGTAATTTAATGCTGTATTAATTTAAAACAATACTTGATTTGTTTTATAGCTTTGAGATACAATTTACATTCTATTAAATGTGCAAAATTAAAATGTACAATTCAGCAGTTTCCAGTAGACCCAGAGTTGTGCAACAATAGCCACAATCTCCTTTTTTAAGATTTTCGATACCCTAAAAGGAAATGCTGGAAACATTATTAACTACTCAAGCCAAAACATTTGCCACTCCTCCATGTCTGACTGTCTACCCCTCAGTGGCAAACAGTATTCTCCTTATTTTCCAAAGTTTGTCCATTCTGAAGAGCCTTATAAGTTTCATCATTAAATATGTGGCATTTTTTCTGTGGCTCTATTCACTTAGCACAATGTTTGGAAGGCTTGTCCATACTGTAGAATATATCAGAACTGTATTCATTTTTATGACTGAAAGCTATTCCATTGTGTGTGCGCCATATTTTGTTTATTCATCAGTTCATGGACATATTATGAATAATGCTACTTTAAACTTTTGTGTCTAGGTTATTATTTTGTTTTTTTATGTGTGTGGTACTGGAGATTGAAAACAGAGTCTTTATACTTAGCTCTATTTCCACACCTTTTAAATTTTTTTAAAAATTTTGAGACCAAGTCTAAGTTCTAAGTTGCCCAGTTAGGACTTGAAGTTGCAATCCTCCTACCTCAGCTTCCTAGTGTATGTATCCATGTTTTAAGGAGATCATAAGTTTTTTGTAAAATTTTTTTAGGTTTGTCCCAAAGAGTGGAATTGTGAGGTTATGGTGGAAATTTACTTTTATTCTTTTGAGTATATGGCGGACAATTCTCAAAAGCAGTCACATTATTTTATTTTCCCACCATCATTACATGAAACTTTTAATTATGCCACATCATTGGTAAAACTTGTTATTGCCTGTCATTTTAGCTTTAGCCATACTAGTGTGTATGAATTGGTAGCTCAATGTGCGTTTCATTTACATTTCCCTAGTGACTAATAGTGCTGATTATCTTTTCTTGCACTTTTTAGCTATTTGCATGCATTCTTGGAATAAATGCCTATTTAAATAATATGCCAAGTTTTATTGAGTTGTTTTTCTTTTGCTTTTGAGTTTGCAAGAGGTTTTTTTTTTTTTTGTCTATTTACTTGGGATACTAGGCCTTATCTGATAATTCCTCCTATTTAATAGTTTTCATTTTTTATGGTGTATTTTGATGCATCAGAGTTTAATTTTTCTGATGTCTAATTAACCTGTACAATCATTACGGGTCACTCAGTCCTGTTTCTTGATATGTCTAATAATAAAATTTATATCCTAGGTATTATGCTTTGCATATTATAGGCTTTGTGGATCTATTGTCTTCTTACGAAAAATGTTGATTTTCTTTAAAATAATTAAATTGCTGATTGATCACTTTCATTTTAAGAGATGTACTTTATAGTTTTTAAAAAAATTATTCTGTAAAAACTCAACATTTTTAACTGAGTTGTTGTACATTTTTTGGGCTCAAATGCCAAACTTTATTAACTTTACACAGAAATCTTGTGTTTTTAGCCTACCAAATGGAGTGACATAGGGCTAGGGTTTTCCCTATGCTTATGCACTTTAGCGTTCAAACATTTAAAACTTTGGCTTCCTTCATGGGACAACCCTTCCCCCCAAAAAAATTCTATTGACTCTAACATGCTCTATTTACTGATATTTCAAGCTGATAAGATGTGAATTTTCTGCTTAGAAATCTTTAGTGATGACTGAGGAGCACCACAGAAGAAAAAATCTTCTCATTATGAGTCATATCTGGTGCACCAACCTTTATTCAAGGGTTGAATATCTTCCAGTCTCTCTCTGCTTTTAGTGTTATTCTGGTGTCTTAACATTATTGCATTTTTCAATAATTTGGCCACAATAGAGTCTCTTCTGGAACAAACTACACTGCCATTATCAGAATCAGAACTAAAGATACACATGTTTAAGCTAAAATGCTAGAAGACTTACCCCTTTCCTATGAAAAGTTTCATTTTTAAAGTCAACTGAACTTAGTTTATCATTATGTAGAGTACACTATTAGCAACATGAAAAATTTTTATGAAATGTATAAATTTATTTTGGCAAGATGGTTTAAAGAAGCTAATTATACATATATATCAGGCAGAATTATTATAAAAACCCAATACAAAGTTCAATTAAGCATCTAAATTATATATTTAATTTTAGTTCCAAGAGCACAAAACTGATTTGCATATATTTTCATTTAAAAATGCTTAATGTAAGATGAATATTGTACTTATGTGCGCTCCCAACTATATTAGTTATTTCTGCTGAATAAAGGGGAATGTATTAATTTATTGAGTTTATTTTTGCTGAATCTGTGGTGTATTGAAAATCTCAACTTTTTTTTTTTTTCTTAACACCTCAGTGGTGAAATTCAGGAAATTCTCCGTTTTTCATTCTGAATGTTATATTCACCCACAGGGCACCTGTAGGCCAAGTGCTGATGTATGTTTGTTTGTTCAGGGAGGTGCTTCTCCCAGGAATGAGAGTCAAGGGCTTTGAGATTCTTGTTATAACTTTATTGGTTTACAAATCCCCAAGTAAATCACAGCTCTGATTTTTCACTATCACATTAACGTCAGAGTTACAACAACATTCTTAATTGTCTAAGGAGAGGAATTTAAAGACATAAAACTTAAGTGAATCCTATTGTCACTCAACCATTAAAATGACCCTTAAGCTCATTTTCCCCCAAATTAAATTATAATATACAGATAATGGACATTTACATTCTCACTGTTATTGCCTGGGGTATATATATGTTCTCATCTCCTGGGTAAAGTTACACTTGTTCTAATTCTTCATACATAGTATACAATAACAGAACAATTTTTCAGCAAAATTATTTGTAGAAATAGAAGTGGGAAGAAATATTCCATTGTGTATAAATGCATGTGTCTTGTCCAGCCTGAATTGCTTGTGCTTTAGGCTTAACATCTCCTTGAAAATGATGGCAATTATTGGAAATAGTAAATAGCCTTATGTCACAATGAAAATGAGCAACAAATTACCAGAGCTCATAGGCAAATTTTAAATTCATACATTCCAAAGAATAAGAAGTTATTTTCAAAGTATAAAGGGTAGACTTATTCAATGATTCTTTTAGATCTAGCTCAATGTAGGGTCTAGGTGAAAGGCATGTCTTGCTTCTTACTTTCATCTGATTTTGTCATGTCTCCAAATTTAAGGTCATCCACAACCTCTCCATTGCACTTAATTATGCTTCTACTCAGGCTTCATGCCCTCTTTAGTCAGTTCACACAATTTGGTTTAAACACTTGTTCATTCTCACTCACCTTTGTATTTTCCTTGCTCAATAGACCACTTTGAATGTAGGGGTTAGGCAATTTCTCTTTGTTTCGCCTCTACCATTAGCATCTAACCCAGTGCACTGTGTATATAATAGTAGGATCTTTGTAAAAATAGCTTAAATGAAAAAATAACTTATCTCAAGCTAAATGGAAATGTCCATATTTTACATGTAAGCCATAATTCCTTTAGTAATTATATTTACTCATTAATTAGTACACCAATAAATTTAAAAATTTAAAAATAGTTACACAGGTTTATTTATTTCATTATGTGTCCAGAAATAAGAGTATAATACTATAACAGGAATTTTTGCTTTTGACAACTATTGATATCTTAATTTTTGAATTATTTCTTTGGATAGAATTCACATAAGCTAAAATTCACTGTTTAATGTATACAAGCAAGGAAGGAACAGGAGGACCAGCTTCTTAAACCTTGCCTTTGGGATACTGACAACAGTTCTGGTATTTTATAGAGAAAGAATTAGGGAAGTAGTTAAGAGGTATGTGTATTCAAGCAGTCTTGGTCAAACTGGGGTCTGGTTGATCAGTAGGTATCTCAGGTCTGTTTCTGTATGGGCCTAATGGCACCAGGGTAATAGTTATTGTTTGAGGAGGCAATTCAGGTCCTGTCATGAGATGATTGTATTGCTTGGGAGATAGCCTTGGTTCCCATTATGGGAACGAATACTCTCAAGGGTTGCTGTTCCTGAAATCTTGAATATCTCTTCCTTACTCTTATCTTGATGTTTCCAGCATTGAAGGGGAACAAGAGAGGTTAAACAAATTTAGCGCTAATCATCCTGTATTACCTGTTTTTAGACAGACACTCCTTAAATGATTAACATGTCTATATGTAGAGCTCATCAGGAATCTGACTCAAAGTTTAAGGTAGAAAAGGAGACAAATGCAACATGAAAGTAGAGGTCTCAAGAATTTATCCTGTTTTAATTATCCATTGGACATCTGAAGGCTCAAGAGAACAGATAGTGTTCTTAGTGAAAGCGACCTTCATTTCCTATTACACACTTATGTAGATATGCCGCATTTATTCGTCCAATCACCAAAATGTTGGTGGACATTTTGGTTGTTTCTAGATTTTAGAAATGATGAATAATGATGCAGTGAACATTCATGTGCAAGTTTTTGTGTGAACGTTTGTTTTCAATTGTTTTGAATATACCTGGGATGAGAATTACTGACTCCTATGGTAACTCTGTGAGCTGTTGAGGAACTGATAAGCCTTATTTCCAAAATGCATACATCACTTTACATCCAGACCGCCAAGTTATTGTTACCAGAGCTGTGGCCTGAGGAATCCCAAAAGATTAGGCTTGACTACGCACCCCAGGAGGGGAAAGAAAAAACAAACGGAGATGAATGCAGGAAAGTAATTTATTCTCAACTGTATTTTATGTGGGCCTCATCTCTCTTCCCTTATTAACAATAGGAGTAACAAAGGAAGGACAGAAGACAGGGGGTGGTGTGAGGGAAACAAGAGCTTTGCAAATGGATAGCAATCTCTTCAGGCTGTGGTGTGACAGATCATTATCCCAGGTCTGGGTCTTGAGGTTCTGCTGTAGTCCTGGCAGTTTGGGTTCCCAGGATCACCTGATTGTCAGCAAGGCTCATTCTTCCTGGAATTTGAAGAAGCTGGGAAGGAAAACTAACTTAGAGAACAAGTTAGACAAAATGGAGTCAGTTCAAATGAGGACTAAACCCAATTTCCAGAAGAGCAAAGGATAATTTTCCAGAAGCCCCCATTACAGCATGAGAGTTCCAGTTTCCCTGTGTACTTGCCAACACATCTGCTGTCTTTCTTTTTTTATGATAACCACCTTACAAGTATGAAGTTGTATCTCATCAGGTCTTCGATTTGCATTTTCTCACTAATAGTGTTGAGTATCTTCACATGAAGTCATTGACTATTGGAATAACTTCTTTGGCGAAGTTTCTATTCACATAATTAGCCAATTTTTAAATTTAGTTATTCACCTTTTCTTTAATTTTTTGTTAGTACATGTTTGTGATACTTGAAGAATATATTCATTGTGGGGAACTGGTACATACACATATTGTATCTTAATACTTTTAACTTCCCCACACTTCCTTCCTATCTCCCCCATTCCTAGAACCCCTTCCCATCTTCACAAGCTTTCAACCTTATTTACTCTCATCTGTCTTTTAATTTACTTTTTAAATTATTTATACATTTATACATTCTCACATAAGAAATGGCATCTGATATTTAACCTTGTGTCTGATTTATTCCACTTAAAATTATCTCAAGGTGCATCCCTTTTTCTACAAATGACTCAAATTTATCCTTCTTAATCGCTGTGTAGCACTCCATAATTACCATATTTTCTCGATTCATTCATCTGTTAATGGGCATATAAATTGCTTTAATCTTAGTTTTTTTTTCAATCTGGATACTAGATCCTTATCAGATAAATCACTTTAAAATGCTTTCTCTATTTATTGGATATTTTCCATTTCTCAATCATGTCCTTTGGAGTACAAAAAATTATAATTTTATGAAGTACACTTTTAAAAATGTTTGTTTACTCACTTGCACTTTTGTAGAAAAATATAATCAAAGGCCATGAAGAGTTACACTTACATTTTCTTATATTTCTTTAAATTTTGTATGGTTTTGGTTTCTACACTTAAGTCTTTGGTGCACTTGGAGTTAATTTTTGTATTTAGTATGTGGTATCAGAAAAATTCATTCTTCTCCATGTGTATATTCAATTCTCCCAACAATGTTTGCTGCAAATGTTATTATTTCCCCATTGAATAGCCTTGGCAGACTTATCAGAAAAATAAATAATGGGCCATAAAACTGAAGATTGTTTCTGGAATTTCAATTCCATTTAATTGTTTTATTTGGGTGTCCTAATATTTATCACAAAATATTGATTTTTGTAGCATTTTGGTTTGTTTTAAAATTAAAAGAAGTGAGTTACTTATTTTTTATTTTCCAAATTGTTTTGGTAGTTCAGTGTCCCCTGCATTTACCTATATATATATTAAGATTAGCTTGTCTATTTCTGAAAAATGTCCAATAATGATTTAGATAGTGATTGCTTTGAATCTGTAGACAAATTTGCAAGTATTATTATATAAACGATATTAATTCTTCGAATTTATAAATGAGAAATATCTTTCCTTGTGTTTATGCCTTCTTTCCAAATATTTAAATACAATACTTTTGTAATTTTCTATTTACAAATCATGTATGTCCTCTATTAATTTTATTCATAAGTATTTTTCTTATTTCTGCTTTGTGAATCAAATCATTTTCTTAATTTCAACTTTGGATTGTTGCTGGTTTGCAGAAATGAAATCAATTTATTTATGATGTTCTGGAAATGTTTTGAATCTACAAATAAATTCTAATATAATTTTGGTGCTTTTCTTAGGGATGTTTTAAATACAACAATGTTGTTTATGCATAATCATAAATTTATTTCTTTCTAGCCTGCTTATTTTGATTATTTTTCTTGTCTAATTTCCCTAGTTAAAACCTCCAATCTGTTGTTTAACAGAATTGGTAGAAATGAATGTCATCTTTTTTGTTTCCAATCATGGTGAAAAGCATTCAGTTATTCACCACTAAGATATTAGCCTTAGGATTTCAAAGATGCCCTTTGTCATATTGACAATGTTCCTTTCTAATTCTTTTTTGTGGAGTTTTTTTTTAATAATGACTAAATATTGAATTCTATTAAATGCTATTTTAAAGATTATTTGGTTTTTTATACTTTATTTGAGGAATAAAGTTATTGTATTAAATGAATTTCAGATATCAAAAGAACTTTCATTCTAGACTATATCCCACTTGATTATGATGCATAACCAATTATTTATGCTGCTGGATTATATTTGGAACCATTTGTCAAGATCTTTTGTCTATATTTATGAGGGCTATTAGTCTGTAGTTCACTTTTACATGATTTTTTTGTCTTTTTATCAGGATAAAACTGTAATTACAGGATGAGCTGTGATGTCTTTCCTCCCCTTGAAGAATTTTGGGAGAATTTCTAAAGAATTGATGTAACCTTTCCTGTAAATGTTAAACAGAATTTCACAGGTGAAGCCATCTTAGCCTTCATTTTCTTCTGGGATTTTAACCTATTAGTTATTTGATCTGTACATACAAAACATGTCAATCATATATAATATACTCTTTAATAGAATTTTTTAAAAGGAAATATAAACTTAACAAATTTATTGTAATAGAGCATAGAATTGAGGCCTTGGACATTCTGATTATATTTTATGGGTTGACATTACTGTAGCTAAAAGTCTTTGTTCATTTGGGGAGATGCAGTGAGTTATATGCTTACACGTATGCCCATTTCTATATTAATATTGTACTTTTAGCAAATCTTTGTTAACTTTGACAATAAAGACATTAGCTTGAATATTGAAAAAAACATTTTTCTTAAGGTACTAATACAAATATAAATTATCATACACACAGTATGATGACAGTATATTATCTATTATATGTGAAATACATATAACCATCAATTGCTTTTTAACATATACCCAATATTTTTGTACATATATTTGCAAAAGCACAAGAATGTGCATGTTACCATTATCTAGAGGACCCATGAATTGGAAATAAACTACATGTTTTCAAAGAAAGCATGAAAGAGCTAAAGATTGTAAAAGAAAATATTGTATAGAACCACGTATTTTCTTGTGCTGTTATATTAGAAAACCTAGAAGCAACGACATGTCATACCAATGAATACACTTACTATTGCTCTCTGGCATCTATGCCCCATACAAGAATCCATAGATCATTGGAGAAATGGCTGACTCTAGGGCTGGGACAGAGAAAGCTACAGATCATCCTAGACCATCTTGTAATCTCTGAAAGAAAGGAAGCACTCAAACAAAAAACTTTCAGGGGAACACTGAAGCAAATTGAAAGAGCTCTTAGCCCAGTGGCCAAAAGTAGAACAATATGAACCACAAAATGAATAAGAATTATTGGGTTATAACCCAAAGTGTAAAACAAGTATTCATAAATCTTTAAAATATCAAAAAGAATAATGGATAATAGAAAAATCTCCGACACAGTAGACTCCAAATTATTTATGCAGATTTGCTACACTCAAGGAAAGGAAACATAAATTCCTGCTTATTAGGTGTGATTTGCACATAGTGACTTGCTTCCAATGAACATGGTATAGAAAGAAGGAGAAAGCTACCATCTACAAGAATCATTTACAAATCAATGCGAAATGCTTGTATCAAGAATTTATAATGAGTAGTGCAAATTCAAAATATAGAAAACATCAACTGTATTTTAAAAATAGGCAAAATATATCAATATATGATCACCAAAGCTGACATATGATTGTCAAATAAGCATATGAAAATATTCTCCTACTCCATTAGCCATTACAGAAATGCAAATTAAATGCATGATTTAAGCCAGAAAAAATTGTATGTTGGAATTTTATATATTAAAAGATCTTTTTTAGAACATAGAGCAAGGACAGGCTGAATATTGTGAGGTCTCCTGGCCACTGTGATGGGATGTCCTTCGGTTCTCTTCTATGTAATAAAATTTTTATTCTTACCAAGAAGTACAACCTCTCTCTTCTGATCTGTGGATGCCTTACTCAGGCTAAGTCTACCATTTCCACGAAACTCTCATAAAGGAAGCCAAGGGATGCAGATGTGTGCTCTGCCTGACACCAATGGATGGGACTACTTCTAAGAGTGGATGCGTGTGACGTTTTATCTGTCTGTGATGAGATGTCCCTCTGTTCTTCCTCAGGGACTGTTGGCAGAACCTGGGAAAACTTTTTCTGCTCACTTAAGGACACAGCCCTCAGAAGAAGCCTCCACTCCCTCAGGCTCTCAAGATGAAAATCCAGATACACCACATCCAACCGCCCTACCTAGAGTCGATATCTGGAATGACTGCAGGGGCAGGTGGCTACTAGGACACCCTCTGGAGGGTGGCAGTTCCTTGACTCCTTCCTCAAAGTCACCACTCCAGAGTTTAGAAGGGCAGCACCTAGAGGTTAATTTATGTTATTAAATGCTCTCAGGAGGCAGAAAGAAGTGAATTTAAAAAATCTAAGCTTCCATGTAGCAAAATATAAAAGGAAAGTAAACTGAGTGCAAGGAGAGCAGAAGAATGGGAATAGTCTGGATAAGAGCAGAAATCAATGAAATCAAAGTTAGCAAAACAATAGTTATTAAGGGTAACAAAACTGATTTGGAAAATGATCTGAAAACCTGAAATATTCCATGTCAGTTTGAGAAATTAAAACAAAGAAATGGCACGTGACACAACTAAAGGTATAGTAGTTTATGAATGAAGACCAAAGGATATATCGTGTGAGGGTGTAGAAAAGCTTAAAAAATGACAAGAAGACAAAACGTAATCAAGTTCTTGGCAGACTCAAAAAGGCAGGCTGTCAATTCAGGATTCAGTGCACTGGGTATCAAAGCATCCACTAGGATCTGTGCCTGTGTGGGAGAGGGACTTGCCTGAAGAAGAGTCTTCCAGTGTCTATATTCGGGAGCTGAGTGTTCTGCTGGTGGATGTCAGATATCACCACATTGAGACTTTGGGGAAGAGAAGGTACTGAGTGGGCAGGACCAAGGTTTTACGGTTTTCAACTTAATTAGACAATTCTAGTTTCTTCATCTCCATGAGTTGGAATTGTGTGGAGGGATTTGGTTAGCACGAGAGGTCCCACTGTTTCACAGTTAGACACAACAAGCATCATGGAATCCTGGCCTCTCAGTACCTGGCCTGAAGATCGTCTTACTCTGTTGGCCAGGAGAAACTATTCACTGAAGAGCTTCCAACTGTCTAAAATAGACACACTGGGTTCCAGAAGAAGGTGTCTGAATATTGGTGCCTGTAAGTTTAGACTCAGGCAAAGAATCACAAGGATAGAACTCTAAAAGTGACCCGAGAAAACAGAAGGGAGAAGTGAGATTGGAAGTTTACCATGTACCACTCACTTTATATATAATATGAGCTGCAAGTACACAGGCGTAGCCACTGAGAGGTGTGTATGTGTGGTGTTGGGGGGTTATGCATAAGTTTAAGAAAGTGAGGGGAAACGTTTTCTGCTTTGTGGCTCTCTTTATGAGTACTTTAGGTGCACAATGTTTTTTGTGAATTTGGCTGCCACCTCTGCGTGCAGGACAGGGGGTTGCCATTTTGTAGCATGTAGACTTCCATCTACACAACACAAGACATGCTATTGAGGCAGCCTAGCCTGGACTTCCCAGACCCTGTCCTGATGGTTGGACTGATGGATCCTACTGCCCACTGAATAGCTAAACCAGGATAGCTAACTTAGCTTCATCATCTGCATGGGTCACTCTTCATCAGCATTACACTTCCTTGTCTCTATCACAACTCAAGACTTCACCGGGACTTTTTTTTTTCCTCCCCCTCAGAAAAGAGGAACAGCTTCTACCCAGTCAGCAATCTTCAGAGTTACACAGGCCTCCATCATTTGCTCCTAACTTCCTAAAATTGTCTAGATCTTTCTGTCTCACCTATGCTCACCCAAAGCTTCGGGTAAATGTCTTGTCATTTTCTTTTGATTTGTTTCCTTTTCTTCCTCAACACATGTTTAGTAAATATTTCCTAAATGAAAGCATGAATGAATGAGTGAAAGGACAGATTAAATTAGCAGAAAGTCATACGTGTTGATTTAACACGTGGAGTTCCAGCTCTTCTTGAGCTTTTTACAACTATGGAAGAAAACTAGAATGCCATTAAGAATACTCTCAACAGCATGGTACATGACAGCTCTTTGTTAATGTCATTTCACATCTTTTGTTAGTTTAACAAAGAACTGTTCCATCTCCAGTTTCTTTTCTTTTCTTTTTTTTCATTCATCTTGCACCTTGGACCAATCTTGTATCCCAGATGGTATGTAGTAGTGACATAGACCAGTAAACATACCAAGATGCTGACTATCCTTTAGGGTACCAATAGATCAGAACCCAAGAAGACGCCCTAAGCAGAGGACAAATACCATTTGGATCATTTTTTACAGACAGACCCAGTGCCAGCCCCTTATCTGCAGACACTGAGGTAACCAGTCCCAAGTCATTCTCCTTTTAATTCGACCTCCTTGAGCCACACACTCCATCCCACTGCCCATGTGTGTTCTGGAGCACTTCCACAGCCCCAGGTTGTATGGAGTAGGTCCAAGGTGGGAGGGAGTATATATGGCCACCTCCACCAGGCCCCAGAAGGGCTCCGGGTCCATGCGCAGAGTATACTGCACCACTAGACTGGTGGAGAGGTGGCTCACTCAGGATGGGGCAGGGGACAAAGCTGTGGTCATCCCGACAGGACACAGAGGTGAAGTGCAGGGAGAGTGTGATGTCTGATGTGCTTCCAGTCTATTCCTTTAGTATACCTCTCCACTCAGTCCACACTGAAGCTGCTGATAGTAACAGTGGATTAGACTTTCTCAGAAACTATTCACATAAGATGATCTCCGATGCTATTCTCCTTCCTACCCAATACTTACCCACAGTCTCAATCAACTTCTGTAGAAGGAATTACAGTTTTCTAAAGCTCCAAACTACTGCTACTCAAGGAATTTATTCCACCCTGCTCTAATCTCAAGTCTCATCCCTTCATTTCTTCTTTGTACTTCTTGTGTACTCTCTGCTGACATCTCACCATCTTCCTTATTGATGTTTCTAGACCCCACCATTCTACAGGTAGAAGGATGTTTTGCTTTTCCAAATTTCCCCACTGCTACCACAGGACCCTAAAAATATGTACTCAATTCACATTTGGAGACCAGAATCAGTCAGCAGGGTTTTCATTTATTGTGAGATATTAGAATTTCTCCTACTTTGTTGATTAAACCGTGAAAATCGAGGTTTAAATCTTAAATTTTCCAAAAATATTGACTGAAATGGATAAGTGAACTCAAGGATAAACCATCTTCTATGAATTTTCCTGTGTTATTCCTTTTATGTTACTGCTGGGACCTTTCATATTTTCAAACAAATTCCTAGTCCTATTTTGTGCTCTATTATACCCACATTCTCTCTCTCTCTCTCTCTCTCTCTCTCTCTCTCTCTCACACACACACACACACACACACACACACACACACAAAGATAAAAGGTTTCCCATCTGTTTTGAAAACTATTAAATTTTTATTCTTAAACCTGAAAAAGTACAATAAGTATGTGAGTAATGTTAGTAAAAAAAAACCAACTTAAATTCTAAAGCTGATTAACCTTTCAATTAAAATTTTTTTAAAAGTTACAAAAATGATAAATAGCTAGATCACTTATTTAGAGCAGGAATATGAAGTCACTGTGCACTGTGTTCTCTGCAACCAGGTGTTGACTCTCCCCTACTTAGGACACTGATTGCCCTTGTCTTCACTTCTCAACGTCTCCTCAGAGTAGCTTGAGGGAGAAGTGTAGTTTCTGCCTGTGATCTGGGCCAAAAATTACAGAAAACACATCCTGATGTTTTCGGCCCATTTTCTTGGACCCTACCGGAAACACTTGTGCACAAGATCGCTATTAGGTACCTACTGATGCTCCAGGTAATTTTCTGTACCCAGTCTCTGGTCACGAACTTTCTAGGCTCCCCATTGACAAAGAGCATCCTCCCCTCATTTCTAGGAATTTCCAGGTGCCAAGATATTTATCAGGAAACTACTTCTAGCTATGCTGTGTTCATGACTCGCCATCATATCACAGGTGAGCTACAGTGAGTTGGCAAGAGCATAAGAGTGGATGGAGGGGCCCATACCTTCATTTCAAGGCCAGATGTCACCACCAATCACTCAGAAGCTGCCACACAGATCACAGGACCTGGTTCACGTGACAGCATTGATGACAGATATAACTTCTATAACGGGCTACTTCAGTCAATACTTGAGCATGGGGGAATGAGCAATCCAGGCATTTTGGCATCCAGTAGCTCTCAATCTGAGGACTCACTGTCGTGGAAGACTACAGGGTGCTTGACCCCTCCTCTTTTTCATGGCTACTGGACTTTTCATCAGATTTACTCCCAGAAGGGGAGCCCTGAGGACTCCCGGGACTCTTGTTAGCACTTTGGGCCACTGTAGCAGGCTCCTCCTCCTCTTTAGGAGTATCTGGAACCAAACTTAGGGAGGAAAGGGAAGAGGTGGGGGGGGGGGAAGGGAGGGGTGGAGGAGGGGAAGGAAGAGGAGGAGGAAGAACAGGATAAGAAGGGAGAGGAGAAATTGAAGTTGAAAGAGGTAGAGGAAACAGAAGAGGTCTCCTCCTCTCTCTCTCAGTTGTGGGAAATTGTGAATACACATCCCTTGTCTCAGTTGAGTCCTCGACTTCATGATCAAGGCATGGACGCTTTGGAGATATAGGCATGATGACTCCTGTTGGAGGCAGCAGGTAGGAGTATGAGTGATGAATTCCACAGGCCTATGGACACAGGGACAATATTAGTAGTCTCAGGTGAATAACTCACCCAAAATGGCTTGGACGTAAAACAACTTACCAGTCTCTTTAGACAATATGTTGGACCCTCAGTATTTCCCTACCCAACTTAACCAGTCTTTTTAGACAATATGTTGGACCCTTAGTATTTCCCTGCCGTTCTGCTTGGCCTGTCCCCTAGGGAAGTGTAAGAAGGCAAAACAAAGTTCTCTAGGGTGGAACCAGCTGGCAGAGCCCAAGGACCTAGGGTTAGCAGTAGGGTGCATTGGGTTGGCTGCCTGTGATCTGGGGGAAGGACACTTGGTACACATTCAGGGCATGCACCTCACCTTGACTTCTGATACATGCAGAGGCTTCCTTTGCTCTGAGATCTGATGGCACCGGCTCAGAAAAAGGCTCTCACCCCTGGTTCTCAGAGCCCCTGTTAGAGACATAGCAGGATACCTCGGAGGACAGCCGGCAAGCACAGTCTCTGTTTTCCAGAGTGGGAGGGACTCTCGGTCCATGATTCCATTTTCTGTGAGTCTGAAGGAGGTATGTGAAAGTGTATGCCTCTGACTGAAAATTCTTCTTAGAAATGTCCAGGTTTGATAACAAAAGCTGTTTTTTTCTAAATTCCCTCCATGGTGGGTGAAAAGTTTGCTCATTTCTCAGTGAGGATCTGCTTTTTAATGTCTGGCTTGGCGTGAGAGTCTTCTTCCTACTGACTTGTGAGTATCAGCAATGTCAGTCTCCCAAAAGAAGATGCTACAGTATTCACCACATCTCTACTCCTTCCTTGAAGCCTCTCAGAGCTGACAGAAGGGACAGAGAAGTCCTGGAGACTTTCTGTGTGCAGTGAGAGGTTACCTAAAATCTCCCTTATTGTAGATAGATGATAGATAGATAGATAGATAGATAGATAGATAGATAGATAGATAGACAGATAGATAGGTTGTTAGTTGACTATTTGGGAATATTTCTATATTTTTGCTTTAGGAAAAAATGTCATGTACATTGATGTACAAACATGGGCATGAATCATCATTTTCAAATGTGGTGGCTATATAACGTAAGTGTAATTATCGGATTGTATGTTAAATTTATAAATACATATAGTGCTTTGGATTATTCATTCAGTGTCATTACTATAGTGGAAACAGATTAACTCACCAGCAGACTCTACTGACACTGCCCTGATAGGGTAATCAGAGCACCCCCTGTTTCGGCCAACTTGTGGATGGACCATCAGCTCTCTGCTGGACCTATCTGTACTATCCTATGGGGAGAATTGTGGTCTGATTCGTTTAGGTAGGGAATCAAAGGCTAACTTCTTGGTGAGCCTGGACCCCGAGATATGAACATCACTAACTTCAGCAAGGTGGAGGATAGGAAATCAAATCCACAGTCTTCCCTGATAAAACCAAAGGATATGATGGAGAGGAGGTTGTTGCAATTTGCCTGTTTGTATTTGGATGGAATAAGGGAAGCATTGCAAAAATGTTCCCTATTGTTGGGCCAATCATTTCTTGTTGTTGTCTACAGTTATGCCTTGGATGTGTGTGTACTGCCTTTGTCAGGATATAAGGGAGCCAATAAGAAAGCCTCGGAAAGGAGTGCCATACTCTTTTTCAAGTCCCAAAGTATCTTGGTAGTCTATTTGTTTGATTACACCTTCAGAGTTTCCTTACACTTGTTTGGTGTGCTGTATCTGGGATTTCTAAACTGGAAGGTGGAGGATTTAGTCAAATATAGCTATTCCACTTTTGTGGAGTCAGAATTGTTTTTTGAATATATTTTTAAACAAATGACAAAGGATTGATATCTATAATAACCAGTATTTCTTGCTAATGGTGACATAAGAGCAACCTGCTAGGGAAAAAAATGGTCAATGGATATGTATAGCTTGTTAAAAAGCAAGTTTGAAGAGTCTGTAAACCTATCCAAATTAATTAATAGTCAGGGAAATACAAATTAAAGGAAAGTGAATATCGGTTCACAGGCACAGAACTGGGAAAATTAAAAAATCAGTAGTCCCTGCTCTGCCTGCAAACACAGGCACAAAAGAGACTCTCTTAATGCAGTAGATAAAGTCATCCAGCAAAATCATTTTGCAAAAATACCCAAGAACACTTAATGACACTGAAAAATAAATCCACCACTTAATAAACTCATCTATCCCACAGTTGAAACAAGAAGATCTAGAATTTATCGAAAGGCTATAAGATATGTTACTGGGAAAAAACAAAAGCCAAGAATAATCATCCATTTGGAAGTGGCCATATGACTCGCTGAATACCATACTGTGACTTAAAATAATAAAATAGAATTATACCAAAAGATTGGAAAGAATTTCCACAAAGTAACTTAACCTAAAAAAGACTAGAAGTATAGAAAAATATGTAGAATATTACCTCAATGTTTGCAAGTGAAAAAAAAACACTACAATCTTTATTTTTGTGCAAATTGTGTGTGTGTTATATGTAGATATATGTACGGTCACATATAAGCAATGAACATGGAAACTTGTATGCATGTGTGCATGAGCATCAATAAGATGTGCAATACTTTTTATTAGATTTTTGACAAACACTTCAATGGTGTGCATGTGTTTGTCCATATATTTCACAAATACAAATGCACTTTCACACACACGCACACACACATTTGCTAACAGGATTTTCCAGAAATAGACATCTAAGTTAAGAGAATTACAATCTAAACAACATTATACAGAAGGGTCACAAGAAGATTGCACACAGGACAGTTGAAAATATTCACAGATAATGCATTTATGTAAATTTTTATATTTGTAAATACTTTTGAAATAAACTTATAAACATAAAACTGATTGGTTGCAAGCGATAAAATTTTAGATATATTTGATTAATAAGAAGGCCACCTACATAAAATAACTTCCCAATCTCAATTGGAAGTGAAATAAAATAAAAATCTCCATTACTTCTTACCATAATCCTGTGTGGATTTGAGCAAACCACTGGATTGCATAAACTAGTATTAATTTTTTAGCTTATGACAAGCCTGAGTCTTCCTTTGCTGAAAAAGTGTCAGGTGATCTATTTGAGTTTTGAAAGTGAAATCTTTATTTTACAAAAATTAAGCTGAATATATTTTGATATGTTTGATGAAAACATATTTTAATGCTATTATTCACTACTAAGGAATATTTCCATAAAATATTCAGTCTAGCGTATATACTTCCCTGAAAAGCTAGAATATTTGAAAGTATAAAATGGAACTGTCACTCCAAATGGATAATTAATACTCTCATTGCAATTAATTTTGGTAAATTCACACCATTCCACCACAATAGTCAATAAGCATGTGTTCTTTCATTAGCCACGCCCTTATTTTTTTCCCAGACTTCACGTTAAGAACCTGTATGCTAGAGTCTAGGTGCTCAGAACACATCAGTTAATAAACAGCCTGTACCCTGTATTACAATGGAGATTGACACTAAACAAATCAGCCAGGTAACTTCCAGAGACTTATAAGCATTAAGAAAGACCAAGGAGAGGAAGATAGTGGCAGAGTGACAGTGGGTTGATTTCAGGTAGGCTCCGAAGGAAGAACTGTGACTAAGGGACAAGAGCTGAGATTTGAGGGAAATGGAGGCTAAAAGCCCTGTGGATGCTAGGAGAAAAGTGTTCCTTGCACAGAAAGAAAAGCAACATTGAAGCCCTGGAACAGGAACAAGCTTGACATGTTCAAGCAGCTATGAAAAGTTTCTATGAGTAAAGTACGAGGGAGTGTGGATATCCAAGGATCCAGGAGCCAGAACAAGCAGAGACTACCAGGATATGGAAGCAGTTCAGACAGTTTTCTAAGTGGGAATTGCAGCCATCAAAACCCTTGAAAAGGGAAATGAACTCCAAAGATTCATATTACAGACTATCCAGTCTGCCAGAGATGGGATTTGGAATTTGAAATTCCTCATATGGGATTCCCTTTCAGGTTCCTAATAATGTTTCTAAAAACATATTTGTAATTTGAAGGTGAATTTAATTTTTAAGAAATAATTTATGGAAAAATATCTCTTAGTTGAATGTTCAGGCATTTTTTTTTTTTTTGGAGGGGAGGATCGAACGTGCGACCTTGTGCTTGCAAGGCAGGCGGCGGAGCCACTGAGCTGAATCCCCTGGGCTTTTTTTTTTAATGTTGGTTTGATAAGGTGACACTGCCATAGGCTTTCATCATATGCTATAGAACAGCACAGAATGGCAAAGCTTTAACCATGTAGCCTAGTGGGTCTTATACACTCAAGTAGAAAAAGTCGACTCATCTTCATAAAGAGGGCTTTTTTTTTTTACTAAGTTTTACCTGAATTTGGCATTTCCTTCCATCATATAGATGCAGGTAACACAGTACAGTTATATTGACGGTATTGTGATTTTATATTCCTGAAAAATTATGGGTATTTTGTATAACTGCATGGTTATTACACATATCTCAATGTATCACTTAATTACTATTTTGAAATAGTGGTGATTGTACTTGTCCCTAGACCATGTTAAATAAAGCATTATTAAAGGCGCACAGGATACTGTATCATACATATACTCATTTTTACTAGGTGGATACCCGAAATGCAATATAATCAGTTTCTGAAAGGATCTGATGCCTTTCATTTCACGTACTTAAAATATTATTCTAAAACAGGTTTCAGCAAACATTCACAGGTAACTATGGCTAAAGGATAAAAAGACCTAATCCTACTTATCAGATTCACCTGGCTAGAAATACTACCTCTTCCTCTTCCTGTGTGAATTTGGACAGTTTACTTAATCTTTGTTTACCTCACTTTCTATATATTTTCAAGAGATATCCTTGTTATGGAAGAAGCTGCCTCTCAGATTTTTTCAGAGGTTTTCCTGGGAGTCTATGTGTTATGTCCTTCCCATATAAGGAGTGATTAATGGTCACTGCTATTCATTTTATCACTCGGGTTGAAGCAATACTTCTCAGCATTTTGTTCCACAGACCTCTGACTGGCTTCAGACTCATGTGGGATATCTGGTTCACCTCCTCCAGCCCTGAATTCCTGAAATGGAATAGGTCTTTAAAGTAACTGTTTAGGCTTCCTTAGATTCATGGTGATGAGTAGACTTCCTGATTTTTAAATGTTCTGGGGAACAATGACTAAATGCCACTGCTGTTGTCCTGTGGACCTATTTAGCACATCCAAAGAGATACTCTTGGTGTCTGCTTTTCTTAGGGTTCCAAGTATTCCCCAAGCTGCCATTATGGAGTGGGAAAAGAGAAGAGAAGAATGGGAGAGTATGGTGGACACATAGAAGATGGGCAGATGTGTGGAGAGCTGGAGGGCCTCAGGAAACCCTGAAGCTGGGATAGAATTCTACGGATAATCTTCATGAAAAAGTAATGTTTCTTAGCTCTCAACCTCTCACTTGTGAGCAGAGCCCTGTGGATTTGCACCACTGATTACAAATAAGCAGACCTAGTTCTACAGCCTAGCTTCTTTATCAATGCCAAGTTCTCAAAGCCTGGCTTTTCACAGCCTTATTCTAATGTGCTCATTATTTAAATGCTGGATAATTTAGAATGCCTTTATACAATGTTTTGAAGTATTTCCACCAATGCTTTCAAAATTTCCTAACAGAGTAGACATTTTACTGTATTTAAAAGAAGAAAAAGTTCTATTCTATACTTTCACTCAGCACTAAATTCACCTTAACTTGGGAGACTTGAACTGATCTAAGCACACATCAAGGATCTATGAGTCTCAAGCTGCACACAAAGTTTAGTGAATGAAGTAATACTTGCCAGAGGAAGCAACCATTCTGGCAAGAAAGTCCATGTCTTGCATGAGACTCTCCACAAGACACCTGACCCTAAACGTTCAGGACTGCAAGACAGAGCCACTGAAGTTCTCATAGTCAGGGCCTTTGTATTTGCATGCTGTTGTCTTTACCCACTTTGGCATAGACCGAACAGTAATGTGGGCCAAAGTCTCATATAATTTTATTTTAAAATTGCTCTCTCAGTTAGTGATATTCGGTGGATCTAGAATGAAAGTATAAACTAAGACTCTGACTTGTTTTAAATATACTAAAGTTTCTACTCTGTTAGGAAAGTTTGAAAGCCCTAGTAGAAATATTTTGAAACATTGTAGAAAGGAATTCTATAATGTGCTGCACTAAGTTCACCTTAACTGTGGTCATGGTCACTTCTCTCCAGGCAATCCAACTCTTTCCCAAGGAAGCTCCGCTCTCTGCCATAATATGTGTGTGTGTGTGTGTGTGTGTGTGTTTGTGTTACTTTTCCCTTATAATCTCTGAAGAACCAAAGCCAACCAGCAAAAATGGATTCATCCAGCCACAAGATCACAAGGTTACCAGTACATCTCTCAGGAAATCTGGGTCATCTGTCACACCCTAGACCAATTGCACTTCTTTGGAGTGCTGTGCTGTGTACTGATCAATACTGTTATTGGCCCACATGGTCACTCTGAGGTTTAAAAGCAATGCACTGATATTCCAGTGGTGGACTCATGTGCACTCTCTGCTTTTCCTTTCAATTTATCTTATAGTTCTATTTTAAAAGTGCTTATAAAAATATTTCAGCCATAAATAAGAAAATAGAAAGAAACATAATAACTCAGTGTCTGTTCTCTATACATGGATTTTAGACAATAAAATAATTATTTTCAATTTATCTTCTGGTTTTATACCTGGTTCATGAAATGGATATTGGACTTAAAAGCATCAGTTTCATGTTGTTAGTTACACTTTGTACTTTTATGTGGTTAAATTTATAATCTCCTTGAAAATTTGAATTACACATTGTATTAGGAACTAGAATTTTCCCTAGCTTTCTGATGAGAGAGTGATTTTTCAAACTTTTACCAAAATAAAATGTGCTATTCATTCAATATCACTCCATGTAGATTGGTGATATCAACACCAATTATAGAGCCTTGCACACATTATGAGCTTAACCAAAAGCTATTAAACAGCAGTAGGACTAAACTGAATCCATTAGTCATCGTTCTTACACTCAAAGTCCCCTCTCCCGGCACGACTTCCCTCAGAGATTCCCTTCCCTCACTTTCCTCAAAGATTCTTTTTTATATCTCATTGCAGGGAGGTAATTTAGCTTACATGGTTAATATTAGGAATATATTATAGCTCTGGAAGACACAGGAAAATGTATAGATGTTCTTGTTTATAGTCTCAATTTCCAACTATTTTTCTGTAATTAAATATTTAATTAATATTGGAGAGAAAATTAATGGATTGATAAATGAATATTAGTTATTAATATCTTCTTGGCGGGATGTTATAGAAACCAAAGGTCTCAACTGAGATGTACTGAATACTCCACCAGTCATAAGAAGATAATTCTATTTCCCAGAGCCTCATGTTCTTCATTTTGAAACAGAGAACATTATGCCTTCTGAAATGAGGAAAATGCCCTGAGCATGGTAGTAGATAACATTGACTTAGAAAAGAAAAAAGAAAACCCTCTCTTATAGTTCCCGATTAGATAACATTGACAGGTTGTCAAGCTAGTCTCAATCATACACTGTTGGATTAGTAGCCAGTTACAGAATGAGAATTTTATAGTGCTACCTATTGTGTCACTTAGTAGAACTGTGTATGTGCTCCTGAGAGGAAAAACTCTCAAAAGTTAGATTTCCCTCAACTATGGTCTTCTCCAATACTGAAGCTTTATTTTTGAATATCAAAAAAGAACTGAGAACAGAAAGAATATGTGCCCCTGAATAGTTTCTATGTGGACATATGACAAAATATTTTAAGAAGTTTTTAATGCAATAAATATGACCTTTCCCCTGTTTATCTCCTGATCTGCCTACATTTCTCATCACATATCTTGTCCAAAGTGCCTATTACGAATCATTAATAATTATTAACAGGAAAGAATAGGATAAATTGAGACATACTTACAGAAGAGGTTTCAGGGATTATAGACTGGCTAGAAGGCCATCCAGCAGGATTAGTAGGCCACACAGGAAGCCTCCAGAAGGGACATAGAGTGTGCAGTGGCATCCAACTCTGATCTGAATGCAGGAATTACAAGAAGCGTTTTTTATAGACGTAACTACACAGCGGTGACATCATCAGCTTGCTTTGTTCCATTGTATGACCAGGATTCCTGGGAAGAGCTGACTCTGCATTCGGGCAGGAAGGCAGGATCTACAGATAATATGAGTTTGCTCCTTTGTCAGTATCCCTATGACAATACTCATCTGGACGCTCTGGTTCCTTTCTGCTTAAAATGTCTTCTTGGCTTGGCAAGTGTCTTGGGAACACAAAAAAGCATCTCAAGGACATGGTGCTCAATGGCCTACTTTTTCTCAGAGATGATACACCAAGATCTAGCTTTTGATGCTTTTAATTATTCAAAAGAAACCAGCTCTTCGCGAATTTAGGCTGTGCCCATGAATAATCTTCTCACTGCAATAATCCGCACCTAGGTTATGCAGAGTTTAACACTCATCTTTTAATCACTACTTCAGAGATGGTTTTATTAACAACCTCCATCCAGATAGCTCAGGTCTGGTAAGCTTATCTCACATACTGTTAATTCCCTCAAGTTTCTCTTCATAGGACTTACCCCACAATTTTAACCATCTGCCTTAGTCATTTTCCTCATCTCTGGGATGAAATAACCAACATCCCTAATTTAAAGGAGGACAGGTTTATTTACTTGTGTGGTTGGCAAGCTTCAAGCAGAAACATCTTGGTAGAAAGGCCAGCAGAGGAAAAATGTTCAAGTCATGGCAGCTAGGAAGCAAAGAGTGAAGGAAGGACCCGAGGAGGGAGATGTATTCTTCCAGGTCATTCTGACAGTGACTCCCTCTTCTGATTGGACCCCACCTCCTAACAGCAAGACAGCAATAATATCCCCATAATCCAATCACATTCCAAGCACATGCAGTAATGGGGGCATTGTAAATCTAAACCATAACACCATACATGTGCTTGTATGTAACCATTGCATATCTATCTCCTCTCTCATGCTATATATTCCATTAAGTCAGATATCAAGACTGTTTTATTCATCCATGATCTCAAACAGTATTTGGAACAGAATTGGTTTCAAGTTAATGAGTAAATAAATCATGTGTCTCATTCAAATCATGTTCAAAAGCTTCTATCTTTTATATATAACCTACATAGGCACAAACCAAAAATTAGATATGTTTTTGTTATAAAATGGGAGTGTGATGCTAATGTGAATTGAAAACCTCATGGACCAAACGAACATAGACTAGCATATGGCTAAATGAAGTTAGGGCACTGGTAAAAGTAATTATTCATTTATGTTTCTCAGAAAATATAAAATTGGTTCCAATTCTCAACAATTTCTTTCCCTCATTCATTTACCTCTCCACATCTCTTACCTCTCAAACTCTGATCCCAGTACTTCTAAACACCCACATAATGCTAATATGCATGATTTTTCCATTGTTCATCTCTTTCTTCTGTAACAGTTATATGCCTCTGTCTTAGTTACTTTTCTCTCGTTGCTGAGACAAAATACACAACACCCAAAGTTACAAGGGAAGGAGTTTATTTGGCTTACATCTGTAGATGTTTCAGTCTATAACTGGCTGGTGCCAAGGCACAGAATGACAAACAGGCATGGCGGAGCAGAAACAACATGGCGCACACAAGGTAACAAAGGTAGCAAGAGCAAGTTTAATAGCATCTTTCTGCCCCTTTTATCTTATTCAAACGACCAGGATTAGAGTGGTGCCAAACCAATCACTCACGTGTAGTGGTTTAGTAATCACATGCTCTTAACCCCAGCATCACACATTCCAGATTCAACTACCTCTGAAAAAGGAAGTCCCACCTCATCCACATGAGGCTTTGGGGGGACATCTAAACACAAATCATAGCAGCCTCCTAATCTTTTGATTATTCGTAACAAAAGCCCAGATCTGTCTTATAAAGGTAAAGCTTTTAGAAGAGAAGAGAAAAACGTTTGGCAAAAAAGACAAATTTCTTAATCAGGAAGAACCCAAAGGTTGTCCCTGCCACATAAAATCCAACGGAAATCAGGTTAGAGGAAAAATAAAAGCATTACCAAAATATGACTTGCAGATAGAGTATAGAAATCTAAAAGTGTTTCAAATAAAATATTTAACAATATGTCCACAAATTCCCCAAATCTTGGCTGGAAGTTGGTTTTCAGTCGATATTTAATTCAAAGTGCCCATAATTCTCTACAGATTTTAGTGTCTTATAACTCTGGTGCCCCTAGATTCATCCAAGGGAATGTATAATCTTATTCAGTGTGTGTGGCAGGCTGTGTGATACAATGAGAATTGACACAAGTTGTAGAGGCACATTCGCCAGTATTCTAGCTTTGTCCTTTGTTCGCTTGGAAAATTTACCTCAGAAATTTAACCTTTGTTTCCTTCTCTTAAAATTTTCCTTGTGCCATGCATACTTCAAGGATTTTATTTGAAATTATGAATAACAGACATATGAATACACCTGAAATAAAGATACTGATATGGTTATTTTAAAAAGCTCACAAGTAAAAACCATGCCCTTGATATCTCACTGGTGCCTTCTACCAAAGGTTTAAACAAGACTAGTCTTTTAGAAAATTTTCCAAAAACTAGAAGTACAGAATGATTAATCCTAAGACAGAATTACCCTGATACAAAATACCAGACACAATCACTACAAGAAAATAAAACTACACAATAACGTTTCATATGAATACATACAAAAAATCCTCACAAATGCTACCAAACAAATTCAGTATATAAAAGTAGTAATATATCATGACCAAATAGAATTTATCCCAGGAAATCAAGATTAATTAATCTCCTGAATGTGTAATATACAAAATGAATATAATAAAATTTTTCATCATAATAGATATGGAAAACACTTTTCAAAATTTTTTTCATGATAAGAATTCTTAATAAAGAAGAATAGAAAGGAATTTGCTCAACTTGATGAATGCCACCTATAAAAAAAACCCCTACAGCTAACATTACAGTGGTAAAATGTTGAAATTTTGTCTTTTTAATAGCAGAAATGAGAGCCACTTTCTGTTCAACATAGTGCTGAAAGTTTGACCTAGTGCAACAGTCAAGAAAAGGGAAAGAAAAGGGGATCCACTTTGAAGAAATCACTATATTTTCAAGTTGCATGATTTTATATATAGAAAATCATGAAGAATCTAAACCATAAAAATATCCATTATATAAAATGACTTCAGCATGGGTTCAGGACCCAAGTTCAATATACAAAAAAAAATTATATTTTAATACATTAGCAAAAAGTAATATTACCAAAACGATTTCATTTACAATAGTATCAAAACAGTGTTGTACAGCCCAACTACCCTCACCAGAAGCCCAAAGCAAATGGGTCTCCCAGGCTTGGATTGGGACCTCCAGAACCATGAGCCTAAATAGGACTTATGTCTTCATAAGTTAGTTGCCTCAGTTATTTCATTGTAGTGATATCAACCTGATTACTAATGTTGTGGGTTAAGTGTTGCAAGCCTTCTGAGAAGTTAGGCACCTTCACGAATATTCTACTAAATATGTTCATCTTGTCTTGTAGGGATCCCACAAGAAGGTAAAAATGCTAAAAGAGGGGGTGACAGTCTCTCTGTCATGGCAGAGCAATGTCAACCATAGAGATTTGCATATAATAGCAACTCACCTACTGTTAGCCCTCAGCACTGAGTTCCTCTCTTAGGCCAGTGAGTTTATATGTGTAATGCAGCATGACAGAAAGCCACTGTAGACTTCTGAGTCACTGAGTGCGTTATCCCATCAGTTAGAAAAGGTGTGGCAAGTGACCAGAACACATTTATAAAAGCTCAGTAAGAGAATAAAACAAATTTTTAAATCCTAGGAATTGGCTATTGATTCGTCAGTAAGTATAGATCTGTACCTGAAATGGAATAAGGGCCAAGAGCCATCAAATAGGTGGGAATACACATACCTGTCACTGTGCTTAGAGCTATTTGTCGTCTCTGATTCTCAGGGTCTAGTAAACTATCTGAAACATTACATTTTCAACATGTGATGTTAGATACTGTTATGGGTGCCTTAAAATTGTTATCTAAATGGAAATGTAAATAGGGAAGGGTGGAGGGGTGAAGGTCACACAGGTAATGGGGAAAAATAAGAACCAAGATACATCATGTACAGGTACAAGCACCCAATAATAAATGTAAACATATTGTATACCTAAAATGTACCAATAAAAGAACTTAAGAATTTAAAAAAGTGTTATCTAACTTAATTTTCAGTACATCCTTATCATATACATGCTATCACATCTACTTTATGGGCAAGGAAACTGAGGCACAAAAAATGTTTCCAGTCACGTAGCTAATGGAGATGCCAAGATTTGATGGTAGAGTTGACCACAGATGCTTTCTCAAGTTAACAATTCTACCTCCAAGAGCTTTTTATGCCCTATAAAAGCTTACTACAATAGCAACTACATAACTTAGAAACAGTAATTAATTCCATTAATGTCCCCTAAAATAATGACACACATTATAACAACTAACACACAGCATTATATTAATGAGTTATGTAGATGTAGATAACCTATAAATTTGTATTTAAATTTTATCTCAGAGAAACTGCATGACTATACAGATATATCCACTTGAATATATTTTACCGCAAGCATATCAAGTTTTACAAAATATACAAATTTCTTTATTAGAAATATGAATGGAGCTGAAATTATGGTATAGGCAAACTTCTATTCATCATAGCTAATATATTTTATAGAGACATAGGAGATTTAAAAGATACTTTATCAGGTATTTCATACTAATGCCTTATGAAAAGTTTCTAATTTATTTTTTATGTTTTTCTACCATCATAAAAACTAGTCTCATTTATCATCATAAATAGATATATACAATCAAAATCGGTATGCAAGTTGTTTTGTTTTGTTTTTTGGTACCGGGCATCAAACTCGGGTGTCTGTGTTTGTGAGGCAGGTGGCAGAACCACTGAGCTAAATCTCCAGCCCCAGGTATGCAAGTTTTGCCCACCAAGGAAAATAAACTTTTCAGTTCCAGTTTAATTTAGTTTTTTTATTTGAGTCTAAATCAAATTATAAGTATACTTACAAAATGTTCTTGGCACTTAATGTGAAATTTGGGGATATTCAAGATTTCCTACATACCATCACTTTACATTATTCATGAATAAATTGAAGTAAGCATGAAAAAACTACCACAAACTACCTACTTATATAACTCAAAATGCTGATGCAGAAGAGCTTGCAGTAGAAATATCAATAAAGAAAATACTGCATCAGTAAACATATATTATGGCCTAGAATTACCAAAAATGTTAGTACTTTAAAAAAATTACCAATTATTTTTGAGAAATAGAGTTCTTGGGAGCTAATGAAAAGGAAATGCTAACAGATATTTCTAAAAGTTTCTTGGAAGGCTGAATCTTTTGCTTGGAAATGCTAGCATTGATTTATTGTACTTTTAAATGAACATTTTTAGTCAATGAAAATACTGTACAGATATTTACAATTAAAGGAAAATAATTTGCAAAAAGTGTCTAGAATGGTGGCTAATAAAACAGAGATTGAAAATATGAGAGAGGAATGAAAAGACACGTGGTGTTGAATGAGGAGGTCTGTATGAACTTTCCTGGCACTAGTACACTATAGCTGACAGCCACAACATAAAGAAGAGGTTTCATTTGACTCACAGTTCAGGATATTCAGTTCATGGTCAACTGGCTCTAAGGCAGGAACTTCATGATCAAAGTGCATGACGTAGCAAAGCTGCTCAGTTTGTGGCAGCTGGGAAGCCAAGTAGGGGAACAGTGCCAGAGAGGGATGGGTGAAGGACCATTTATATTATCCAATGTCATCCCTCCATGATCCATGCAGATGCACAAATTTTGTAATTTCCTAATCTGTTAGGAGTTTGCTTCTCCAGTGAGGTTGACAAGTCAGGATTCTCACAAGGTATAATATTCCTGTCATTAAAATTTTAATAGATAATAGAAAATGGGGTCAGAAAATAGACAACTCCATTCAACCCAGGTATTCTGTTTCTGGTACCTTTCTGAAAGAGTTAAAATCATCATACTGCAGTGATGCATGCATACTCATGTATATAGCAGTACAATTTATGGTAGCTGAGTATTGGAAATAGCACATATGTCCTTCAACTGATGAATGGACAAACAAAATGTGGTAATTTATACACAATGGACTACTATTCTCCCATAAAGAAGGATAAAGATGAGTGATTTGTAGGAAAATAGATGGACCTTGAGACCTTGAAAACATAATCTTAGGTGAAATAAGTCAGACACACAAGCTTAAATATTGCATATTTTATCTTGTATGAGAAACCCCAAATATAAATCAAGAGCAAAATGAAAGATAGATAATAGGAAATGGGGAGATAGATCTTTAGCAAATGGGATGGGGACCAAGAGATGCAGGGAGGGAGGGGGAAAAGTGCAGGGGTAGGGTATATAAAAGGAACTGAGATGTGTGATGCACTTTTACCACCTCCCCATGGGGAATGCAACCATTATTATTGCAAACATGTCCACATAAAAAATAAAAATTGAAAAAATAGTCAAGGAGATAATGACTGATATTTTTCCATAATTTTTGAAGATACCAAACCTCAAATATCAAAACATCTACACAACTCAAGTGCAGTAAATGACATCTAAACCTAGACACATCAGAGTGAAACTGCTGAATGAACAGGACAAACAGAAGAACTCAAGTCATACAGAAAGATAATTTGCATATGGTAACTGGATTGAGTGATGACATTTCAGTGACATGTAAATGGGATGCTAGTAGAACTGTCAACTATAATCGTATGTCAGGTTTAAATATTTTCCAAGAGTGAGGGTGAAGACAGAGGGGGGCAGTTACATGACTATATCACAGCTAGGTCACGAGTTCCAGGCCAGCAAAATGAATAGTGACATTTTCAGACAATAGAAAGCACAAGAATTTACTGCCAAGCAATATCAATGCCCATCGAAAGGACGTAGATAAATATTTTGTGGTATACTCATAAATCTGAATACTATATTGCAATAAGATTGAATGATCTATAATTATACACATCCACAATATTCAACTTCAAAAACATCATATTAGGTGAAAAAGAATCAAAAGGATATATATGGTGTGAATTAATATGTACAGTGTTCAAAATCAGGGATGGAGGTGGCAGAGGTGGCACAAGCCTCTAGAGCTGAGGCACAGGGATAGCTTGAGCTCAGGCCTCTGAGGCCAGTCTGGATAGCATAGTAAGACACAGGCTCAAAAAACAAATCGGGGATAGGGGATTTAGCTCAGTGGTTCCACTGCCTGCCTCGCAAGTGCAAGGACCCGAGTTCCATCGCCGGTACCAAAAACAAAGCAAAACAAAAGAGAAATCGGGTGGATGTAACTGAAAAATATAGTGTTGAGAGTCATTAGCATTGCACAGTCCACAGAGGAGAACAACAGGATGAATACTTTGAAGTTGAAGGTGCTACCCATGTCTACGTAAGGAGATCTGAGAGCTTTCAATGTACTGGTGGTGCTGTATTTCTTAAGACTTTTGCCAATGTCTTACATCACAAATCACTTGCTGAATTTCTCTGTGCATCTACACTTCTAAAGATGTCTAAAGATTTCTGAAGATATTGAACTCACATGATATATATATATATATTTATATGTGAATATAATTAAAATTAACAACAGGAGGATGGGTGAACTTGTATATGGGCAACGTTTGCTAGTTAGTAGGCTTTGCATTTGAATCAGTGGGAGCATGCTGGTGGCCTTCTAAATGGTGCACAAATTTTTATTCTTACTCAATTTCTTGAGAAGATTACTAATTTTTCTTCTGCAACTATAAGTCTATTTGGAGATCACTCTGTGAATTTGAAGAGAAGCTTGTTTTCCCTATACATTCAACCGCCTAGTTTGGTAAAGATTTTTTTCCCCAATGTCACACCCCAGCCCTCTCTTCAATCTGGAATTTCTGAGTTCTAGGTCTCTCCCGCATTCTTCAGACAAGATGAGTTTTTTCTTGGCTCAGGGTTGCTCTAGTGGAACAATGCACACAAAGTAGATTTATTTAAGGGAGAAACAATGGAAAAAGTATGCAGTTAGCAACTAATAAAGAAGCATTTGTCTGAATTGCTGATGGCAAGTCATTCCTTCATGCAGAACTGAGTAATATACATGGGCCCAGCAGCTTCTACATTCCACTTTATACCTGCTGGGGGCAGACAGCCAGCAGCAACACTGAGCGTGAGCTATTAGATTAAGTTCATCTTTCCCCCCATAGTCCTCTGACAACCAAACCTCTTTAAACTGTAGTCTGTACAAAACTGGAATTTCGGTGTTTTCTGTTACTCTAATCACCTTGTGAACTACAGACTTGCTATCTGTCATTTACAGATAAAGACTACTCATGAATCAATTGCTGCGTTTCTCTATGCCTTTATAAATGCAGGTGCAATAAATTTCAGGAACATGGATTTATTCTCAGAAATCATGAATGAGAGAGAAGCGGCAATAATTTAATAAACTCCACAATGTGTGTGTCAAAGAAATCTGTCTTTTACAAAAGAAGTTAGAATGATTTCCTTTGCCACCTAGAGCAATAACAATCAAAGTGAAAATTTAAGGCTTTTAAGTTAATAAATTCAGAACACTTCATTATTTAGCGACCACTCTGGAAGTGAGGAAGTGTTTTAGAAATGTTTATGAAGACTGAGAGTGTAAATTGAGAGGTTTCATTCTCAGATCCGCCAGTGATTCACTGTGTGAGCTGGAAGAAGTCATTTTCAAGGGAGTAATTCAAGTCTTTATTTATATTTCCAGGGTGTGATATCTTGAAGGAAGAATCTAGATGCAGAAGATATTTGACACAAGAGGAATCTCAAAGGCCATGAATAATAGGAAATGTATTTTCTCCTTGAACAAGGATGGCACCATTGCCAGCATCTCTTCTGTCATTTCTGTCTAATTGCATTCCTGAGAGTGGTACGAGTTGTTTAAAGTATATTCAAATTTGGTTTCTTTTCTTTAATGTGTCAACAGTTTGGGTGATACGTGGAATTTGGAAAAGTAAGAGGGAAATATCCATAATGCCATGAAATGATCTTATAAGTATTATGGTCTCCAACACTTTTTACAAAGCTCTCTTGGCATTGTGGGCACAATATTGTGTCGTGCTTTGTTCCCTAATTAGAGATGTTTTAAATTTGTCTTTATGACTTTGTATATTATGACTTATAACAGGAGTCCCCGATGCCAGGATTGTGGACCTGTCTGTAGCCTGTTCGAAACTGGGCCACACAGCAAGATGTGAGCAGTAGGCTAGTGAGGGAAGTTTCCTGTGTATTTACAGCCCTGGAATACATTTGAATCATCTCAGAACTGTCCCCAAACCCTTGTCTGTGAACAATTTGTCTTCCATGAATCCAGCCCATGCTTCCAATAAGGTTGGAAACCATTGATTTATAATATAATTTAATGTCTACATGACATCCAGCCAAGTGAGTCTGCCACACATGAAACATTTCCCTGTTTTTGACATTTGTATCATGAGCCTTACTTGACCTACTCTGAGATCATTGTGTTTCTGTTGAAATATCAGAGCAAATAGCAAAACACAGCTATAGTCAACAGTATTACGCTATGCATATACTCATACAATTTCAAGTTTCCATCCGTACATAATTATCACTCTAGGCACACTTAGGTGTGCTATCAGCCAAAAATATTGTTTCCTTTTGCTTTTATACAGGTCATGTTAAGTATATGGTTACCACTAAAGTCCAAACATATGAACCTCTTGTGAATGAGTCTCTGGTTCTTCAGGAGACAGTAAATATGCTATTTACAGTTCCGTTTCGCAAAGTGATCATATCTCATTGTAAGTAAGTGAAAGAGAATTTATCTCAAAGTAAGCAAATTTAAAGGAATGGTGATATTTTAAGAGCCAATAAGGGTTTCAGAAAGGTCATGTCAAAAAGGAAAACTGATCAGTGAACAGATATTTATTGAATGTTAATTATGTATGTTCTAGGTAGTTTAGGAACTGGGTGTAGAGTAGTGACATGGATGAGTTCTTTCCCTAGTGAAGATTATATTCTAATGAGAGCAGAAAGAAAATAAATATAAGGACCTAGAAATTATTTTATGTACTGAGGGCTATCCGGAAATTGTAACATACAGTGCTACCTCAGTTCACAATCTTGTTTCCACAATTCTGGTTTCAAACTGAACTGGATAAGAATTGGAAAAAATTCAGTGGTTAGGTTCAAAGTCGACCTTATGGGGAAATTTGATTTGGTCCTCATCCAATTCAGTTTGCAACCAGAATCGTGGAGAGAACTGAGCTGGTGAACCTAGGCAGCAGTGCAGTAATATGTTGTAAAATGACTTGAGATTTAGGTCAGGTGGTCAGAACAGTCCTTTCCAAAAAAATGCAATTTGTTTTTGAGACTTGAAATTTATTTTTTAAAAAGGAGCCTTTCTGTTTGACAATTAGGAGCCCCTTGGCGATCTTGCAATTTACAGCTTCAGATTAAATGTAAACACACAAATCAAAAAGCATCACACTGAATAAAGAATGATTGGTCAGTCAGAAGAAATGGGTGAAAAGCTTCAGTCCGGAAACTTAACTGGAAAAGGAAGGAGATGGAAAGAATTGAGAGAGGAAAGCTGTATTGTCCAATTATTTTCTACAATTGCAATTCACATTTTAAGTGGTTGCTAAAGCTCCTTCTTTTAAAAACTGTATTTAATGTTGAATATATTTATAAACAGAGTGAATTAGCCAGTAGTAAAGCATGCCGACAATAAGAGGAAAAATAACCAACAGAGTAAGTTCCATTCTCAAGCCCCTTGAATACAACAGTTTATTCATTATGTACAGTATTTACTGAGCATTTGGTCTGTGATATTTCTTTTTTTTTTTTAATATGAAAAGCATCCTAAAGCATGACTACCAATTGACTCCTTTTGTCGGAGGGCTTCTGCTGGCATGTTAGGCTAAATTATAGCTAGAATGGTAGAAATAAAAAAATACTAAATATACCACATCAATATGGTGATTTGATGAGGAGAAGAACTCTCCCTAATTTAGAGATGTAAGAAAACAGGATGTCTATGAAAATCTTAAAATAGAGATGGCACCAATGATGCCAAACTTATAAAATGTTCTTATGAAGAGGTATGGACAAAATTTGCTACATAGAAAAAATCTCATGTAATATATAAATATATATATATATATATATATATAATATATCCAAAATTGTATTCTTTTGACAGGAAAATTTAAAATAACATGTTACATGTGACTTTTTCCTTTTTAAATCACGTTTTATGTTGACATTGTTATGAAAAATTTCCTTAAAAATTAAATGATACTTTATGACCTCATGGTCTATTTACTTATCATCTGTTGGATCCCAAAGTAAAAGGTACTTAAGACAGACTACGCTTTAGCTATTAATTTTCTCAAAGGTTAAGGTCATTTTCCTGCAGTAGTCTATTCTATTGTGGATGAATGCTTTCAGGTTGGATATTTCCTGGCTGTTAAACACCACTGATATTTTGACTAACTTGATCTCAATTTCTCAACCTCACTGTCAATCATTTAATAGCTATGGCATAGGTCTCTCCTACATAAATGTTTCATTCTGACTAGTTAAACATGTGTATAAAGCTTTTGAGAAAGTAAAATCATTTTTAGAGTTTTGAGGATATTAGGTTAAATTCAGGGTTTCTCAGACCCTCTGTGATTGCCATTCTGTACGAGATAATTCTTGGAGGTGGATGTGTGTCCTTCAGCACCCAGCCTTCACTCAGATGCCAGTAATATCCCTTGCTGACCCTCTTTATGATATCCAACAATGTTTCTAGATATGGCTACATGTTTTGTTTTGCAGTGCTGGTACTTGAACCCAGAGGACATTAAACTACATTCCCAGCCTTCTTAATTTTCTTTTTTGAGACAAAGTCTCACTAAATTCTCCAAGCTGGCCTTGAATATGTAGTCCTCCTGCCTCAACATTCTGAAAAACTGAGATTATCACTGTGTGCTACCACCACGGTACCTAACTACCATAGATGGCCAATCTCCCATGATTGAGAACCATTAGGTTTTAAACAGGCATTAATTCTCCAGGGCAGTTGGTTATAAAGACATTACAAAGCTAGTATAGCCCTTGCTGTATAGAAATGTACATAAATAATTCATATTTATAAAATGAAATGCAGAGAAGATATAATGAATAAAGAATTGTTTTTCTTGGATAGTGGATATACTTAACCCTTCATACACAAAAAAGAAACACAACTCCTACTCTATAATTAGAGAGAAGAGATTCATGACATTCTCTTCAAAATGAAAATGTTTTATACAACAGAAATTTGTACAATATTAGCTTGAGTCATACTTATTTCTGGTACTCACATCAGAGTTACCCAGAAATATAAGGACTATAACTTTACTTCCATCTACTATAACAATAACCTCCAATCATTTATTCAAGTCCCATGCATGGCCAACCTACTAGGCACACAAAATCACATGGTAAGTATTAAACCATTTCTCCAGCAATATCACCACAAATCAGTAATAGACTCAACCAGGTAGGTATCATTAAATAATTCATAAGCAGTGATTCTTTGGACTTTAAAGTACTCATGAAGGGAGTGATAAATATAGCTGCATGATTACTCTCAAAATAATTAACCTATTACTAATTGTCAAGGGGCAGAGATTATGTGTGGTCTTGCCAGATGAATAATGAATTCTAGGTGCACATCTCCAGCTACTCATTATGCATTCTATCCAAAGAGGAGATGTAATTAGCCTAACAACAAAAGGGTTTTCAGAGGGCTACTTTGAAGCAGGAAACAGACCTGTGGAGTCTCAGGGCACTGAAGACCACGTGCACTACAAAGGGACTTATAATCACCTCATTTTCTATGAGCAGTTCCTAACAGATAGGGACTGTGGCTGGCTTCATCCCTTGTGGCTAACAGTGTTCCCACTAGATTTACAAGCTGTGTGAGAAAACGCAAAATATAAAATTTCAGGCTTACTGAATTTCAAGAGGTTGCCCTATACATGTAGGGAGCTGTGGAGCCATGTGGAGCTGTCAAAATAAATGCTTTTTAAAAGATTTCTTACTAATTTCCACAAATAAACCCTCTAGAGATTTAGCATTTAAACTACTTAAGATGCTTGCAAGGATATTCCAGAATTAAAGTCCCAAATCTGTGTAAATTACAAGCCTAGCTCTCTGGTGCCTTTCAAGTCCAATAACTTGGCCCTTGAAGTTTGTCCAGCAAACAGTGGCTCTTGCTTAGCTTTGGTTCATGTTGGATACAATGCATACTGTAGAAACTTCGCTTTGGGCAACTAGGACACTTCTCTGCCTGCTACTACTCAGGTTTCCCTCTTCTGGGCTTCCATAACACCCCAAGTACATATTCCTACCACAGATCTAAATACCCCAAATTATATTTGCTTACACAGCCATGTGGCAGTGGACTCAGAAGTGCTGACTTACTTCTCTTTTGGTGCCTGGCAGATACCCCGTAGGCAGCTGTTAAGTGATATTGAACTATCTAACCCAACTATGCCTTTATGTCTATGTCCTCTGGCACATGAAAATCTTCCTATTTTGCACATCTCATTTTATCTCTCTATTCACAGACTCAGGGGAACAAGGAATATAAATTTCATTATTTCTACAATTTATCTTTTAAGTACCATTCAACTAGCATGGCAGAAATCCATTCAGAGATCTCTACCACTTTCCCAAGTTTTAAAGTATGTTTCCATGCTTGAGTGTGAGAAGGTATTAATCATTTTTCTGGCATCATTTCAGTTAGTAAGCATCCTATCCCTAGTGTCCATCCCCATGGCTCTTTCATTCCCAGGAGCTCTTTTTTGAACTTCTGGGGCAATGAAATCAGACTGCCACTCTATGGTACTTATCTTCAGGCACTGTGAATTCCCTAGGGTTTTTAAGGCATTGTTTGTCTGGAATCTTATGGCTTCCATGAGTTCCCTAGTAAAATGAAGCCCAACCATGATTCCAATACTCCTCCCAACTTCCTTTTCTAGGCTGATACACTTGTTTCTGGTCATAAGAACACAGAAATTTAACAGTACCTCCTGATGGATCTTCCAAAATCTTTGGAGTCTCTCCTGGGTCTTTTCCATTTCCCTGATATGGAGAGAACCCTCATTTTTCTCCTCTTTTTGGCTCTTCTATTGCTTAACTGACACCTAAGCACACTTGGCAATGAAAAGCCAAGTCCAACAAATGATTGGAAATGGCTGGTGAGTTTCGCCAAGCTGCAAACACTTTGAGATTTAAGCCTTATCGAAAACAACGTCCTTCTCATTTCTCTAATTCAGTGGTGCTCATCTATGGGAGGCTTTGAACCCTTTCCAGGGGAACATTTTGAAGTCTGGAGATATTTTGCATTTTCACAACTGGGATGGTGGTTGGTACTATAGTTATCTAGTGTGCAGAGACAAGGAATGTGCTAAACATTCTAAATTACACAGGACAGCCCCTCCAAAAACAAACAATTATCACGTCCCCAAATGTTGGTAGTGACAAAGCTGAAAAACCTTTTTAGCACATTCTTTAATAGGCTGCTCAAAGGTATTTGGGCTCTTTTAAGCTACAAAATTATGGCTATGTTTTGGCGAATCAACAGCTATTTTCATCATTAAAGGGTAATCAAGGAAAAAGAAGAGATTAGTTTCTAAAGGAAGAATTGTGCTTAATACTTCACAAAGTACTGTGCTTAATAGTTCACATTTACATTGCCACATGCAATCCATATTTTAAAAAGAAAACTCAGGTCAGGTAATTACAGTTCTTCATTTTACAGATTTAAGAAAAGGAAACAGTTTCAGAAAAATTAAAAGATTGATCTAGATTATAGCAACCGTAAATGCCAGAACAGAAACCTACTATCAGGCTATGTGACCCCAATCCTAACGACCCCAACCACCTCACGACAAGAGATTTCTTGATTCTTGGATCTTTTACCCTCAAGCATTTTTATAGAGATGTTTGTTTCACTCTAGTGGGCTTTGGTTTTTGTTTTATTCTCGTAGTTTTATTTTTGCTACTGTTTCCAGAAAATTCTTCAATATAATGAATTAACTATGAGCCTTTTTTGGAAAACAAGCAGAAATAATGTTAGCTTGTGAAACATTCTGACCTCATAACTGGTCAAAAAGAACAGAAATAATTCATCAGTGCTTAAAATTTGAGAAAACTTGAACTACCTTAAAAAACTCAAAATACTTCTAAAGGTTTGACTGAGACACACCATAATTTGGTCCAGGCTCAAAAATGCATGTATGACCCCTGTCACCAAGTTGATCTGGATCCCCCAGTCTGGAGAAGCATAAAAATTAGGCATCATCAGACCTGAAAAAAATTTAGATTTTACAGTATGGAGCCCCTTTCTGCACTGCAATTAATTGTCCCACAAAGCTAAACACCAGACACATGCAAAGCCACCCACCCTGTGTGATTGACTGCCTACCTACCTGCCAACCTGTACCTCCTCTTTTTTCTAACAGGCAGAATGTCAGAGGGAAAGAGAACTAATCTTTTGAGAACTAGAGTCACAAACAGCTTTCTGGACAGGAAACTTAACTACACTCACTCAAAACAAAACCTCATTGATCCTGACTTTTTCAATGAAATGAATTATTCCTTCCGAGAGGCAATAAACTGAAACACTGAAAGAAGATTCTCTAGCAACAGATAAGAGCATGCCCTTCACTCCCACAGGGCAGCTGATTCCAGTTTATATATGCAAACCATAAGTAAATTACACAAATGGGCAAGTAAGGAAAATTCCTGATTGCAAATGCACACAGCTCGATATTTCCTCCATGCCCCTCAAGATCTCCTTTTCCATAAAGAAGCAAAATGATTGAAGAAAAACTACAAACAACAAACTCATAGTTTTTCAGGAACTGTTCACAAATGCAGACCCCTCACCTTCTAAGTCTTACTCGGGCCAATTTTGAAAGCTGATCTGAAAAGGTTTTGAAGCTCCAGCCGGAAGATTGACTTTGTAAGGACTGACACTGTATTCTGCACATGCATGCCTGAGAGCCACCGTTCAAAATGGAGAGAGAAGTCAAATCAAAAGTTCCTTTGTAAATCAGCAGAGATACCAAAAAAAAAATGTATTCACACTATTTGAGAAGATACACATGAACCCATTCCAATGTAAGTGAAAAGCAAATAGTCATAATCTAAGACTTGCATCCAAAATGTGCTCAAATGGAGGAGGAAAGAGAACAAATATGCACCAGGCAAAAAAAACTAAATAGCTTTTTGCCTGCTTCTATAGTAATATTAAGAAACCAAAGATGATATTTACCTGCTATAATGAAACAACCACAAACTAGATACCTTAAAATAACAGAAACATACTCCGCCACATTTTTGGGTTTCATTGTTGGAATGGACAGCCAGTGGAGAGTTTTTTCAAGTTAACCATTTTATTATTTTAAAAAAATCTGACATCTAGGTTGAAAAATTTTAAAAACTGGTAGCAAAAGAAAAAGCAGGAGACTAGGTTAGGCTATTGCATGATACATCCAAGAGATGACACTGGTTTAGACAGAGGCAGAAGTGGTGAAAAAATAGGATATGACAAGATTGGAGATAAAATTTTGGAGATAGTGAAAACAGGAATTTCTAATGGAGATAAGTGGAAAAGAAGAATCAAAGATCATTTGTAACTTCTAATCTGAGCAACTTAGTAAATAATTGTTCCAATTTCAATTAATGGAAGTAATGAAAAAAATAAGAAAGGAGGTCTGTCCACGGCTGAGGGTAGCAGGGCCATGACAGAATACTGTCTTTTAGAATGTAAGAAACCTCTTAGCTAAGGGATATGTTACACAGGCAGTAAAATACAGCTATCTATATTGAACTGGCTTTATCTGGGCTATATTTATGAATTAGGAAATCATCAATACATCGGTGATATTTAAAGCTGTAAGATGAAATGTGATGGCCAAGTGAGTGAGATAATATCTGACGAGTAATTCTTGAGTTTTAGTAACATAGCAAATCTAGACAGCAGAGAGGAAGTCCATTAAGGAGGTGGAGGAATAGCTAGTAGGTTAGTGGAAAAAAGAGTGGATATATTATATTAAAAGCCAAGCAAATACCATTCATTTTGTGGTACTGAGGACTGAATTCAGGGCCTAAACACTGAGCCACATTCTACATCTCCAAGCCTGCTTGCTTTTCTTACTATATTTTTTTCTTTTTTGAAATAGAGTCTTATAAGGGTCATTAAATTGCATAGGCTGGGCTTGAACTATTCTCCTGCCTCAGCCCCTCAGAATACTGGGATTACAGGAATTCACTACCATGTCTGGCTTATGAAGAGAAGGAATATAATAATTGTGTCAAATGATGTTGGTGTACCTCCAATAGGATGGGGAATGAAAATCGATCATTTCATTCAGCAACAAGAACATGAGGCGTCATAGATAGAAGTAGCTTTCATGAGAGATAGTCTTGAAAAAATTCTTGAGTTCAAAGGAAAATGAGAGGAGAAGAAGTGGACATAAAGGGCAGAGAAATTTATAGCTGCAGAGAAATAAAGGTTTAAGAGCAGATTGAAGATGCAACCATTTACATTTCTATACTTACAAGGAGGAAACGTAGAGAGGGAGAAAATAATATGCAAGAAAAGAATGATTTTAATAGCGATATGCTTAAGTTAGACAGTATGATATCGATACATAAATAAGGGTTATTAATTTTTCATAAGAATAAAAGTAATTCATTCATTTAACAGGAAGAATATTGAATAGATTGACACAGATTGAAGTAACTGGGCTTATTTGGTGGCAGAAACATGTAGAAATTTTCTCTCTTTTTAAATAGCTTTATTCATATTAATGGACAAACCAAAGAATTTATCCATTTAAAGAATGTAATTCAGTGACTTTTAGCAATCACCACAATTTAAAAACAGATTCATCACTCTGAAAAATACCACTTCAATAATTTCCATTCCCCTCTTTCTTGTCCTCATCAATGAATAATTTATATTCTGTGTCTAGATATTCGTATGTTTTAGACATTTTCTATAAATGAAATCATGGAATAAGTGGTTTTCTTTCTTTTTTTAAAGCTCATTTAAGTAAGTTTTATTATTTGTCTATCTGAGTGGTATTCTATTGAACACAACACATTTTGTTTATCTATTCGGCAATTAATAGACATCAGACTGCTTTCTGCTATTCTGCTATACAATTTTCTACTGCCAGGAATATTTGTGTACAAGTTTTTGTCTGAATATGATTTAAATACTCTTGAGTATGGACCCAGGAGAATCTGTGAGGGCCTCCAGAAGTTTAACTAAGTGGCCTAACTATTTTACATTCATTAGGTGTGAGCTCTCTGATTTTTTCACGTCTACCCTAACAATGGTCATAGTACATCTTTTCATTACAAGCATTGTCAAATTTGTGAAGTTGTGCTTCATTGTGTGTTCTTCCTTTGATTGTTTGTTTCTTAACAAACTTAAGAAGCAATATCATCAGCTGAGAGAAATGATCAGGGGGGATTAACTGGAGGTTTGGAGACAAATATAAAAGCAGGAAATAGAACTATCTGAGAGTAAAGAGAATATAGTATTAGAGATAAATATTAGGATTGCAGCCAGTGTTTGGAGCCCAATTTAAATATGTGATGAGCCAATACAATTTCCTGATTTTCTTTTCTTAATTCAATGTATCGCTTGATGGTTATTGTGGTAATCATGACTATCAAAATTTTCACCAATCTAATGACGATCAAAAAATAAAGGCAATATTGATAGTTTCTCATAAAATTTTATTCAGCCAATATGGTTATTTTATTTTGAAATGATATCTTTTCTACACTGTAGTGTTAAAATACCCTTTTATGAAACACGGGTTATGTTTTTCATGGCTATTAGGGGCCTAAATGTCTTATCTAAAAAGTTGGTAATTTTATGCTTCCCTTCAACTTAAAAAAATTTCTGACCAAAACTTCAGAAAATGAAAATATCTAATCTTATATTGATTATATTAAAATATAGATAGCATAACACCTGGAAGGGAATAGAGTAATCTTTTAACTGGTTAACTGAGTGATGGGTTTATGGGTGATTTTTATTTTGTTCTTCCTATTTTAATGTGCAATATTAGTATTTCTATAAAGACAATGATATATGAAAACATGAGGGGGTTTTATCAGAATCAAGATGTAAAAGTCTGAAAGATATAACACATTATAAAAAATAAATATTTTAACTGAGGAATGCTCTAAAATTTTATCTTCTCTCCTAAAGTTTATCTTCTTTCTTAAAATTTAATATATAACACCTGGTTATTTTCTCTCAATGTTATTCAAGCTCAAAATTGTGTCTTCTTTTTCTATTCGCTGCTTAATTCTGTCATGTCTTAGAGCTCATTTTGAATTAATCGCTGTCTGCTGTTGGAAGAGTACTTACTGGCTTGGGAATACACTGGAGATGGGTGACCTTCGAAAGATTTTCTGCAGGAAGAAATCTCCAATTGGATACAAACACTGTTGCAAATGTTATAACAAAGACATGTTGCTGCCAAAACCAAAGAAATGTTATCAGTGGCCAGCAAATGGTTCTGAGAGTTGCCATCATTAAAATAATCTTTCATGGCTCTGAAGCCTGTAGAAAAGTAAGGTTGAACTACAGCAAAAAAAAAAAAAATCATGTACTGGAAAAACCAACTCAAGCAAGAAGGTGGATTGGTCACTTTATTCAGTTTATCTTGACCTTCCAGTACACGGAGCCACATCCTTACCATTACTCACTGATGTGACCAATTTAAAACTCCCTGTTTATTAATGAAAGGATAGGCATATAATTCATAAGTTTATTAGACTGTGGACATATTCCAAGCCCTCAAAAGAGAAACGCTAAGGAAACCTCAGCACTTTTCAAATGAAAAGTAAGTTACTCTAGCCATGGGTCTGCTCCTGTGGAGAAAAGTATATATCCAGAAGAGGACAATTACAATACTCAACAAAACGTAGGAGATATAGCCTGAGAAAAAGTTGAAATAAGTCAATTTAATCTTCAATATAGATTAGGACATCTGATTGCCACCTCATTCAATGTTTTATTAAGCATTTAAAATAAGCTGCCAGCCTAATATTTTTGCACAATTAATGTTTAAAAATACCTTTATCTGTTAATATCAATATTAATACTATGTGTTAATTTAATCCCTTATGTTTGATTTATCTCTTTGTTCAAAAATGATTAAACTTACATGAAGTAGCTTACAAATCCAAATGCTGATCACAAATTCTCTAAGAATCTTCACCCAAATCATTCCGTTTTCCAATCTCTCTGAAACAATCTATCAACACAGTACTGTTCTTCCTTCAAAATAATCTTATTCCCATTGAAACTTAAATCTTCTTCATGTGCTCTTGATACCATAACCTCTCTTATTTCACAATAAGTCTGTTCCTCTAGTTATTAGATCTTCATGCTGAACATATTTTCTACTGTATTATTGACATTGGCCTATTAACATATTCAAGGAACGCCTACTTATAGGTCTCATTTCATAAATCACAAGCTCCAGATTCGATTCCACTCCTTTACATTCCAACATAATATGTTTATGAAGAGTTATCTTCACTTTCAATCATAACTTTCCCACTTCCCTTTCACTCTCCTACAACTTTATGTACAGCATACTTCTATTGTAAACTACATTAGAACCCCCCTTTTGTAAATTTAAGGAGCAATCTCCATTTTATTGTTGTAGAAAACAGAAGAAAATGAAAAACACCACACATTTTGCTTTGCTTTCTTGCTGCCTTATTTCTCACATTTTTCAGCTCCATTCCTGTTTTCTTGCATCTCGCTTGGAAATTTGAATTCCTCAAAGCTCAGTTCTATGCCCTCTTTCCTTATTTACCTATTTATCCCTGATCTCACCCACATCTTTAAATTGGACCTACTTGCCAACAAATTTTAAATTTATTTCTGAAATATTGATCTCTCCTTAGAGTTCCAAACTCTTCCAAGTTTTTCCTATAACATCACTTTTGGGTATGTCATACCTACCTAAAACCTAGTATTTATGAAACAAAAATCTTGATCATTTCAAAGCCCAAACCAGTCTTTGGTTTCTCAGTAAATTATTCAACTATCATTTTCTCTACCAACTCTGCCCAACTAAATCTATCATCCAGTTTTTCCCTTCTGTGTAGCTCTTGCTACAAATCAAGTCATCAACTTGCTCATCAGGAACCCTGAATATATATATATATATATATATATATATATATATAATCAGCCTTAAATTTTCTTCTGAAAACAAATACTGAATACAAAATTTAATTTAGGCTATTCCAATTTTAAGATGAACCTATCAACTTTCTAAAATAGGGACATATTACAGAACCTACAGAACTAATCATTTTGCACAAATTATATGTGCACATTTTTCAGAAATATAGCAATGTATTTATCAAAGCATAGCATATTAGGTTCATAATGTGAGGTACAAGCAAAAAAACAGTTTGTAACTCTGTTTTACAAAATAAAAGAATAAATAGCTTTGGCCATCAGAAAATGACAGTATCTTCAGTAAGTTCTTTACTTATTAAGCTAATACTTGTGTGAAGACCATGAGTCCAAATCTACGTTATGATATACAATAAGCATAATTTAGAAAGTCAAAACAGCTGAAATTGACTCAATATTTATTTATATCTTATATTTGGGGTCAAAATACTCTTCATTCTTTTCTTAGCAATTTACTAACTTTTTTATTTTGCGATAGTTGCAGATTCACACATACACCTCTGAAAAATAATACAGAGAGAGATCGTGCACCTTTTACCTAGTTTCTCCCAAGTAGTATCTTCCAAACCTGCATCAAAATATCACAGTCTGGATACTGAAGTTGCCACAGTCAAGATAGAGCACTGATTCCTTATCCTGTCTTCCTTATAGACAAACTCAGTTTCTTCATTCCTCCACTCCCTTGTTGACCCGTGAGAATCCCTAATCTGGTCTTAATTTCTATAATTTTAATACATACGGAATGCTATGTTTATAGAATTTTATAGTAAATAATCTTTGAGCATTGGTGTTATTTCATGCAGCATTATTTGCTGGAGATTCATTCATGTTGTATCAACTATTTCCAGTATAATGGTACTGCTTTGTATTCTCACTAGCAATGTGTAAGTGATCACATTTTCCACAGCCTTACAAGTACTTGATGTTTTCACAATGTTTGATTTTAGTCACTTTGAGAGATGGGTAGCGATATTTCACTGTGATTTTAATTTGCTTTTACTAATGATCAAATATTTTGACCATCTTTTGAAGTGCTTATGTGCCATTTATATTTTTCTCTATAATTTTACCTATTATAGCCTCCTATAAACAAACTGAGCTCTGTCAAATGCATAGACTTTAAATTTTTATTATGACTTTGGGGAGATTAATAAGGTACCTAAGAGGCAATGACTAGTCTTTATTTAACTCTCTCTTTGCAGAGCTGAAAGGTCATTTATTCAATTCATTCAATAAATACAACATTAGTCAATTTAATCTTAGAATCCCTTCATATAGCCAAAGTCAGGTGAAAACATTGTATGCAGGCAGTAATTAAAACTTTGCATTGAAAAGTCATCTAATAAGATCACAATGAATTTAAATGGATAGCATGGCTGTTGGTTACTTCTGAAGTTCACTAGAAATGACTTCAAATAACACTAGCCAAAGACAATCCAAAATAGGCACAGAAAGAACATGAGAAATGCTTATGTCTGACCATATTAACTCAAGGACAGTTCATAGAAATCCTACCAGAATATGCTAGAAATCTGAGACTGGATCTCCTGTATATGAGTGGTTATTCCTCTTCTCTTCTTAGAGGATGGTTGAAAGAATAGAATGCTTTTAGAAAATGCAGATTCAATTTCCTACCTTATTACACTTAATGCTGATAGATACACATAAAGCGATATGGAAAAGTTACCTTGTTTTACTTTTTCTAAAATTCAATAAGAACCTTTATGATTCCTCTGTCTTCCAAACTGCTTCTCCTTTTGCATTTCTTAAATCTCATTCTATTTTCTCTATATAAGAATTTTCCAAACACTGTCTTGAACACTACTAAATTCCCCAGATGAAGTGAGTCAATATGGTAGTGCTAAGGACTATACTCTACTATTTACAATCCAGACACTTTTTAAACAAAATATTTGTGTAGAAGCACAATAACTTAAGGAAAAATGTGTTTACCAACCCTTGACTACTATATTCTGTAAAGTTAAATGGTTTCACTAGAATTCAACGTTTAAAAGCCTCATTGTTTGTACATTACATGCTGGATGAATAGCTGTGTTACTTTTTTCATTACTGGAGATTGAATGCAAGGCTTCACATATGCTATGTAAGCACTCTGCCCCTGAGCTATATTCCTGGCCTATATTTTTTAAACTAATTTTGTCAGGTTGCAATGGTAACAGGAAGCCTCGCTACCATTTAATGAATGTTATACTATGTACAGCACTGTGCTTAGAAGTTTGCAGCCATCTTACTTAATACTTCAAATTCAGGAGACAGGTGCTTTATCTCAGTGATACATACAAGAAAACCGGTCCTCTGAGAGACTAGATCACTTTATATAGTTTTCTCTCACCAAGTCCATACTGCTTTGATTTATGATGAGTAGCCATCCTAACAAATTTCCTAAGTATTTGGAGAATAAAGTGGAAGCTGAAACCTGAAAATCAACTTTGAAGGAACAAGTAAGTCAATGTTGGTCTGTTTACTAACTGGATAACCCAGAGAGCATTCAAAACCCAACATTCTATCGCCCTGAAAACCAGTCCTATTTTACACACACCTGAATTTCTTGACACTTACCCTTGAAGGAAAGCATTCTTTGTAGGACTGGATGAGTCCAAATTTGCATAGGATAGTTAATCATATATTAACACACACAAACAAATGTAAATACATATTCATACACAAAACAAAAAAACATACTTCATGTTTATTCACAGAAGTTGTCCAACTCTACCATTCACACACATACTGCTCTTCCACTTTAAAATAAAATGCATGTATGGTGTTAGATAATAACTGCTCAGGTAACAAAACTGCTACCTAGAGACCTGTCATCCAAAAAAAACAAGACCAAGACTCTGCAGGTCAGTTTAAGAATGAAGAAAGGAGCAAACAAGACTGATTGTGCATAATTTTCAAAGATAACAAAGTGTATATCCATTTTATTTCACCAAATAAAAGTCACTATTGCCAAGAGATTTCCATTGGTAAAGCATGCAGATATTTGTCTCTATACCCATTCTCCCTAAATAGAGGAAATAAATAATACTAACGGTAGGTCTATTATTGAAGGTCTGTTATGTAACAGGCATTATTCTAATTTGTAGATATGGATGAAGTCATTAAAATCATATTTTTTTGCAATAGGTTCTATTATTTTCAAAATTTCACAGTTGAAGAAAGTAAAATGGAGAAGGATTATGACACTTCCCAAGCCCACAGAGCTTATGGCTGGGAGCTGGCTCAGCAGGAACATGAACCCAGGCATCCTGGCTCCACAGCACTGCTATTTCTTTTCTACTCAGCCCCATTTGGATTTTATCTCTGTGTGGTTCTCTATTCACTTATTATAAAAGATGGACCCAAAATATGGGCTAACATAATGCCAAAATATCTCCATGTCACTGGTCCTCTTAACAGAATTTACTCTTAGGTAAATACTTCTAATGTATGTCACCATGCGTTCACATGATCCTGACTGTTGTGGGCCTCTACACAGACTACTGAAAAAAATATATTCCTCTGGCCTATGAAATTATGTGAAAGCAATCGTAGCAGTAACAGTCAGTCTATCATGACATAATGGCCAAACATTACGAGAATTTCTGAGGAAAAGGCACAAAATCCAATGAAGTTAAAAATGCTGGTCTAATTATGCCTCCAGAGATCCAAAGAATACAGTATCAGATATTAGTAGCTCATGCAGACAAAACAAAAAAGTTTCTATTTCCTTCTTACAGAGGAATAATAGGAGAAACAAACATAGAAATCCACTGAAAATGAAAAAAATAGGCTATGGGTGACTTTCTTTTGGTCTGTTACTTTATTTAATATGATTTAATTTAATTTAATTTAATTTTATTTTATTTTATTTTATTTTATTTTTTGGTACCAGAGATTAAACTCAGGACCTTGCTCTTACAAGGCAGGTGCAGTGCCACTGAGCTAAATCCCTAGCCCTGGCTTATTATTTTAATAGATGAAATACAGACATGTTAAAATGTTTGCTTTAAATCACTTAGAGAAAATTAAGATATCAAGGCCATGTATTATGAATTAAAATGTGCAATACAAGTACATATATTTTTGATTAAAATACAAAGACTTTCCCTTCGGGATTTTTTTATTAAATTCTTTTATTGGTACAGTTTAGGCATACAATACATTTACATTTATCTTTCGGTGCTTGTACCTGTACATGATGTATCTTGGTTCTCATTTTTTCCCCATTACCTGTGGGCCCCTCACCCCTAAACCCTTCCCTATTTACATACTTCATTTCCATTTCTTTTTTCTTTTCTCATAATTTTTCATTTCCATTCTTTCCTTTCCCCTTCCCCTCCCACTGCCCCTACCATTTTAGGCCTTTTCCTATTTCAAAGTATCAGTTATTAGTTATTAATCCTTTTAGTCCTTATTTACACTCTCAGTTTCTCACACTAGAGAAACTATTCGGTATTTACACATGTGTGTCTTATTTATTTCACTTAAGAGTATGGCCTCAATATGCATCTATTTAGCTATAAATGACGCTAGTTTCTTGTTCTTTATGGCTGATGGCTTCACTGCTGAATTCTACAAGATATTTAAAGAAGAACTAATGCCATTACTCTTTAAACTCATCAAGGAATTTGAAAGGGAAGCAAGGCTTCCAAATTCATTCCTGGAAGCAAGTGTTACTTTGATTCCAAAACCAGGGAAAGACCCAACCCAAAAAGAGAACTACAGGCCAATCTTCCTAATGAACATAGATGCAAAAATCTTCAACAAGATACTTGCAAACAGCATACAGAGGGTCATCAAGAAGATCATATACCCTGACCAAGTCGGATTTATCCCAGGGATGCAAGGATGGTTCAACATTCATAAATCAATAAATGTAATACACTATATTAATAGAGTCAAGGACAAAAAACATATGATCATCTCAATAGATGGAGAAAAGGCATTCGACAAAATCCAACACCCATTCATGATAAAAATCCTACAGGAAATTGGAACAGAAGGTCTTTATCTCACCCTGATTAAGGCTATCTATGAAAAACCAACATCCAACATCATACTAAATGGTCAAAAACTGAAAACTTTCACGCTAAAATCAGGAACAAGACAAGGATGTCCACTATCACCACTCCTGTTCAATATAGTTCTGGAAACATTAGCCACAGCAATTAGACAAGGGAAAGAAATAAAAGGAATAAAGATAAAAAAGGAAGAAGTTAAACTGTCATTATTTGCTGATGACATGATACTTTACATAGAAGACCCAAAAAACTACCAAAAGACTTCTGAACTGAATTGACAGATTCAGTAGAGTAGCTGGATATAAGGTCAACACTTAAAAAACAATAGCCTTCTTATACAAAAATAGCAGATTCATTGAGAGAAAAATTAGGGAAACAATTCCTTTTACAATAGCATCCAAAAAAATGAAATATCTAGGAATCAATCTAACAAAGGAAGCAAAAGACCTCTACACTGAAAACTACAGCACCCTGAAAACGGAGATCGAGGAGGATAAAAGAAAATGGAAAGACATCCCTTGTTCCTGGGTAGGAAAAATCAATATAGTGAAAATGGCCATACTTCCAAAACTGCTATATAGATTTAATGCAATGCCGATTGAAATTCCAACAATATACTTCACAGAGCTAGAGAAATCAATCCAAAAATTCATTTGGAACCAGAAGAGACCTAGAATAGCAAAAGCAATTCTGGGCAACAGAGACATGGCTGGAGGCATCACAATACCCAATGTGAAGCTATACTACAAAGCTACTGTGATAAAAACAACATGGTACTGGCAAAGAAACAGACCCGAGGATCAGTGGAATACATTAGAAGATGCAAAAACGACTCCAGACATACTCAGTCCCTTCTGGATTAAAACTTGAGACATGTCATCTTAAAATTTCAAATATATTCATTAAAAAAATCAGAAAAACTTAAAGCTTATGAAATTCACCCAGTACACTCATAGTGCCAGGGTGATTGAGAAAAATATGAAGCAGAGCATGAAAGTTTTACTAATTGACCTAAAGTAATGACTTTGTAGTAAGGACTCGGCAGAGGCTCTTTGTCATGATCGTGAAGAAGATGTCGAAAAGCCAAAAAAAAAGGAAGATTCAGATGGGTTGCTCTGCTCTAGGAATGTTCTGAGCTAAAAACATATCTGTCCCCACAAGGGCAGTAATGTTTGTTAAGCCATGTGGCTATGTAAAGCACGGGAAACAGATTTGGGGCACAGAGAATGTACACTGTCTTATCCCATCTTAGGTGTTACATATGAGTTTATTTTATTTAGAACTGCATGAGAAATTTAATCCTTCCCATTTTTTAGATAAAAGAATTGTGAAAGTCTGCTGTAACTAAGAAGGGGCTTCCAGGTACTGGAAAAAAAATGAACTGGGGGCTTCAAAGAACACCTAGGTATCATTAGCAACTGTAGGAAAAGTTGGAATTTCTTCAGGAATTTCTGATGACAGGAAACAGGGAGATAGACTTTGTGGAGATGGGAAGAGGATCTGAGACAAGAGATGGGTGGGAGGGAGGGGAAAGGGAAGTATAAAAGATCAGGATCTAATATGTATATGTACCAATACCCCACAATAATATATATTAATTATGTATCTCAAACATATACTAATAAAAATGACAAAAGAAGTTCCAATATATTCTCAGATTAGATTAAATCACCTTTTCAAATGCTTTCATGAGTCCCTGTTCTCTTCATTCCTATTAGAACTTCAATTAATTGCATATTTTAATACTTATCTATTTCCAATAGTCTACCTTATAAGCTTTGTGTAGTTGGTATCTTTTCTGCCTTATTTTTGCAGTTCTAGCATTCAATACATTTGCTGACAAATAGTTGAAACTCACGAAATACTTGCCGAACTGATGAATGATAGCAATAGATCAAGAACTGGAGTTCCAAGCAGAAAATATCACATAGATGTTATCCATTTGTTTTTGTTCTCAAAAACTGGATTCATCATGTTGCTGCTAACAACCCCTACTGTCATCACCACTCAAACAAACAGTCACAAACTCCTGTGTTCTCATCTCCTTAAGTGGCACCACTATTTGTCCACTCAGTCAGACCAGAAAACCTGCAGTGCTGATTGACTTCTCTCTTAAATCCATGAATAATTTGTCAAGTCATATCAAATCTACCTATTCACGATCACACTCCCATACCATATTGTAAATAAAGTCTTCTTTACTTATGAGGATATGCATAAAATAATGTTTCTAAAATTTTCAAATTTCCATTATATGTAGTACCTTCTCAATAAGATACAGAATCCACCAAAAAATGTACACACATTTCAGGAAAAGAAGACCTTGTATAAATATTTCATACTAAATTTATTGAGACATCATCAGATTCATACAAGTTACCTTTGGCCTCTACAATTACAAGCAGTGCTCAAAGTGGTGGCCAGTACTTCCAGACATTTATTAGTACGATGGACTGCTGCTTGGATAACCTTGGTCACTGAGATCGCTGCACATGCGTTTTCAATTTCTTCTCTAAGGGCCGGCAGTGTAGTGGGTTTCCTGCAATATATAACGTCCTCTAGGGTCCCCCATACGAGGGTAATACCATCTGTTGAAAAAATGTCAGTCTATTTTTCTTTTCCTGAAGTGTGTATAAATTTTCGGTGGATTCTGTATATTACTCTATAGTACTAATATAACTAATTTTATATTACTAATTTTATATTACTAATTTTATATTACTAATTTTATATTATATTACTAATTTTAGATCTACATGTACAAGAGAATCTGTCTATCTTATCTATCTGCCAAAGAAAACTTATCTCCCTTGGGGAAAAAAATATCCTTGAAGCCAGGAAAATATATAATTTATTGTTTAATACAGGATTGCAAGTAATATATTAATTTATATATAATTAATTGATTAATAAATATTTGTTGAATAACTTGATTTGTATATTAGTCAAGAATATTAGTGCCTTTCCTAGCATCATGAATCACCTTTGACATCTGAGAAAAGGATTACCTTTCATTAGTTTCTATTGAAGAGATAATTTTTGTCATTATCAGTATAGTAACATAAGAGAGCCAGAAATACTGAGTGGATGCTTAATCCAGATACAGAAATTTTTATCTAATCCAAGGATCAAATTCTGAGTAAATTCCTGGGATGATCACTAATAATCCCCTAACCAAAAGCACTTCAGATGTTCCTATCTTCGCAGCACATACAGACACATTTAGTTAAATCTGAGAACCTATGGGGATATGGAAGACTCTCTAAAAACAGCGAAAGCTTGCCAAATGCAACAATCCACCTGCTTTATTTGGTATGGTCTAATTACTTTCTTTTACTTCTTCTAGGAAGAATGTCAACTGCATTGTGTAATTTTTGTTATTTTTTAAAACCCACATCACATTTAATAAACATTCTCACTGGACACTGCTGGAGATCACTTAAGTATCAAATTCTTAATCTAAAAATTGTCAATTAAAAGGAAAGAGTTAAGATTTCATCCTGATTTTCCTGAATGTACTATATGTTACAGTAACAAAATCACCCTAACTGATGACTGTAAGCTGTTCTTTACAGAATAGTTATAACTAATAAATATGGAAGAAACAATGCAACTATAAAACCATCATGTTGCAAATCTGAATGACATAATTAATTCAGACACAGTTCTAAAACCATTACATGGAAAGCAGATACAGAATTTAGCCCCTGGGAAATCAGGCTATACCACTAGAAGAACTCACTTATTAGTGTTAGCTTGGCTAAAACTGGGACAATCAATCATCATCTGATTCCTTCTGTGAAGAAACATGAGGCCCACAGTAGTTCCTTTAAAGTATTATTACAGAAAATAACCTTAAATTCAACCAAACTTCTCTACATATAGTACATATGAAGTATGGAGACCCAAGACACAAGTTCATTAATATCACAAGGAAGTAAACATTCAGATCAAGAATATTAGAATTCATGGTTACTCCCGTTTGTACAATAGAACATTTAAGTGACCTCTCTATGATACTGTAGAGAACATGTTGGAAAAACACAGAACATATCTGGGAAAGAGGCAATGCAAAGTAAACAATTCAAACTACTTTAAAATATTATCAAACTATCAAAAGTCAGAAAATCTTGCATAGATTTACTTGTCCTCTAAACCATGTAGAAGACGTTTGAATTCTAACACCAATTAAAATCTTGCTAGGATTTTACATTTTGAAGTCTTGCACTGAAAAACACTTTGTATTCATTTTAGAAACCCATAGAAAACCAGCAAATGAAACTATTATCCACCCAAACCACCTTATCTTTTTTGTGAGTTGAGCTCGCAAGTGTATTGAACACAGGTGAAGCTATTTTCATTGGATGTGTCACTTTATTTAATACTGAACAAACCAATACACTACTGAAAAGATCACACTTAATGAGAAATTAAACTGATTAGCAGGTAAATTGATTGCTAATGCAGTCTAAAATCCTAGTAAAAATTAAATTCACAACAGACTCTATTACCAAAAGTTTAAAAGTGAGATTTTTAAAATTATTTTTATTGGTACATTTTAGGTGTACAACATAATTACATTCATCATTGGAGATTTGTACCTTTACATGATCTATCTTAATTCTTATTTTCCCCCTTCCCCTGCTCTCCCTTCAACCCCTCCACCAATCCCTATTTACAATGACTTTGTTTACATTTTTTCCTTTCCTCATATTAATTCTATTCCCTTCTTTCCTTTTCCCTACCCCTTCCACTTCCCCTTCCCTTTTGCACCTTTTGTTCCTAAAAGTGAGATTTTTAAGCTTACATATATTAAAAAACATTGCCTATGAATGTAAATGCTCTTGTGGATTTGAATTCACCTATCGGTTACAAGAAAACACACAAATAAAAAAAAATCTGTCTCAAAATGTTTCTCCTTTGCTGAGTAGATGTAAGTGTACATGCTGGATGAAAGTAGAGGTTGTTTGAAAGTTGCAAGGGATAGGCCTGCATGTTCAAAAACTAATTGGTATTAATAGGAAGGAATTTCTCTCCTACATCTACCAAAAAGATCAGGTCGACAAATAAAAGCTAAAGAATTCAGGCCTCTGCACATAATAGCCAAATACCAGGCACCCCATTAATACCTGATGATGATATATATATTCTATATATATTCAGACTATATGTATATATATATATATATATAAAACCAACTAGATTTGCTTTTAGCTCAGGGCTCTGCTTCATAGCTCAAATGAATAAATCACAGTTTCAGATCATTAAAACATTTCTTGATTATTCTCTGTAACATTTTGTTCTTTCCCATTCTTCTATAATTTATATTTTATGATTTTTAAATTAATTTTATTGATATAATTTAAATATACATAATGATCACATTCATCAAAGGAAATTTGTACCTATGCATGATCTATCTTTTTTTTTCCCCACTAAGTTTACTGGTACATTTTAGGCATAAAATACATTTACATACATCATTGGGATCTTGTATCATTGCATGAGAATCTTGGTTCTTATTTTTTTTCCCCTACCCCTGCCCTCCCTTCACTCCCTCCACCCTTCCCTATTTGCAAAGACTTTGTTTCCATTTTTT
>NW_004624808.1:5090786-5230428 GCF_000247695.1 Heterocephalus glaber
AACTATTAGAAGTTAGATCTGGCAGGATGTAGAAAGCGGTTTTGTTACAGGGATGGCAGTGCTGGTTTGCATGATCTATCTTGATTCTTTTTCTCTCCCAGCCTGCCCCCCTTCCTTAAACCCCTTGCCTTCCTTATTTACAAAAGTTTTGTTTCCATTTTTTCCTTCTTTTTTCATTTTTTTCTTTTTCCTTCCTTTTCCCCTCATCCCCCTTTACAGAATTTTTAGAATTTTATCAGTTGCTATATTTATTAATTCAAAAGTGCTGGGTGCTTACCCTTCTTAGGGTTGTTTGGGGGGATAATTATTTAGATTACACACTATAATTACTCAATACCTGGTGACTTTTATCATCTTCCCCCATCATCATCCTCCTGTTTATTACCATCATCATTACAGAAATATCCAGGAAATAAATAGAAAAGCTAGAAGCTCAGTGGTAGAACATGTGCATAGCATGCATAATGTCCTAGGTTTGATCTCCAGCAAAATGGAAGAATGGAGTCAAGGAGGTTGAGTCCGAGAGGGGAAGTGGGAGGGCGAGAGAAAGGGAGATGGAGACAGAGATGGAAAGACAGAGACACAGAGAGAGAGACAGAGACAGGAAGAGAGAAAGGGAAGCTGATAGTGTGCAGAGCTGCTGAGAGGAAGCAGAGAAATGCCAGACACCCATCAAGAGACATTTGGCAAGACATGCAAAGGTACATTAGATATTAAAGTGGTTTTGCAGTTTAGATAAGCATCTTCAGCATATGCACAGTTATCACAAGCAACACTCATTAGGTACAATTTTCTTTAAAAACACATGAAAGATTCTTGCAGTTAACTGAAACTGTATCAATTTATTAAAATCCATACTTTAGTACTAGACGCCATCGGTGACCTATAAACAGTTGTGTGAAAACTAGACCGCCATGAACAATATCAAAAGTTATCATTTGACTTCCCACAAACTATCCATTATAGCTTGGATCAATAAAGATTTTCTCCTTACTTTTGCTAGTTTTGTAATAATAACAGCTGATTAACATTTTTTCAACATCACATCCTTCAGTTTGTTTCCGTGTTTCTAATAAAATTGACGCTAGAAACTTATTTCTAGTTGCTTCATCAAGCCCAGATAATACGTTTTTCTGCGTGCTCTAAATAAAAATTCCACTCTCTTGTTATCTTAGTCACCAAGGACTTTAGAATTTACTTTGTATCGTGTAGACTTTTAAGAACAAAAGGGAATTCAAAGGATCTTGAAAGCGTCTGGAAAGTGTATATATCATTAATGGGTAAACATTTATTTCTCAGAGTTGTTTCCAGGGTTAAGTGAACATAATTGAAAAAGTATATGGTTGTCCTTCAAGAACCAATTTGCCAAGGCCAAATTAGAACAGTGCAATGCTACATGAAAAGGATTTCTCTTGAAATGTGGCTTCAGGTTCAAAAGAAAGAAATGCAGTAGGAAAGTTCGGCTTAGAAAACTGTGAGCATATGAAGGCAGGGATAGAGACACACCGAATATCAAAAAAATGAAGACACATATGCAAAAGAGTGAGGGTAGGCAGAGCACATGAGTTATTAGGATAGTAAAGGCCAACTCTCAATATTCATTAACTCATTAACTTGCCCATCTATCACCACAATACTAAATCACCTCCTCTATGCAAGGTACTATAGATGCTACAATGATATCTTTACCTTAAAAGAAAGATCAAATATCTATATAAATGGTATATAGTGAAAAAAATTTTAAATATCCCAAGAGAAGCTCATGGTTTCTCTTTAAGGGTACAACAAAAGAACGAACAGTTAATAAAAGCTGAAATGGATTGATGATGATTTTATCAAAAGGTGTCATTTGAGTTGAATCTTAAATGATGGATAAAATTTGCACTTGGAGATACTGAAGGAATTTAGGAAGAGAACACAGTGAATCAATTGGTATATAAATAGGCAGAGAAGAGCATGCTCAAAGAGAGAGTGATGAAAAGTTTTTATTAGATGGTAAGACAGAAAGAACACACTGAAGGGAGCTTCAGGAGTTCTCAAACTGAAGCCTTTGACCTTCACTCAAAAGTCAACAGTAAAGACAGCCACTGCTCATGGGAATGGATGTGGGTTGATAGAGATTTAAAAAGTAACTATCCACATCAGTTTCCTATTTTTGCAGAACAAATTAACACAAATCAGGGGAAAAGCAACACATATTTATTTTCTCACAGTCCCTTTCGATCAGGAGTCCAGAGAAGGCTGAGCTGGTCCCTGTGTTCAAGGTTTCACTACTGCTGGAAGCAACATGCAGTCAGGGACTGCAATCATATTTATTCGAGATTCGTTTCCAAACTTACTCAGGTTTTGACAGAATTAAGTAGTTTCAGGACTGAGGCCCCCGTTTTCTTGTTTGCTGTTTAACAGGGGCCACTCTAAGCTCCCAGAAACCACCCAAAATTTTACCTCTGTTTCCAAGCTTGCAACAATTCCTATTGAATTCAATTCCTACTGAATTCACTTGCTAAGTCCACTTCCTCCATATCTAATCTCTGGAGCCAGATTTAGTTTCCCTTGGTTAGGCCAGGCCTGCACAGATATTCTCCTTATCTTAAGGTAAAATATTTAGGGACTTTATTTTTTGTAAATAAATTTTATTCTGTAAATTTAAGGAATGGAATATGTCATCAAACACCTATGATAGTAAACTGGTAACTATACCAACAAAGTAGCATATCCATCTTCTCATACAATTATTCATTCCCCGGTACCCAGTGGCAAAGCTGGCCAGAATCCAGTCAATTAGTAAAAATGATAAGGATATTTAAATATATCTATAAAATATCTCTTTATAACAATATCTAAGTCGGTGTACTAGGAATAACTAGGAAGTATTTATGTACCAAGGGCCAGGAAACTTGATAGACTATCCTGGAATTCTGCCTACTGCAATACCCAGAACAGCCATTTAGATGCTCTTGGTTTTCCCCCATTAAATAGATCATGGCAGTTTATGTCTACACACACACACCCACACATACACATGCACACACTCATGTATGTAACTTAAATGTATTTATTATTTTGCAAGTACTTCTTATATATGGACATAACAATAATAAAATGCCATTATTACTATTACAGCTTCTATCAGTTTTAAATGAGGTATAAAGTATGATTTTACAAATCTAGAATGAGGTTATTCATAATTTCTAATTTATTTCAAATTAAAGTGGTTTCAGCAAAGTCTTATTTGGAAAATTGAATATATGACATCCTTAATGTACAACAGAGCTTGATTTGTATTGGCATGATAATCAAATATTATACAATACAAAGACAGCTAAATTGTATGAAGTCATTCTTGGGCTTATCCTTCTTGGATAAACGTAGTGTGCTGCAATAATAAGTATAGGTTAGTATCATAAAGTGGGCAATCGTACAAAAGTAGTAATTATAGGTACTTGCAAATTTTTTTCTTCCAAAGCACTGTACCACTACTGACTATTCTTCACATTTATAGTGTCATTTGGATTCATATCTATGATTTTAATGATATTCAGTTATTCTAAAATCACTTGATTTGAGATATTCATTTTTCTGAAGGAAAAGCTACGTCAGAATATTGATGTATAGACCTGAACCAAATTGCTATGTATACAAGAAAAGAAAAGGAGTAGCAATCTATCTCTTAGGAACTTCTCTGTTGTGCTTAGACAGTTTCTATTTACCACTTGTTCCAGATGCATTAATGAAAACTTGAATTAAAACATGCAATCTATTTACAAAAGTTACTACTATATATGTATATTTTTTTCTAAACAGAAAAAATAAATGGCTTTTGATCAGGGCTTACATTTATTTATTTATTTATTTATTTATTTATTTAGCTGTGAATGGAACTCTGACACTCATACATGTTTGGTAAAGTGTCAAATTTCATTTCTTTTAAAAATATACCTATAATGTTTCTATATGCACTAATGTTGAAACGTTGCCCTCAGTGGTGGAAAAACTGAGTTTTTCAATTCTTATAAAAAGAGACAGTCCTTGCAAGAATAATGAGAGTATAGATGTTAAAAACAAACCAAAAGCACGAGAAAGAAAGCATCACTGAAAACAATGGATCTAGGCATTTAAAATGATATTCTGAGTTTAGGTCACTAAGTTTATTACGTGAGAAAGGATAAGACCTTAAATCACTTAATTTGAGCCTTATGTAAATGTCTACTTTGCTTGTTTGACAAAATTGTGAGGTTGAAATGAAAATATGCACGAAAGATGTCTGAAAGCACTTAAGGTTTTCGTAGGCATATCAATGCTAAAACATAGGGATCAAGTCGGTGTTTCTCAATTCAAAATGGTACTTCACTAAGATTATAAATTCAATGGAAATGAGTATGCTGTTTGGAGTTTATTGCAGATATAGAATATGGGTAAACTAAAAGTCAGAGGAATGAAAGTGGGCAAAGTCAGAGGAACACATTTAGCACAGTCAGTCATCATTTCCTCAGTGTTAAATAAAGACATTACATGAATAAATGAAGGCCCAAATCTTTAAATATATTCTTGCTGATTTTAATCTGGTTTAGTAAATTAATAATTTTCCTAATTTTATTCATTGATTTCATAAATATGTAGAAATCCATAATTGGAATAAGGCTTCAAATTAATTTTTGGCTTAAAAACATTAAAAAGTTAGTGACATGCAGTTCAATAGTTCATCTTAATAGATTCGTAATAGCATTTTAAACATTACAAAAACACATTTTCAACTCTTGACTTCTACAATGTTGAAATGAGATATCCAAATTCTGATTAAGGGAAAAGCATATAAAAGACTTGTATACTAGATATTAATTTAAGATGAGCAAACTTGGGTTTGTATGTCATATGTTTAACCTGGATTTACTAATTCAAATTTTAAAATTTGTTGATAGATTTTATGAAAAATTGGTCTGCTGGGTGGGTCACTGAGTTTACTAGATATTTAATGCAATTATAGCATAATTCTACTATACTTATTCTACTATAAAAAAGTAAAGATCAAATCTATTTATTCCAGCCCCCACACTGCCACTGAAAAGTAGTGAGAACTATTTCACAAAATACAGAGAAAGTACATAATCCTCAATGCTCCACTTGTTTAAATTTATGTAGCACATTTAAATCATAGACAAGGAGAATGTCTGAGTGGAGAGGAAAGGAAATATCATCCAACAAATCATATATGAATAAGCTTCCTTAATATGCTTGCAAACTATGAGCCTAACTTTAAAACATTTTGATTATATGTTGGAAGAATGGACATTTCAAGTATATGTCTAATAACATCCATAAGAAGAAAAGATAATGCTGAATCTGTAGCTATAAAATACCTCTGTATTTACATCACCTCCATTTGCAACTTATTCTTATCTTAATTCTTAAAATATTTTAAAGTGTATATCATTAACTGGTGTTTTTTTTTTTCATTTGCTTGTTTGTTTTGGTACTGGGAATCAAACTCAAGGCCTCATGTTGCCAGGCAGCTGCTCTGCCACTGAGTTACATCCCCAGCCCAAACTTTAAGTGTTGTTCAATCACCTATATCACTATTTCTTATCCATACTCATGTATGCCAAGAATACAGGTTTCAAGAGCAGCAGAAAATATTAAAATACCATTGACAAAGTTTCACTTCTGTTCTCATACCAATACTTATTAGGACTGGATTGAATGTAGCCCAAACATTACTTCTATATTTTTCACTTCATTTTACTGGTCTCTCAACTTTCTAGGCCATAAAAACACGGAATCTAGTTTATATAAGGAAAAGCAAGCCAGAAAATATAATACCTATTTTTTCAAGTAAATAAGTACTACTTCAGAAGGAAGCAAGTTCTACATTGCTGGAAATATTAAAGTAGAAGATGTAAATAATTTATGTCAATTGTAAAATTTATATGATACAAATTATATAAAATTATCTACTAATCTATATAAATCAAATACATCATTTATGTTTCATATGCAAATACGTATATGAATGTATATGTATAATTTCATATACTGCACCCTAACATATACTCAGGTCTCTAAGAACTTTTACTATAAATATGGATACAGAGAAAGCATTCATTTTAATACAACAAAAACATGGCCAGAGTCAATTAATCCTGAATGAGTAGCAGACCCAAGATGAGCCTTCTGTATGGAAACTGGACTTAGAAGCCAATGAATCAAGTCTGTCTCTTCAGCAAAACCTTATAAAACTCAGGAACTGTAAGCAGTCATGTGGACAAAGAGTAAAGTCAACAATAAGGACAATCAGAGATGTAAATTATCAAATCCCTGTCATATGTGAGTCTATTTTTTCCTTAGGCCCAGCTGTATTCTTGGTTTTAAGTCCCAAGAAATTCCTCAATATTCTTACATTTTCCTATTTTCTTGTGCAGTTTTACTTTCATGTCTTTCACTTGCAACTCAGTGGTTAACTTCATAACCGTGACAGTACAGAAAGTCATTTTGCTTTATATGAGAAACTGAAGTTGATGAATTCTAATCTTGCTTGAAGTTCCAAGAATTCCATGGTTCTGTAGCTATGCTATCTTTTTGGCAAGTAGAAATGTTAAATGTTTCTTTTATTTATCATAGAAATAGTATTATTTATTACAAATGAAAAAGAATTAGAAATAAAAAAGTTTCCAAGATTAGTACTGATTTCAAAGCAGGCATGAGATACTTGAACTAAAGGGGGTGAGAGGAATAGGGTTGAGGGATTTGTACCTAAGTCTAGGATTTATCAGTTGAGTGATGATAGATTGGTAAGTGACGTGGATTCAGCATCATGCAGAATTAGAGATCAAGATTCAAAATCTGACCTGTAGAGACAAATTACTCTGATTCTAAACACAGCATAAATCTGGGCTACCTATATCAGATGAGGATGAAGAATGTAAGATCTTTTTTTTTTTGGTACTGGAAATCGAACTCGGGTCCTTGCGCTTGCGAGGCAGGTGGCGGAACCACTGAGCTAAGTCCCCGGGAAGAATGTAAGATCTTATAAAGGCCATATGTGGGGGGGGGTCAGCAAATGTAGTAAGGGTGAGCAGATCAGATGAGGAAGGGTTTGTGTATATGGACAATGATCCTAAGCAACCATAGGGAAGGGACTCATTATTTTCAGTCTGAGGCTGTGTGAAAAGTCTTAAGGAAACCAATGGTGTGGTAGTTACTTTCCTCCTCACTGCGACACAATACCTGACACCCACAACTTAAAGGCAGAAAGGCAAAATGTTTGTAGACGTTTCAGCCCATGCTCTGCTGGCTCCATGGCAGGGTGAGAGGAAAAACATGGCATGCATGGCAGAGGAGCAATAGCTCATGGCAGGAAGCAGAGAGAGAGAGATCAGAAAGGAAGGAAGAGGGAGGGAGATAGACCCTTCCAAGTCACGTCCCCAGTGACCCACCTCCAACCATGGTTGACCTTCCAAATCACATTTAGCTATAACTGCATCAGTGGACCGATCCACTGCTGAATATCCACCCCTATGATCCTATTACCTCCCTAAATCCCCATCTATGCACATAAGGCTTAGAGGGGCCACCTAGATATTAAACATAACAAATACAAAAGAGCTGGTGAACTGTGAGTCCAGAGACAGTGGTATATAGTGGTGTTTAATTTGCAGGAGGTAGATGGATTCAGAGTAAAGTAAGAGTTGAGGAACACCATCAATTGTGGATGAGTGTGCCCAGGTGCCAGTTGCGTCTACACGACAAATAATATTTTTTACTCTGGCTTTAAGTTGGAATAGAAAGGCACTCAGCTTTGTCTAGTTAACTAAACTCCACTGACTCAAGAGCTCACTTTTTAATCCTATCCCTTGGAAAAAATTTCCAAACCTTTAAGATAAAACAAATTTTTGTTTGCTCAGATTACCTAGACTTTGAAGAGAGGTGATTTGTCATTACCTTATTTTTATTACTTCTAATCTCTCCATCTTTTCTTATATTTTAGAAATGGAAATCTGAAATGCAGTATGACAAAGATAGTCCTAAAAAGAACATGGATCTTTTCCACCTCTTTAGCTTCTGCTTTCCAAAAGCCTTTTAATTTGCTGAAATATTTTTTGCACTCAAAGAAAGCATATCAGAAGACTAAATGATTAAATAACTTATTTGAAGACAGATCACAAAAAAAAGGGCCGATCATGTTAAGACAAGAGACTTACATACCAATATCATCCTTCTTTCCTTAACCAAACTGTCAAAAGAAAGACAAGAATAGGGCTACTAACGAACAGTGTCACTATTGTAACAATAAGTTCACATCTTTCGGCTTCCCAATCGCTCTATATTATGGAGCAATGGAATTGCAAAGTGGATATCCGACTCAAGGAAGAACTCCTCAATGAAATGCTAAAGCTTGAAGAAACTTTTTGGGCATCTGCTATGTTGAAAACACTGAGTAAATGTCCAGTCTCTTCTCCGGCATTGAAAAGGTATAGTTAATGGGGTCAGAGACTTAAAGGAAGAACTGAGTTCAATATCAACAGCTTTCTTTTTCCGGTAATGCTTTACAGAATGCTTCCCACTGAATCTTATTTTCTTGAATACACGTGGATAAGAGTTTTGCAGAGAAAATGTGAGCCTTCAATATCTATCTCCTTTACAAAGGAAAGCTGGATATGTATCCTTGATTGTATAGACGGCACACAGAAAGAAAGGACCACAATAAATTAACTTGACGATTTTGCAGGTACTTTTCAAAGTTGTCAAGGGAGAGGTTTCTGAGAATTCATTTGCCCTTCAATCTTTCTTTTTAGGTGTGAACACTTCTGACATATTTGTGACAGGAGTATTCAGCAGGAGAGAAATCAATCGTGGAAACAGACTGAGTTTGTTTTGGATTTCCAACACTTTTCTTAGGTATGTGCTTCACTTCATACAAATATTTAAATGTGAAACAAATCCCACTGCTTGCTTTGGTTGCAATTGGCTTTAGTTTAACTCATACTGAATGGATTATACATTGCAACAACTTAATTTCTTTTCATCTCTAAAAGCACTGAAGAAGCTAACATGCTGTTCCTATTTTACAGGTAACTAATTAAGATGAGATTTCTCTTCTTCTTTGCAGCTTATAAGAAGAAAAAACACCTAAGCTAAAAATTTACAGCAATAGCGAGGATTCAAACAAAAACAAAAATATTCCTATAAATAGGCAGCAATATGCTGGAGAAATAAGAAACAGATTCAGCTTTAGCTTATATATTATTTTAAGTAAAAATTCATACTGTTTCTTAAGGAAATAGCACATTTTGAAAATGGGAGTTGGTGGGTGGGAAAAGACTATAGGCAAACAGGAAAAGCTAAATGGCTTATTGGGCTTATTGGTTAAAAACATGTACTATGGAGCCAGATGGCCCAAATTCAAAACCCACTTCTGCCAATGAGATGCTTAAACCTGTGCCTCAGGTTCACCTCTGTTACTAAAGGCAGATGGGATGAGATTGCAAAGGAAACCAGCTCAAGATAGAAAAAGCTTGTCAGGAAAATAGAAAAGAGGTAAGAAAAATGGTGACAAGGAGAGACCAGGCTTTGAAGTAATATATCAAGACCAGGTTCTAGTTTAGCTAACAATGTGAATTTTTAGAGTACCATAATAAAAGGAGCAAGACAGGTTGTAGTCTCTCTACTTTTCTATCCATCTTCCTTTTAGTGAGCATTGAACAACAGAGATGCATAGCCCAAGGAAGGAGCAGTAAATGAAGACTCCTGAGTTAAAATTCAGGGAGATTAGCAATAAGAAGATAACTAGGTACCTTCCAAAAACAGCTGAATCATGGATATAACACAGCCCTAATAACTTCAAATCAGTATTCATTAAGAAGGAAAATATGTAAAGTTAAGCTCTCAGAGATTCTTAAACAAAAATATTACACATACTAAAGGAGGACAGTAAAGTATATAGAGGATTTTCATATGTTGGAGGGAGTAGATGTTAGCTATATCTAGATGATAACAAAACATATTTAAATATGTGCATTGAAGTTTAATGGCAACATTTGGAGAATACAAAGGTAAATAGAGTTTCCAAGCCAAAAGGTAGACAAAATTTTCAAGGAAAACATGAAACTAAGTAAAGTTGGTGAAAGGGAAAAATGAAACAAATTGAAAATGTATGATAAGAAAACACTAAGGTTCACAAAAATATGTATCAGCATATTAATATCAGAAAAACTTAATAATAAGTTTACTTATTAAAATTTAGGTAAAGGAATTACTCTTACAGACCAAATAAAGCAGGTGTGGAGATATAAACATTAGGCAAAACTAATTCAAGGTAAAATCATTTAAAGAAACTATTTCAAACACATTGACTATTTTAAAATCTAACAAAAAAGATAGAAGTCATAAACCTTCATCCACATGGTATTATAGCTTTGAAATGCATATACCAAAATCAAATAGAAATACAATGTGAGAAGCTGAGAAACAATAATCATACTGGGATAATTTAATGCACCATTCTTGGAAACCAACAGAATCAAGCATTTAGAATATATGTAGAGAAATTGAATAACTAAGTTACATTCTTAAACATAGATATAAAGATAATTTTGTGCTCTGAAATAGTCTACATATTCATTTGAAAGAAAAAATGGAACAGTCACCAAGACTAACACCATGTGTTAGGCCATATGTCTTTCTCTGTAAATTTCAGAAAGCCAAAATCATACATCATATTTATTAGCCAAAATTTAAAAAAATTATAAAGTAACATAAAAGTAGTACCTAACAGGAATTAATTAAAATTAGGTGTTCAAATAAAAAACAATTGCATGCATACATATTTACAGACTTGAATATAAATGTCTACGTAATTGTAAAAATAAAAATTATACAGTAAAATAGATGGACAATCATAGAATTACTATGTTTTAAAAGAGAAAAGATAAGGCAAAGGTAATAATTGGGTTCCTTACTTGGCTATAAGTGCATTTATCAGAAAATAAGATCCAATAAAATCAACTACAATTTCAAGCAAAGTCAGAAAAAATGATTTAAAAGGAATCTAAAGAATGAAATTAATAAATAAAATCTGGAAAGAAAATAGTAGAGATTACTAAGATAATTAAATACTGTTCCTTGAAAACAACCAATAAATGAATTAAACCAGAAGTAGGTAATACAGAAGGAATAAATAAATAGCATTAGGCAAGTTAGTAGAGTATTGGTGTAACAGATGCTTTAAATCTATTGATAGAAATGTTAAAATATCAAAATCATTAAAAGAACATCATATCCACATTTAAATCAAAATAACTGTTTATCTCGGAAAAATAGATAGTAAATTGTCCCAAAAAGTTCATTTGACTTGGAATTAAATCCTGACTGGACCAAAAAATGTCATTGAGCAAGTCACTGAATCATTCCAAACTTTCCGCTTTTCTTACCTGGAAATAATAATCATACAGCCAACACTATCAGTTTTCCATTGCTGCCATCACAAATAACTACACTCTGAAGATTAAAATAACAAAAACTTGCAGTCTACCATTCTCAAAATAAGGAGTCCTAATGTGTTCTACTGGTTTCACTGCTCTGTTTCATAAAGCCAATTTCCAGGTGTCTGAGCCTGCATACTTATCTGAAGGCCTTGGGCAAGGAAGCATTTCTAAGTTTTTTCAGGTAAGTTGCTGGTAAGATTCATTGCCATGTATTAGTAGGACAGTATGCATCCTTGTTAACTGTCAGTCTTGAATCTCTCTCAGCTATTTAACCACCTGCATTCTTTCTCACATTGTTCCCTTCAAAGTCAGTAGCAATGTGTTGAACCTTTATAATAAGAACCACTGTTGCTCTTCCAACTGCCGTCTTACTTCAGCCAGTTTTTAAGGGCTTACGTGGATTACATTAACTCCACCTAGACGACTCAGAATAATCTCCTTATTATAAGGTCTCTAAACTTAATTACATCTTCAAAATAAGTTTTGCTATGTGAGATTGTTTAAAGTGTTCCCCAAGAGTATCGTGTGTTCATTGGTAGGACTTTTGAAAGGTGATTGGATCATAGGTGTACTATATTCATTAATGTATTACTGGTCCATTGATGAGTTTATAGCTGAATGTGCTGGTAGGAAATAGGGTCCAGTTAGAGAAAGTAGCAAATGAAGCTTTGAAGGTTGTATCTTTCATTCTGACTCTTCCTCCATCTTTTCTTCCTGGCTGCCATGGGTTGTGCAGCTTTTCTCTGCTAGGGTCCTCTGCCATGCCTTTCCACCATGATGTTTCTGTCTTGGAGCCTGCTTACCCATTGACTGAACTCTCTGAAATAGTGAACCAAACTAAACCTCTCCCTTTTAAGTTATAATGTCAGGAATTTTGTTGCTATGATGACAAACATGACTAATATACCATACAAGATAGCATATTCACAAGTTATTTTTTTATAAGGATGTTGACACTGAGGGTAGAGAAGGTATTCTGCCTATCACTACCTGCTAAGATTATTGCAAGAGTTAAATGACAATATAAATCAAGTGTTTAATTTAATATTGATTGAAGAGAAGATACATATACATTGTTTTGTTAATTTGTTTTTACACTTTTTGAGTATGAATTTTGTACTAGAGTACTCTTTCTTGTACGTGAATCCATTCCTATCTGACATTTTTACTGAAGAATGAATTCTTCCTTCATTTGCATTCATCACACATATCCACACCAGATATCCACTTTTATACACAGCCTGAAAGATCTATGATCTTCTCTAATCTAATATTACTACTTCTCAGAAGCATTATGGAATTATATACAAAGGTCTATACTGTTGCATCATGATAGTAAGAAATCAGAAAGAAGCACAGGATATTTAAAAACATTGGAATTACTAGATAACTGACATGCAATATGGTATTTAGAGATCTTAAAACTGGGTTAATGAAGATGATAAGAACATTAATTCATTTTTATCTAATTTATATTCACATATATAGGAGAAGGTCAAGGGATAATGACATTGATGATGATGATGATGTGTGTGTTTTTCAGAAATAATGTATGCATAAAGAATTGCCTGGAAGTTACTGTTTAAAAACCAGTTAGTGTGGTGATTATCTTTGTAGTAGGACCACTAATGATATTTGTTCTGAGTTTCTCAACTCATGTACAAAACACTACTTTATCCTAAAAACCTATTTTTTTCATGCAGTATCATGGATGACTCAAAAAGCACTATGTTAAATGAAAGACACTAGACAAAATAGACTACATATTGTAAGATGCTACTTTTATGACATTCAAAAAAGGCAGATATATATTAATATAAACTGAATATAGACCAATCAGTGCCTGCCAAGACATAGGATGATGGGTTAACTACAAATGAAGATAAGGGAACTATTGATGAATTGGAAATGTTATAGAAGTGTATTGCACATTTTGTAAACTCATAAAATTGTACACACAAAATGGATGACATTACTGGATGTAAATTATACCTCAATATACTGACTTTTAAGATATGTTGTTTTGCCTTGTTTTAAATGCCCAAATGTAGAATGCTTAAATGCCAAAATAATATAACGTCCTCACTTAGACCTTAAAAATCCTTATTGTTCAATTGTTTCTTCAAGGCTGTGAAAATATTTTAGAACATTTTCCATTAAAAGACTTGGTGAAAGCCAACCAACCAATCAGCCATATAAACAACAAAATCAACAGTGGTTTAGAGGGAAGATGTTAAGCGCTAGGTAGTATCTGTAACATTATACTTTGATTTCACCTGTCCATTGAGTTGGTTTTCACATATGTCTATTCTTTGTCTTAAGATATATTTATATTCATTGTCTTCTTTCCTTTAAAATTGTTTTGACCATCCTTCAGTAAGTCATATATTCCATGTTACTGTACTACACTGGACTTTCAGGTCTCTTTAGCAGAAAGCTGTAGTATTAATATAACTCATTCATGGAATATAGACTTGGATTCCCTGAAGTAGCTTCATCTGTCAACATTTTATACAATATCATAAACAATAATACTATAGAGAGCAATTCAGAATACATCTTATTAGCATATTAGTAACAATGAATTAGGAACAAACCATCAGTCCAGTAAAAGCAAATGAATGGCTGTCTCCACTGACATCCTTACTACTTATTATCAACATAATTCCAACAAATGTTTCTAATCCCTCCCCTGTGCTCTCAGGGCACTGCTGTCATAGGTACATGGCAACTTCCGTAGTATTCAATTTCTTACCATCTGGAGCTAGCAGTGTTTGCTGTTTACTTGTAGACCAAAAAGCGCCCAAAGGATGATTGCCTAATAAAGGAGAGTAGAAGATGGAAATGTTCTCACATTGTGTATACAACAGTCATGAGCACTGCGTATGGGATAAGATGCTTACATGCTTCTAATATGATTCTTTAATTAAGAAAATGGTAGGGGGCCAGGTGTGGTGCTGCACACTCATAATCCCAGCACTCCAGAGGCTGAGGCAGGAGGATTGCTCTGATTTCGAGGCCAGCTTGAGCTACATAGTGAGTTCAAGGCCAGCCTGAACTAATAATGAGACCCTGTTTCAAAACCAACCCCTCAAAAAAAAAAAAAAGGTAGGGGAAAAGATAAATGATACCCGTACTAAGATACTAGGTAGCAAATGAAAACCCCAGCCTAGCCCTAGAGTTGATTATCCAATATTTACATTGCTTTTCACAAACTGGAAACATAAAATTTCTAATGTCTCAAATTTATTTTGATGATTAATTTTATATTCAGGCTTAAAGTCTGTATATTATCGCTATTTTTATCATGAAACTGCATTTTAATGCCTGACTGGGAATATAAAAATATAAAAGAGTATTTAACAAAGCCGGGGCCTTTTTTTCAAGTCAAGATGAATGCATCCATTTGTATTCCCCTGTGTACAATTCACTGAACTTCATTTGAATATGTCAAGGATAAATACTCCTCAAATGCTTGCATTACAGATGATAACTATAGTAACAGTGTATGGTTTGATTTTACCTATATTTTTGAACAACTCTCTTAAAATATAAACGATTTTCAAAATGAGGCTGCCAAGGAGAAATACATATGTACTTTCTACCCTTTGTTCATATAGGGATATTAAAACAAAGATACAATATACTTCCTAATGCATTACATTTAAAGCTATCTATTATAACAAAAGACTTGTGCAATAACTTTCTTATTTAGCATGCTCCAATTTGAAATCAACTATCTCCTCACTAGAGGATGCAGGGACACGGCTTTCTTCTAACATACAGAATTATTACCTATCTCGCTCTCACCCAAATGCAAGGTAAAACAAACCAGAAAAGGCAGATGAGGTATATTAAAACTTTCCCAATTTCTATCCATGTGACAATGAAGAAGGAAGAGAAGTGAAAGATCATTGGATCCTACATAGCTATTTTTACAGATAAATAAAAGGCCAATACCAATGCTTGAGCCTATAATAAAATGGTAGCTTTATCGCAAAAGGGAAAATGGGATACAAAGAGTAATGATACCTGAGTTTAGTGGTGCATTCCTGGAAACATAGCACTCTGAGAGGCTGAGGGAGGAGGATCACAAGTTAAAGCCCAGCCTGAGTAACATAGAAGACCCCATCTCAAAATAAAAAAAAAAATTAAAAATTGGCCAAGTGAAACAGCCTAGATACTCGCCAACAGACAAATGTAAAAAAAAATGTGGTATATAAACACCAAAGTTAGTGTTTTGGGGGTTTTTTTAATCAAAGTTAGTTTTCATCCCCAAAGAACAATGAAATTATGTCATTTTCAGGAAAATGGATGGAACATGAGGTCACAATGCTAACTGAAATAAGTCAGACCCAAAAAGTTCAATATTATACAATTTCAAAAAAAATTATACAATTTCCCTTATACTACAAACCTCAAATTTAAAGAAATACATGAGTTTAAAAAGGAGAGATAGTAGTAAACAATGAGGCAGACTTTTAGAGATGAGAAGGGAATCAAGGTAAGAGAGGCGATAAAGGGGAGGGGCATATAGGAGTCCAAAATGATCAAGGTATGTTATATCCATATACCAGGCCTCCATCATGAATATTATTATGTATTACAAACAAACTTAATAAAAACATTCTTAAAAAGGACTGGGGGCATCGCTCGGTGAGAAAATCCTGGGTTCAATCCCAGTACTAACAAAACAAAAGAAAGAAAGAAAGTTAAAGCTATGCACATGTGGTTGTTCCATTTTCTAGGTTAGGAATGTGAAACAAGAGAGTGAAAAAGAGCTCAAAAGATGAGGTGCTCCTGAGAAACACAGAACAGGGTCTTTATCACAACTGTGCTGCTTAGACATCCAGTGGTTCCATTAACCAGGCTTTTCAGTTATTGATAAAGCCCTGGTCAACTATCAGCTGAGATGCTTTGCATGTGTGGGTAATCTTTGAAGTGAAGTGAAGTGAAGTGAAGTGAAGTGTTTTCCTTCCTCCTCTCCCATCTGGATATGAAACTAAGGCATTGTCAGAGGTGAAGTCTGAGAATTCCAAATACACGTGTTTAACTTGCAAAACTACCAAAAAGACCACAAACATCCCTGTGAAATCCTTTGGCTCTGTAAAATCACACTATTAGATCATGTGATGAATAGAACATGTAGAGAGAACCACAAGAACTGGAAATATCACTAAAAGCAGAGAGGCAGAGAGTGTTCTCAGATTAAAAACATTTGTCATTTTAAGTAAAAAAAAAATACATAAAATGAAGCCCTTAGTAAGGAATCATTATTTGGTGGAGATAATTTGTTAAAAATTAAACAAGCTACCCATGTTATTTTTTTCTAAAAAAAAAAAACCCTACACTCCATGTTAACATGGATAAAAGTGTCAATTTTTCAGTACTCAATGTTCTTATTTGTTCACAGATAAAACTTTTTGAGAGTGTTCAACAACTGGGCCTTGCCTCTCAGGAAGCCTTTGTAGAGGCTGTGAAAAGCAATGTATTCATTTTTCCAAAGTGATACCCCATTTCAGCTGATAACTGTTACCGAAGCCAAGATAATTGAAATGAAAAATTGTTTTAATTGATTTTCAGAGCAATTAAACATTGACTTTTGTAACCATTTCTGGGGGCAGAGACAAGAAAATTATCATCATTTTACTAACTCAACAGTAACTAAGAAGAACAAAAGTGGTGAGCAAGGTAAGTATAAAGAAGAGCACATACAACAAAGGCAGGGGTCTCAGGTAGACTACTTAACCTGAGGCATGTGGTGGTTTCTCAGCATCATTTTCAGCAAGTCCATTCTTCATGTTCAAATTTTTGGCACAAATCTAAACCCTAGATTGAGACTACATTGGAAATTTAATTATCACTATTTAATATTTTCTCTGTATGAAGATTACACGTTCAGAGTACATTTTAAATTAAACAGTTCTCTTGAATGTGATTCTATTACCACAAGTATATGCTAAACAATCACATTAAAATATACCATTTCTAATTCAAAAAGAGTTTGTGTATTGATACCATAGACTAAAATTCTTCCTTCCGAAGATTTTGCTCTATAAGAATACGACAAAGGGAAACCCACCCACTGCAGTGCTACATTGATATCTCAGAGGCTGACATCTGAGGTTATTTGCTCTGTAACCCCGGACAAGTCACTTCTCTGTTTTAAACTTCAAATTGCTCATTTGAAAAAATAATGGAGGTAGGTTGTCATCAAAGTTAATGATTGTCAAATTTCAACTTGTGTAAGATCACCAGGAAATTCATTAGATAGGCAAGTCCCTGGGTTCCATCCATCTAGAGGGATTCAGTAATACTGGACTATGGCCCCAGAACATGGATCAAAATTAGAGGACATCTGAGATGGGTGTTCTCAGACTCTACTTTAAAAAACATTATATGTACTAAAGTGTTTTCTCTTTAAAAGTTCCATAAAGCTATGAAACACATTCGAGAAATGCTAAGATTTAAAGGAGGTATGAAAAAAGGTATTTTAATTTACTGTACTTTGTTATAAGTAGTAGCAAGAAGCTGACTTGTATAACGTGCAATTAGAGCATTTATTGCCAAAATGAAATCCAATGATAATAGCCAGTGAATTAATTTATACAACAATTAATTAAATTAATATCACATTTTTGTCGCTATAAAAGAGTAAATGCAAATAAACTGACCTATGGACAGTCAAATTATTGGCCTGTGTCATGTCATAGTCTACAATTAAATGTGATGTCCTTATGTGAGTATGGCACTATAGTACACTGACACCACCCACATTATTAGGGCAGTTACTTTTTTTTAGTTGACAATAATGGCTCCTTCTCTTCATGAATAATTTGGAGAGGCTCCTGGACAGTGATAGTCATACTGCACATGATCACAGGACAAAATGAAGCTACCTAACCTAACCTGAGATTTTGACCTCAAGAGCTCTACACATTTGTGTGCAAATAGTGACTTAGCATATACAGGAGACAATCACTCTAGAAAATATCCCATTCACCTATTTAGACCAAGATAATGCTTTATTACCTATATTCAATAAGAGAAGGAGAGTTCTTGTCATGTTGTACAGTATTACCTTCATTGGTGTCAAAACAAATATCCTCTCACCTCTATACCATGGATATCCTTCACTTCATTGAGAATGTAGCTTTTTCCAATTTATAAATCCTTCTCATAAAACAACCAGCTCCTTGAACACACAAGTTAGGACCCAGCTGTTTGTTAAACATACATGGTCCTTAGATTTCACTTCCAGGAGGCCATTTAAACTGTCATGGGTCTAAGTTCATTTATCTCAGGAAGACCTTAAAGATCCAGCTTTGGGTACTTGTTTGCTTGTTATGTTTTAGTGTAACTATGCTACATTTATTTCCTTTGCTAGATTTGAAGTTCATTAAAAGGAAAATTTGTTTTTCATTCTTTGTTATCTCTGCAGTATCTCAGTTAGAATCTGGAGCACAAAGAGTACTTAATAAGAATGTTTTGAAGGAAATGAATGAGAGAGTGAATGCTAGATTAAGTGAATTCAAACATCAGAAATTAAACTTTTCCAATAATATTTTGGTTAAAAGTTACTATTTTGAACTTGGAAATTTTACACTAAGCCACATGAGATGAAAAAATTGTTCAGCGGTGGGGCTGTCACCAAGGAAAAGATACAGAAAATGACTTTCCCTCAGGACTGAGTGCTGAGGACAAGTTGTGATTCCAAACACATATATGAGAATATTCTTAACAGTGAGCTGAATAAGTCTAAAGTAAAGCAATTTCACTTTCCTTTGACTGCTCTTCAAGGCCCCTCCTGAGTGACAGTTCAGCCATGCCGAGGCATTGTGCTGCATGTTGTGAAGCCTGCAGTGAAAATTCCTACAATTGTGCTGCTTCTAGAGGGGGTAAAAGCTAATTCACCTGAGGCCCATTCAACAGCAACACAGGTAAACATTTAGCAGCTTGGTGTTGGAGCAACTCTTAAGCTATACTGTTCATTTTCCTCCAAAATGGGAAAAGAAATATTTTGATGCCCAAGGGCACTTTTGTAGTTGGTAAAGAATAATATGTTCAAATATTATTTTTATATATTAAACATTAATCTCACTAGGGATGATATGTTTGTCTTTGACAATTAACAGATCAAAAATATTATGAAGAAACTAAACAAAGATGGAAAATAACCATGGCACTAAAGAATAATTTTTTCTGTACAAAATTTGTTTACTGAAGAAGAAAATATTGAATGAGATATCTCCTCTCTCTAAATCTCTTTCTTCCTCACTTCCTACACACACACACACACACACACACACACACACACACACAGAATTCAAGACATAAAAATGCAGAAGTAAATTTTCAGATTTTGGCTTACAGTTTACCATCTAAGGTGTCATGTCTGAAAGAGATTAGAAAACGAAATGTCGATCATCTAACATTGGAATTAAATTTTGAACATATATCCTGGAAGTTTTTCAAAAGCATGCCCTTTAGGTGTTAAAGATTTCAATGCTATTTTTCATGTCTATGAACTGGGAATCTTCATAATCTTGTTATTTTACAGCAACAGTTAAATCAGAGATGAAATATAATTTAATGTGACTCTTATTTAGAAGGATTGAATAAATGCCATACATATACAAGTATGTATGGATAAACCTATATATATTTATTATGCAAATTTCATTATATTATAGTTTCTATTTTTCATGCTTATTTTTACTCAAAGTGTAAGATTTTGTTTTTCTTTTACAGTAAGTATGGCAAGTAAATATATTATAACTAAGAAATGGATCTAGCACATTGCTAAACCCCTGGCAAATTATTCCTTGAAATTAGTAATTAGTAGAAAATAGCTTATGACATCTGCTTGAATAAATTCAATGTAATATCAATTTCATGATGTATTCTTTAATCTTGAAGATTTTTTTTGATTAACAAGACTGTGATATCTAGAAGAAAACAAATAATCAAGAAGCATAGGTAGTACTACAAGCCTGAAGATTTGGACCAGGAAATTAGGTAATTAGGTAAGGTTCAGATAAACCCTCAACTCTAGCTTAGGGTAGATAACTAAAACTTTAAGCGTTGTCCTCCTATTTATCTTTGGACTTGTAGTTATTGAGCCTGAAATAAATTTAGATGTGTGTATTTATGCATTATTTGGGACAATATCCTTTTCAGGCACAATTCTATAAGTATTTGAGTGTTATATAAAGATTAACATTTGAATTTGGTATAAAGCAATAGCTATTCCACTCCTACTGCCCATTCTTAATAATACAAAGAATATTCAGTCATCATTTATTATTTATTACTAGTACATGTTTATAGTACATGATGATTACATTTATGTGGGGAGTCAGTACATGTACATAACACATCTTAATTATTTTTTGTCCCCTACCCCTCCCATTCCTTCCTGCTCTTTCTACCTCTTGATCCCTTTCCCATTTCCAAAAGCTCCATTTATTATGTACTTAATAAAAATCTGATGCTGTGCTAAGTGGGGGGCAGAAGGGGGGGACTGAATGAGTCTTTCAGTAATAGTTAATATGTACACACATATTATCTCTGTTGTGTATATATACAATTGCCATAATAACTATTGACTAGTGTGTTTCAAGCACCTTAATAGACATGAGATTCAGTGAAGAGCAAAAGTGACAAAACTGACTCCTCACGAAGTTTTTGATATATCAAGGATAATAGATGTAAATTGAATATTACAGAGGAGAATACCAAAGGAACTGGAAAGCACTTAAGAAGAAAGCATTATTTGTGATATTTACAAGTTTACATCCATTTTCAACCTTGTACATAAAATATGCTCTTCTACTCTGAGAGAATGTCTTCTATAGATGCACATACTTAAAGTGCTGGAACTAAATTAGTCTGTGACACAGTGTGAAGACAATTACTTAAACCCAAAATTAAATCAGCAACATGTTCCCTTTTGGTTCACTTTAATTGTGCTAATTACCAAAGAGCTGAGTATGAGGTCAAGCTGGGCATACAAGGTGTTAGTTAACCTCCATGCATTACCATTTTCAAGTCCCTAAACAAATTTGAAAAGTAAGCAAGCCGGGTGCTGTTAGTACCATTTTATGGATGAAGACACATATTCACAATAAACAGTCCATTGGAGGTCAAAACATAAAAGAATTTTTATCTAAAGCTAGAGCACACGTTTCCTTGGTGGGAACACTGATCTCAGAAGACTCACATCACTATTCATATACTTTGCATCATTACCTAAAAGAAAACTGCTCAATTCCATGCACTTTAAGCCTTTTAGATGTGTCTTAGCAAAGATATTATAAGATGAGATTGTTTCAATTCCAAAATAAAAATTGCATTAAAATTCATAAACCTTTGCTGTTACTTGCTAGTAGTCATGACTCAGCAAGTAGTCATGCAAAGTATGCTTGTCAAAGACATTTTTCACTAGAAAATAGTAAAATGCTGCTTTCTTGGGTAAAATTCTACGTTCTGGTCTATGGAGCAAATGTCTTTTTGAATCTTCTTTTATGGAACATAAGTATAGAAAAAATAAAAGGAACCCTATATATTTATATAACAAAGAATAGTCTTTACATAAATATATTGTCTCAAATGGTATAGCAATTTGCATATGTCACCACTGAAATCTTGAGCTAGGTAAATCCAAACTCTAATCTGCAAATATCTATGATGTTTATGCTGATGATATCAAATATCTACAATATTGAAGTCCGAATAAGGAATGTAGGTCTACAAAAAAGAAAGGCCACATGTTGACAGGCAGCTCAATAAAGAATGCTGCTGTCACTTTGAGTAGATTATACTTTTAATGTAAGTAGAAACAAGAAACTCAAAGATGATTTTTAATGTGCATATATGCATGAAAATTTAGTAACTTACGTTAATTAGAAATGACTGCTACTAACTTTTCATTTCATTTCCTTTGATATTTCTTATGTGTTTCATAGTGATTAATTCCTCATGGCTATCTATTCACTAGAATATATTTCACTTATTTTATTTTAGTTTATTAATTAAGTATTCCAGTATTGAAGGATGGTATGAATTTGCCCAGTTATTTTTCATTTTTCTTTTGAATATTTGAAACATGGTAGATGGAAACAATACCTTAGTCATTTATAGTTATTTTTTATTGGGGACAATGAACACACTTCTAAATACTTGCTTAATATTTCTGCTATTTGCTGGTTATTTGAGCATGTTCTTTATTAAGGAAAATATCTTTTCTTTTTATAAAACAACAATATAACAAAATGAAAGGCAAATTACTGCGGAAACATAATCATAACACATTTGACAAATGATATCCTGGATGGTCTCATGACAACAATTCTACTTTGATGACTTTGAAATAAGATTTTTTTCAGGTAGAGTGGTGCACACCTGTAATTTGAACTACCAGGAAGCCCGAGACAGAACAATTACAAGTGAGAGCCCAGCCTGTGTAATTTAGACACTTAGTGAAGCCGTGCCTCAAGATAAAAATTTAAATAAAAGAGGCCAGGGATATTGCTCAGTTTAAAAGCTTTAGATTCAGTACACAGTACCAAGAACCAATCATTCAATCCATCAAACAATTAATATGTTTTTCTATCAAGATCTTGAATAACAAATATCATCTTTCCTTTTGTAATTCATTTTCAGGGATTAAATCATAACACAAATATATTTGAAACCAAAGAATTCTAACAGTGTCATTGTGCCCAGCAAGTGAAATCTTAATGATGCACAGTAGTTGACTTTTTTCCTGACTAGTGATTCAGCTTGCTGGATTTTTATATTCATATTAACAATTAAGCATCTTTAAAGTACTTAGAAAGGACTTATGAATCAGAATATGTTCTTTATGTCAGTGTCTCATCTTATAATTCTATATCTAATACTATGAGACTGATGTTTGGGAAAGAAAATTTTTAAAGCCCCCTCTTTGAGCAAATGTATAAAAAACCTTAAATGATGCATTTTTATGCTATCAATATTGTTACTAATAATCATATTCCTTGCCAATACCGTATTATGTATTTATTTGATCCCCTTGAAAGCTCAGAGAGAAAGAGGAGGCATTTTTAATCTGTTTTAGAAATAAAGATATTGCATTCCAAAAGACATTTGAAATGATAGAATTAATCAAAAGAAAGGGACCAGTAGAAAAGAACAGGCCTAAACTCTGTTCCTCCTTTTTCATACATTTTACTCATTTTTCCATAAAACTACTGTTTCACTTACTATATGTTTTTGTCATTTTCACAGCTCTAGGCTTCTGTTAGTAATTTATTTGTCTTACGGGAGATGTTCAATTATGCTTCTTTGTTTACCTCGAATCTATGAAAGCTATTGTACTTTATTAATATATAGAAGACAGGAGTTCACATTTGAAAACTTCTAAAGGAAAAAAAACAGTAAAAATATCCCTTCAAAGACAACAAGCAAAGGATAAGTCTCTGATGTATTTTGCTCTCTAAAGCATCCATGCACTACATTATTTATGCAGTTCCCGGTATCTGGAATGAATTCTGACATTCATTCCTTCTTTCTCCTTCACCTCTACAACACATTTTTCAAGGCTCATCTCCTACTACCTTTCCCAGTATCACCTACAAATTGAATTTGATAGTTCCTGCCTCTAATAAATAGCAATTAGCAAATTTATCTTTTATTCAGACTCCTGTAAGTTGTCTTACTCCCTTTTATAACTACGAAATGATTTATGGTTTTGCTTGGCATATGCAAGTGCTCAATATCATTAAGAAAAACAGTGTACAGATGTAAATCAAAGGATATACTGGCACAGACAATTGATATAGTTAAGTAAGCTCTTAAAATGGGTTCCTATTACAGCCACATAACTGCCCAAGAGTATCCTAGTGCACCCTATATTCCTAATCATAGTGCATAGCTGACAACAATCTCCACAGTATAAGTAATTTACAGTGGGGCACTTCAGATCCTGATTACATTTCCAAAGGGTACCCAACATTGACTTAAAGATCTCTTCATCTACTATTTCTCTGAATTCACTGAAGCCAATGCACACTATTGCTTTCTTCTAATAGCAGCTTTTTGCTTTTTGAATATATACAACGGCCTAAATTATGTAGTTAGCAGCAATAGAAGCAAAAACTACTCATGTCCAAATGGCATTTGGGACTGAAATCACAATCTACTCTACAATTTACTCTAAAACAGTGCTGCTTTTGTGACTTCCCTAACATAGATCTTCCACAATGAAAAGCTCTAATATTGTCAATCCATAACATAAGAGCTGTAAATAACGGCTGAAATGTCAAGTATGATGTGACTCAAGACCACAGGCAAGAAATTATATGGAAATGCAATATTACTTCTCCTTCCTAGGCTGCAGTTTTTTGTCTGTATAAACAAAAATCATAAGAGTTCAGGGGTTCCCAAGTCTTTCTCTGCAGAAGAATAACTTAGGGAATTAAAACAAAGTCAGTCTTTTATCTCATCTTAGACTCATAGAATGAAAATCTCCACAAATTATTTGAATTTAGCTAGTCCATAGTTATCTATTACAAACCAATGGGCTAGTTGAGCTTCAGGTTTCAGGCATTATTAGAGTTTCTTGATCCATGAGTCTGAATGAAGTCCAAATTATAACAAGATCCTTTTATTTTTGTCCATTCTGTAACCACAAGACAAGGTAAACACTCAACACTCAAGGTAAACACTGAACTGGAGACCTTAAAAGAGTAACATTTTCTCCAAGACTCTTTGTACTTTTGGAAAAATTCTTCCCTTCTATGGTTTAATTTTTTCATCTGCAAAACAGAAAAATTGGATCACATGATAATTTAATCCATGGAGCCTTGCAAGTTGTTTCTGTACAAGTTCAAGTAGGAAAAATGATGTTAAAATCAACACAAGGACTATATCACCAGAGGAAAGTCATCTGTTTCATGGTGATAAAACAATAAGGGGAATGTTAAACTTTTTAAAAAAAAATTATTGCAGTAAAAGACACATTGCCATCAATTCCCCTCACAGTACTCCCCCTGGCTTTAAGCAGATTCATCCCATCATTCTTGCCACTTTCTGAAGCAGTTCAGGAAGTTCTCTTTCCAGAGTGTCTTTATAAGACGTGATAAAAATACAGTGAATGCTGCTGTCCAGTGACAGCCAACAGAAATGCAGGCTTGTAAATACATTATGGTCTGTCTTCCTCCACTTTACTCACTGGATCTAGCACTGTCTGAATTCTTCCCAAAGGTCAAAATGACCATGGAAGGCAAATATTTTGAATCAATTCAGAACATCAAGGCAAGCACAAGAGCCTAACTGAAGACATTCACGAAAGAAGACTTCTAGGACTACTTCAGTAGGTGGCAAGAATGATGGAGCAAGTGCGTTCCAAGTGGTGGTGAATATTCTGAGGGATATTAAGGGCAATCTGTTTTTCATTGTAATACATTTTTAAAATTTATACATTCATCATATCTATGTTTACACCTTGTATGTTCACTTCCATGATGCTAAGGTCCAAAATCTAGTCAGTCCTCAGCCTTGTTGATTCAGGGATCTAAGTTAACAGCATCCTTAAAATAGGTAGTTCTTACTGCCCTGGCTGAAAGATCAAACAGGAAGAGAAATGGGTAATGTACAGTGAAAAATAGGACTTGAAATACTTACTAGACACTGTAGTTAAGATATTTTCCCTATATACTTTCTCTACCTACATGATATAGCATGGAAATATACCAACAATGAGGATTACAGTTGTTAATAACAATAAAAAATGTAGCTAATTTTTCCTTTTCTCATTTTTTCTCTACTTTCCTCTCCCCTACCCTTCCCACTTCCCCTACTCCTTTAGACCTTTTCTTCCTATTTCACAATATCAGTTATACACATTGATCCTTATTTACACTTTTCGTTTTCCACACCAGAGAGGCTATTTGGTATTTACACATGTGTGTCCTATTTATTTCAGTTAAGAGTTTGTCCTCAATGTGCTCCACTAGTGAAGGGAGGGCAGGGGAATAGGGAAAAAATAAGAACCAAGATACATCATGTAAAGGTTCAAGATCCCAATGATGAATGTAACTGTATTGTATACCTAAAATGTATCAATAAACTTAATGGGAAAAAACAATGAAAAAATATAGCAGAAAAAGAAATAGATCATGAATTACTCTGGTAAGAATAGTCTCCACTTGAAAGAAAGACCTACCTAGAAAGTCTGATAATTGTCAGTACTCTCTTGTATGACTACAATTAAAAATAAAGGAGTTAGATGATTTTATAAAACTGAGCACATATGCTGTTGCTTTGATTTTAAATTCTATTAGCCTCCTTGAAATTAGCTCAGACTCTAGACTAACTATACTTGAACCTTGACTTGCAAGGGGTGTTCAACACAGATTTGTTTTTCAGAAGCTGAAAAAGCAAATAGAGCATTAATCAGGTAGGGTGAAGAAGTAATGAGAATGAACTGGCAGATAAATCATGGAGTTCTTTCAGTTCTATACCAAAGAATATAGACTGAATTTATAGGTGATAGGAACTTTTGAAGAACAAATCTCCATTAGGTGATCCTATAATCTCTTACAGCTTTAGTTCAATTGAACTAGAAACAACTTGATTAGAGCCAGAGATAATTGGTGATAACATTAAACATTATCTAATGTGTGGCTGGTAGCTAGAGTATTTAAGGGTAATCTCACTGAAGTCTAATAGCCACATACAATATTTCAAAATGATTAGATGTCATGGATGAATATAATTCTAAGAGAAAACACTTTACATTAAGTGAAATATGAATATAGATATTAAAAGAAACTCTCTCTGGCCAAAACACAACACAATTTGAGCCATAATCACTCTGATGAACTAAACACAGCAAATATATAAAAATGTGTAGATTCATGATTAGATACCATTGAAAGTTACTAAATCATTGACCCATTGTTCTGAACATTGACGAATTATAAAGAGAAAATGTAAATGGCCATCTCCCCTTTCAGATGAACTTTATATTGAAGTAATCAAGTAAAATCAACGAGGAAAGTTCTTCTTTACAGAAGAATTACAAGTAATAGATTCAAGAGAAAATTAAAGGATGAGAAAATATCTGTTCTGGAACCATAAAGGCATAATATACCTTGGAAACAATAATAAATTAATGCACAAATATTAAGAGAAACGTTGATGAGAAACTTACTGATAGAATAATCAGAGTGATATCACCTAAAACTACAATGATAGTTCACATTACTGAAAGTCGGACACTCTTCAATCAGACATTGGCTGCCTCTGGATGTGATAATAGGAAGTATATACCATCACAAAGTAAAAAATTCTGGCCCAAGTAAACAAAAATACAATTAATCCTCTAATGCTACCTAAAAATTTATAAGAAACACTAGTGGTAGAAATATCTGTGATAGAACACATTAAATAATCTCATGAGGAAGAAATCTGTCACATCCAGAATGCAGGATGATCTATAGGAAAAATGACCTGAATTGCTCAGGCATTAAGGAGTATAGCTTCCTTTCCTTTTCTTGGTAGCCAAGTCAGATGAAACAATAAATTCTATCATAAAGGTTGCCATTGTCTACTAAAAGGAAAGTCTGCTGTCTCTTTCTAATTGGAGATTTACTAAATTGAAGAATCTTCAGGTCCATCTCGGCCACTGAAGAAATGAGATAAATTTTCTAAAGGGATTCTTGATAGAATTTGACACATACGACCTACAATTTGGGAAGGTCTGTGAACATGAACACTGTTGTGTATTTTTCTAAAAACATCTGAAGGTTAAAGTATTCGTAGAATAGTAACCAATATTAGTCAAGCAAGAAATGACTGCAGCCATCAGGCAAGGCAAGAAATTAAAGGGAAAGGGGGAAAATAAAAAATGAAAGACCCCACAACAGTAAAATGTCAGGGCAAGGATGTATGTATCAATTATAAGCATCAACGTAAATGGCCTCAACTCACCAATCAAAAGAAAAAGACTGGCAGAATGGATTAAAGAGCAAAATACAACAATATGCTGTATACAGGAAGAACACTTAATTCAAAAAGAAATTCCTAGACTGGAAGTAAAAGGATGGAAAACAACGCTCCATGTGACAGGAACCCGAAAAAAAGCAGGGGTACCTATTCTATTTGCAGACAAGGTAGATTTCAAACCAAAACTAATTAAGAGAGAGAAAGAAGGTCACTACATCCTTGTAAAGGGAACAATCTAAGAAGAAGAGATGAAAATCATAAAAATATACACACCAAATACGAATGAATGCCCCCAACTATATAAAACAAATATTAATGGACATAAAAAACCAAACAAGCACTAATACAATTGTAGTGGGGGATCTCAATACTCCATTGTCACAAACAGACAGATCATCTAGACAGCAAAACAATAATGAAATACTAGAACTGAACCAAACTTTTGAACAAGGGGACTTAATAGATGTCTATAGAGTGTTCCACCTCACAAATTCAGAATATGCATTCTTTTTGGCTACACACGGGTCATTCTACAAAATAAACCACATGCTAGCTCAAAGGACTTTCCTAAGAAAATGCAAAGGAATTGAAGATATCCCCTGTATATTATCGACCATACTGTACTAAAATTGGAGATCAATATCACAAGAAACCACAAGAACTCCACAAACACGTTGAAATTGAATAACACTCTTCTGAACAATCAATGAGTCACAGAGGAAATTAAAGTAGAAATTAGACAGTTTCTACAATTAAATGATGATGACAATACAACATACAGGAATCTATGGGACACAATGAAAGCAGTTCTACGAGGAAAATTCATAGAAGTGAATGCCCATAATGGGAAAACAGAGAGAGCTCAAATAACCTAATGCTGCACCTCAAGCTCCTAGAAAAACAAGAGCAACACAAACCCAAAAATCTTACAAGGGAGGAAATTATAAAGATCAGAGCAGAAATCAATGCATTGGAGACTAAGAGAATGATACAAAAAATAAATGAATCCAAGAGTTGGTTTTTCAAAAGAATAAATAAAATCAGTAAACCTTTAGCCAACCTTATAAAAAACAAGGAAAGAAAGGCTCAAATCCATGCAATTAGGAACAAATAAGGAGAAGTAACAACAGATCCAGCAGAAATCCAGAGGGCCATCAATACCTACTTCGAGGACCTGTACTCTAATAAAGGGGGAAACACAGAAGAAATGGAAAGATTTCTAGATACATATGAATTACCAAAGTTGAACGAAGAACATATAAAAATTCTAAACCCACCAATTACAATCAGTGAAATTGAAAACATAATTAAATATTTACCAACACCGAAAAGTCCAGGTCCTGATGGCTTCACTGCTGAATTCTACAAGACATTTAGAAAAGATCTATTGCCACTACTCTTTAAAATCTTCAGTAAAATTGAAAGGGAAGCAAAAGTCTCAAATTCATTGCTGAAAGCAAGTGTTACTTTGATTCCAAAACCAGGGAAAGACCCAACCAAAAAATAGAACTACAAGCCAATCTCCCTAATGAACAAAGATGCAAAAATGCTTAAATAAGATACTGGCAAACAAAATACAGAGGATCATCAAGATGATCATACACCCTGACCAAGTCAGATTTATCCCAGGGATGCAAAGATTGTTCAATATGTGAAAAACAATAAATGTAATACACTATATTAACAGAGCCAAGGACAAAAACCATATGATCACCTCAATAGATGCAGAAAAAGCACTCGAGAAAATCCAACACACATTCATTATAAAAACCCTACAGAAAATTGGAATAGAAGGTCTTTATTTCAACCTGATTAAGGCTATCTATGAAAAACCATCAGCCAATACCATTCTAAATGGTCAAAAACTGAAAACCTTCATGCTAAAATCAGGAACAAGACAAAGATATCCACTATTGCCACTCCTGTTCAATATAGTTCTGGAAACATTAACCACAGCAATTAGACAAGAGAAAGAAATAAAAGAAATAAAGATAGGAAACGAAGAAGGTAAACTGTCATTATTTGCTGAAGATATGTGATACTCTACATAAAAGACCCAAAAAAACTTCGCCAAAAGACTTTGAGACTTAATTGACAGATTCAGTAGAGTAGCTGGATACAAGGTCAACACGCAGAAATCAGTAGCCTTCTTGTATACAAATAAGAGACTCACTGAGAGAGAAATTAGAGAAACAGTTTCTTTCACAATAGCACCCCCAAAAATGAAATGTCTAGGAATAAATCTAACAAAGGAAGCAAAAGACCTATATATTGAAAAACCACAGCACTCTGAAAAAAGAGATCAAAGGGGATATAATAAAATGGAAAGACAGGGTAGGAAGAACAAATATAGTGAAAATGGCCATAATTCCAAAACTGCTATACAGATTCAACACAATCCCAATTGAAATCCCCAACAATATATTTCACAGAACTGGAGAAAACAATCCAAATATTCATTTGGAACCAGAAGAGACCTAGACTAGCAAAAGGCATTCTAGGCAACAGAGACATGACAGGGGGTATCACAGTCCCCAACTTGAAGCTATACTGCAAAACCACTGTGATATAAACAGCGTGGTACTGGCAAAGAAACAGACCTGAGGATCATTGGAATAGATAAGAAGATGCAGAAACAACTGCAGACACACTCAGCCACCTTATCTTTGATAAAGGAGCCAACAATCCTCACTGGAGGAAAGATAGACTATTTAATAAATGGTGTTGGAAAAAACTGCATTTCAACCTGCCAGAGATTAAAACTAGACCCATATCTATCACCATGAACTAAACTAAAATCGAAGTAGATTAAAGATCTAAATATTAAGACAGAAACACTAAATTTGCTGGAAGATAAGTTAGGTAGAACTCTTGAACACATAGGCATAGTAAAGGACTTTATGAACAAAATCTCAGTAGCACAGTAACTGGAACAAACAATCAGTGAGTGGGATCTCATCTTATTAAAAAGCTTCTGCACTGCAAGGGAAACCACAAACAGAGCTAAAAGACAACCTACAATGTGGGAAAAATTTTATCAGCTGTTCCTCAGACAAAGGATCACTATCTAGAATATATAAAGAAATTCAAAAAATCAGACCCCCCCCAAACTTAAAGACTCAATTCAAAAATGGTGATCTGAAACGAACAGACATTTCTCAGACAAAGAAGTAAAAGCAGCAAATAAACATACGAAAAAATGTTCAACATCACTGGTCACTGGAGAGATGCAGATGAAAACAACACTGAGATTCCACCTCACCCCAGAAAAAATGGCTGCTATCAAGAAATCATCTAATAACAAATGTTGGCGGGGGTGTGGGGACAAAGGAACCCTTCTCCCTTGTTGGTGGGAGTGCAGACTGGTGCAACCACTGTGGAAATCAGAATGGAGATACCTCAAAGAACTAGGATTAGAGGTCCCATTTGACACAGCTATTTCTCTACTGGGTATGTTCCCAGAAGAATTAAAAGAATCATACCACAGCTATATATGCCCACCAATGTTTATAGCAACACAGTGTGTAATAGCTAAGGCTGTGAAACAGCCCAAGTGCCCATCAACTGGAGACTGGATAAAGAAAATGTGAGTTTAAAAAAAAATAAAATGGAGTACTACTCAACCATAAAGAATGAGAAACTAGAGATGTTTATAGTAAGTGGATGCACATTGAGCCATACCCTTGAGTGAAATAAGTAGGACACACATGTGTAAATACCGAGTAGTTTTGCTAGTGTGAGAAACTGAAAGTATAAATAAGGATTAAAATGAGTAATTGATAAGGTGAAATAGGAAGAAAAGGTCCAAAGTGGTAGGGGAAAGGGGAGGGGTAGGGGAAAGGAATGAAGGGAAAGGAAAAAAATATGGGAAAAAAAATGGAAACAAAGTCTTTGTAAATAGGGAAGGGTGGAGAGGTTGAAGGGAGGGCAGGGGAGTGGGGAAAAAATAAGAATCAAGATACACCATGTAAAAGTATAAGTTCCCAATGATGAATGTAAATATATTGTATAGCTAAAATGTACCAATAAAAGAATTTAAGAGGAAAAAAAAAGAAATGACTGAAGAATAATAAGACAAAAACGTGTAGTGGAAAGGATCTGGAGTAGCACTGAAAATCTCTTTAGAAGTTCCTATGGTGACAGCTGGAGGAGCATGGAGGGTATGTAATGTAAGGCCCCTGAATGACCCAAACAGACACAATTCCAACAGAAGCCCTACCTAAAAGATGTGTTTGTGTGTATAATACTGACAGTATATGGTGAAAACAGTTAAAGATCAACCCACATCTCTCAGGAGATGCTATGTGAATAAAAACAACACCCAAAGGAAACTACTCATATAAACTGTGAGAAAACTATGGCACTAGACTAGGCCAGTAGATAAAAGTGGACCAAAGCAGAGCAAGACCATGAATGCTTTCCATGAATCTACAGGTGAATGGTGTCCCATTTGGTCCCTTCCTGTGTTTTTTGCCTTAGAATAGTAAGTGTCAGAAAACAGAAGAAGTGATATTCCTGAATTAGCCTAAAGGTTGTGTAGAGAGAAGAGGAAAGAGCAGACTACCTGCTCCAACCCACCTTAGGCATATATGACTTCAAACTACAAACATGGCCTGTTCTGGGGCAAAGAGTGGAGATGAAATTAGATTTTAATTGAACTGGAGATTAAAATCTAAATTCAATTGTAAATTAAATTCAATAGGGTTGAAAGTTACTAGGAAGTTGCAGAATCAACCCTAGGTAGCATCTGTGGATAGAAGCCCAAAATTAAAGGCAGTGACTGAAAAATCTAAAGCATTTTATGTATATTCTCCCCTTAACTGAGACTTCTTAGCAATTGGTTAATTGCTTACAATCAATGAAAAGAAAACTGTGTATAACACAAATGCACTCACAAAGAGTTGTGGGAAATTCTTGGTGTGTGAAAAGCAAATATATCTACATTGACAATTACATATGAATTGTTGGGAAAGGTGAGCATGTACATGCAATTGCTCTGTGCTGTACTGGATACATAAGATGAATGTCATTATCATATAAGGCAAACATACTAATAATAAGGAGAATGTGCCTTGGGCCTAACTGTGTGTCCTGGACGCATCTCCTTGATTGGAACATCTTTCCTTGCTTGGGATCAGTGTGTACTGCTTTGTTATCTACAGGCCTTGTAGGGAAGGAACAAGATCCTTTTGTTCCTTCTGTTGGAACACAAGATAGGTGTAGGAAGGTTAGTAGCCCTATGGCAACTGCCAAAAGCACCTGATGGCCTTGAGTGACTTATACACAGCAGTAAAGCTGATCTTGCTCTCTTACCCATGTGTCCAAGGGCCTGACTGATAGGTGTTTTCTTTGGTGACTCTGACACCACGATGCAGTGGGCAGATGTTATGGTTTTGATGTGCAATATTCCCCAAATGTCTCAGGGACTTGGAAGGTGACTGGATCACAGGGTGCTATAGCTGGAAGTGGGTCACTGGAGAGTGGCCTGGAAGGGCCTATCCTTATCCTTGGCTCCTCCCTTCTCTTTCCGCTTCCTGGCTACCATGGGTTGAGCAGCTTTCTTCCGCCCAAGTCTTTCCACTATACCTCTTTGGCCTTAAAGGTAGCTGAATATGGGCTGAATTCTATAAAAAAAATAGAAGCCAAAATAAACTTATCCCCTTTTAAGTTTTGAGTTTGAGTATATTTTCCCAGCAACAGGAAAGGGACTAACATAACAGAGCAGCAAGAAAATCTATAATACAAAACAGATACCATTTACTTCACATGAAAATAATCAGCAGTAAGCAAAGCACATGCATCCATACAAGGTAAGAAGAATACAATATGGTTCAGTGAACACTTACTATGCAGCCCTAAGCACTGTGCTAAATGCTTGTTTAATCCTCCCTACAAAATTAGTGATATATACAACTTTTTACTAATGAGAACAAGGAGTCAGGTAGGGAAAATGCTTTGCCTGAGGGTTCATACATTGTATGGGATAAAAAGTTAGCTGTAAATCCATGTTTATCAGAGCTGGGATGTAACTCAGCAGCACAGCACCTGCCTGGCAAGCACAAAGACCTGAGTTCAATTCCTAGTGCTGAAAACAAAAAGAAAATCCATGTTTATCTGACTCCAAAGCCCACATGATGAACTACATGAAAATGAAAATTGCCTTTTCAGTTTTTCTTTGTACTTCTAGAAACTATATGGCCACGTCTTAGTTCATCTCACCCTCTTTCTACTTTCCCTTTGTTACAAGGAAGCTAAGAAAGAGAACAGATGAGCTCTGAGGGTTCAGATTCAGTATCAACCATAATGGCTTGGGAGCTGCCCAAAGGATTAGTAAAATGCACTTCTGAAGGGTGACCCTGGGTACTATATTTGGTGCCTGACCACTCCTCTCTGCTACTGTTCCCCTGCCTCTGCTTCCTGGGTGCCATGAAAGAAGCACTTAGATCCACCATGCCCCTCAACCGTGACATTCCTGCATTGGAGAAATTGAATTTCCTGACATCGTGAACCAAAATAAACCACTTCCTTCCATAAACCATGTGCATCATACTTTTTTCCCCATCAACAAAACTGCTGACTAATACACCTGCCTGCTGCTGAGTGCATAGTTCAAGATTCTGCCTGCTGACTACCTTGTGATTTAAATTGTCCTTCGCTGTGCTGCATTGTTGGAGCCTTACAAAGGCTCTGGCAAACATTTAACCATCATAACATTTAATTATCTAATTGGCATTTAGAGACAGGAATGTTGAGTTTGAGCCCTTCTGAAGCAGCCCTTGACTGATTTGTGAATCTCAGATTGAATCATGTATCTCAATTCCAACATCAGATGAGTCTGACACTAGACTCAAGGGGATGACTATTTCTTTGTTGCTACTGATGATGACTCAACCAGACATATCTCTACTTTCTGCAGAGAGCTCAAGAAAAATACTGATAATCTGATGAATATACAGGCTCACTGGTTGGTTACTCATGGGGAGGAAGAACAGTTATTATATAAAATGTTGAGGTCACATATCTAAAAGAAGATAGCTCAACAGGATCTATAAAAAATGCTTCTGTGGATCCTGTTTAAGTCCCTGTTAAAAAAGATCAACATTGTCAGAGTTCAGTAGAAAAACATCCATGACACTCTTTTGGAAAAGCCAATTCAATCATTGCCAATCTGTAGGCCCATAATCTGATGATATTGACTTGACATGAGATTCTCTGGAAGAGAAAAGAAACCTATAAACATAAGAAATCTTCCTAACATACATCTAGTACCCAGCCGCCACCCCCCCCACACACACACTGGAAAAGTTGCTTGATAGAACCAAGTATTATGAGGAAGTGAAATAACTCACATTTTTACTGTGAAGTAAGTATGGACATATGAGCTTGGAATGACTGAAAATGACACATCCAAAATCTGAAGTGTTTGTGAGGAATGGCACACTCCATAAGGAGCCGCCAAATAGGTTGCCTATGGGAAATGGCTTGAGGAAAATACCTTATCATGTGACTCAAAAAATTTAAACAAGAGATGAGGTAGAGTGAGATGCTGCTTTGGAGTAATTCTTTAGAATGTGTTCAGGAAGCTCTCTTCTATAAACAGAGCATTTACAATTCCTCCTTCTTTAAACTTCCCATCCTGTGCTCCACAGAATTGTGAGGAGTAATGGCTTTGGGCTGTCTAAGCTACCAGAGAGCCAACTTTGGCTGGAAGAGCATCTTGTTGATCAGTGTGCCTGCTCATTGTCAGGAGGGGGATATATAGAGAGAAGTCAGGTGTCCTGAAGTTGGCTACAGTTTCTACAACACAGCAGATGCTACTGAGACACCACATGATTCTAGTTCAGATACAGAAGAACCGAGCAGAAGGCCAAACCAACAAACTTCAGGCAAAACTATGAGGAAAAAAAGAAAGTACCTGTGTGAAGCCAAGAAACTGAAATGGTCAGAAAAGCCTACTTATGTGACTATTCATCTTCCCCATTACTACCCAACCCAAGATTCTAAGCCTCCTCTTAACTGGAACAAAACACTTCCTCAACTCACACCCATTTCCAAATTTCTCATTTTCTCCAAATCTGTGTGTTACTGGGCTAACTCTGTATTTTTATGAGATACAAAATTTAGGTAGGAAAGTAAAATTCTTTCTTTCTTTTTTTTTGGCAGGGGGGTACCAGGGATCGGACTCAGGACTTTCCACTTGCCAGGGAGGCACAATGCCACTGAGCTACATCCCTGGCCCTAAAATTATTTCTTAAAATCATTTTTAAAAGATGCAAGAGTTGAAAAGTTCATAATATTACTCTTTTTACTATAGAAATAATGAATGAATGAAAAATGAGTCAATGAAGGGAGAAAACATATGAAACTGTGACCCAAAATAAAACTCTCCACGCTTAAAATGAGGACGTCAGACCCACTGTCCCATCAATGGGAAATTAACTAAAACATGAAGCTAAAGGACTTAATGTTTGCTCTGTGGAATTTTGGTCTTGTTTGATTGTTTTCTGTCCCTCTTTTCCTCCCTCTTGGGATGGGAAGGTTTAGATATGTAACTTCCTTTTTTTAATTTTGCAGCAGCTCACAGGTAAGAATTTGTCTTGAGTATCAGAGGAGAGTTTGACTTCAACTTCTGAGCAAAGCTAGAACTGTTCAGGCTTTGAAAAGAGGATCAGTGCATATTCAGTTTTATGTAGAGTAGTTACACAACATTAAGTGGAATTGTGACCTTGTTGTCTGTATTTAGAGATTTAAGAATGGTTTAAGGAGATGTGGTTGGGTGTCAAGTCGGTAAGAGTTGCAATGTGACAGTTAAGCTCATCAAATAGATTAGCATGAGACTGGCTCAAGTAATTAGCAAAGCATACTTCTGGGTGTGTCTTGGATGCAATGTCTGGTCACTCACTCCTCCCTGTGGCATTTTTTCCCCTGCTGTGCTTTCAGGCAGCCATGAACTAAGCAGTCGTGCTCTGCCATACACTTTCACCATGGTATTTCTGCCTTGATGCTAGATTAAATTGTGGATACCCACAGTTGAAAGGCTGAGAGGTTTAATTTGGCTCATGTCTTAAGGGATTCAGTGTATAGTTGGCTGGTGCCAAGGCTACATGAATAGAATGCTAGTAGGGGTTTATAATATCAAACAATAATGAAACTTTTATATCACACAGAGGTTCATCTGCATTGAAACGAAGTTAAAAACTTGCATTTTTCAACACTGACTGCATCTTTCTAGGGAAAAGAATCCGAGTCTGCACAACAGGATTCTTGTTTTCTGTAGATCAATGCTTTGCAGGTAACCTACAATCCACGTACCAAAGCCTACTTCTTATCTGTTTTTGTATTGATATGAAATATTTTTTTATATTTTAATGGTTGAAAACAATCAAAAGATGAATGATATTTTGTAGTAAGTGAAAATTATTTGTAATTCTAATGCTGTTGTTCATAAAGGCTTGTTGGAACATAGCGTTATCAGGTTTTTTCCATTGTGCCAATGATTACTTTTGAGCCACATGAGCAGAATTGAGTAGCTGAGTAAAAGATGACATTGTGTACTAGCTGTATTTTGCCTTTTGTAGAGCAAGACTGTCAACTTCTGGCCTTGATAGAAGTTGATAATAATTTCTTTAATGGATGGTGAATGAAGATCTTACAGTTGAATGTTCTGTTGTCCACTTGTAGTTTTCCATATAGATTAATGTTATGAAGTCTCAGAAAAGCCCTAATATGTTTTCAGAGTTAATTTTCCATGGAAGATCTTACTCTTCTTCATTTTTCTTATTGCTATCCCTGTCTCCATTTCCCTCTTTGCTGTTAAGAGTTCTTAGCTTCCCAAAAATAAATTCTAAAGATCCTCATTATAGGAAAACTGAATGAATTTGTTAATCACTGACAAATTCTTATCCTTTTGCTCTTTTATTTTTCCCTATAAGCCACTTTACATACTTTTATTGGTATTATATTATATGATATAAAATAATTGGCTCACAACTTACTTGTATTGAATATAGCCTATATGACATTTTAATCCAGAAAATAAATGATCAAACATCACACCAATTGTTAACATCTGACAGTCCATCAAAGTTTGACAACTTTGATCAGAATCAAAGCAGCAATATATAGTACATGTGCCACAAATCTGGAAACTACAATATAAAGTCAAAATTATAATTTTCTAAATTTCATTGAACTATTTTTGTCATATCCAAAATAGTACACCCTGATTGATTTTAATGTATAAGTGGTGATTTTTTTATGAACTACATATAAATCAGCTCTGTGAAAGCTTTGATGGAAACAGTGATAAAAACATTGACTTTTGTTTTGGTTATACTCCTCAGCAATTTGATTCTTTGAGATAATTAATAGAGGTTAAAGCAAAATGTGGAAATTTCACATTAATGAAATCACAGAGCTACATTCTATAGACCTGGTGCAGGTTGTTGAAGTTGTTTTCACTTAACCAACTGCTTTGTTTAAGTGAAATATCCACCAAGTGCAATCAGAGATTATTGAAAGCCTTCGAAATTTGATGGTACATTATTTAAAGACAAGTTTTGTGGCTCATATAGTCATGTAGAACTTTGGGTAACTAGTACTCCACTAAACACAGGGCCAGTACTCAGGCAGTGGAATATTTAAAAATTGAAACTTCTTTTACGTGACAACTCCATATAAAATTATCATAACATATTACTTTTGAGCAAGAATAACCTGCTATGAAATTTTAGAATCTTGACTCATATATTGAACTAGTAATACTACCCAACAGGGGATTTAACTTAGTGGTGCAGCACCTGCTTTGCAATCACAAGGTCCTGAGTTCAATCCCCAGTACTGAAACAAAACAAAACAAAACAAAAGAACAACCAAAAAACACGACCCAGTCATAAAATCACATGAGTATTTACCTTATGATTATTCAATTATTTTGTGAATAAAAGGCCTATAATATGTCAATAAGTATATTTTCCATTAAATATCTTCTATCTTATCTGTATATTATAGAAATGTATTCTTTTGTAAAGAAAGATAAAATAATAACATAGGTAAATAAGACTATTATATTTTGATTAATTTTGGAGCTTTTGCTTATTGCCATATTTTGAGAAATGTGTGCAGAAAAATGATTAATGAGTAACTCAATCTAAAAATAGTACATTGCCGGGAATTAGCTCAGTGGTTCCACCGCCTGCCTCAAAAGCACAAGGTTCCAAATTCGTTACCGGTACCAACAAAAAAAGAAAAACAAGAATAAAAATAGTAAAATCGTACATTACCTAACTGAAATCACAATATTGTGGACATTATTGGCTCAATTTCCAAATTTTCCCATATGTGGCATTCTAAATTATCAAACAAGAATGAATAAAGGAAGATCTTAATATAATGTTCATTATGAAATAACGGTTTTTGGCAAATCACTAATCAATGTTATCTTAGATATTTTAGTTGGAGGATTAATGAAGATATTGTAAATATACTATTCCTACGCAGAGTTTTTCTTATAACCACTTTCATGAATCAATCCTCTATAACATTATATCTTAATTATTCTTTATTGAATCTTCCCATACACAAAGGACATGCCGTTCTTTTGTTAATGAATTTTATTGGTACATTTTAGGTATACAATATGATGGCATTAATCATTGGGAATTTGCACCTTTACATAATCTCTCTTGGTTCCTATGTTTCCCCATTCCCCTGCCCTCCCTTCAACTGCTCCATCCCTTCCTATATAGAAAGACTTTGTTTCCATTTTTTCATTTTCTCATATTAACTCCATTCCCTTCTTTCCTTTCCCCTACCCCTCCCACTTCCCCTTCCCCTTTGCCCCTTTTCTTCCTATTTTACATTATCTATTATACCTTTTAGTCCTATTTACACTTTCAGTTTCTCACACTAGAGAAACTATACGGTATTTACATGTGTGTCCTATTTATTTCACTTAATGTGCATCCATTTAGCCATACATGTCTCTAGTTTCTCATTTTTTATGGTTGAGTAGTACTCCACTCTATTAAAAACTGACATTTTCTTTATCTGGTCTCCAGTTGATGGGCAATTGGGCTGCTCCCAAATTTTAGCTATTATAAACTGTGCCGCTATGAACATGGGTGCACATATATCACTGCAGTATGATTCTTTTAATTCTTTGGGGAAGACTCCTAGCAGGAGAATAGCTGGGTCAAATGGGACTTCCAGTCCTAGTTCTTTGAGGTATCTCCATACTGATTTCCACTGTGGTTGCACCAGTCTACACTCCCACCAGCAGTGGAGCAGGGTTCCTCTTTCCCCACAGCCCTGCCAGCATTTGTTATTGGTTGATTTCATGATAGCAGCCATTCTTTCTGGAGTGAGGTGGAATCTCAGTGTTGTTTTTATTTGCATCTCTTGAATGACCAGTGATGTTAAACATATTTTCATATATTTATTTGCTATTGCTACTTCTTTGTCTGAGAAATGTCTGTTCATTTTAGATGCCCATTTTTGGATTGGGTCTTTAAATTTGGGAGATCTGATTTTTTCAGTTCTTTATAGATTCGAGATAGTAGACCTTTGTCTGAGGAAGAGCAGGTGAAATTTTTCCCACATTGTAGGTTGTCTCTTCACACTGTTGGTGGACTCTCTTGCAGTGCAGAAGCTTTTTAATAAGAAGAGATCCCACTTGTTGATTGTTTGTGCTAGTTCACGGGCAGCTGAGTATTTTTTTATAAAGCCAATGTCTTCAAGAGTTCAACCTAAGCTCTGTTCCAGCTGGTTCAGCATTTCTGTTTTAATATTTACATCTGTAATCCATTTTGATTTTAGTTTAGTGCATGGTGAGAGATATAGGTGTAGTTTTAATCTTTGGCAAGTTGAAACACAATTTTTCCAGCACCATTTATTAAAAAGGCTATCTTTCCTCCAGCGAGGTACACTGTTCTTGACTATAAATGATAACACATGAGGGAAACCATGAATAATGACCTAATGACAAAAAAATATTTAACTAAGTAGTACTCTCACCAAAACAATGAAAGTTGCTGGATTCAGTTGTCTGAAGAAATAGAATCCAAGTAATGTGGCTAATTCATACCTTACAAGACCTAAAATCCAATGCAACTGTGGACAGGGAAATTGAACTTTTTAAGCTTGGCAGATAACTTAAGAAAACGTTTAATTTTTATCTTTCTGTTATCCCATGGTCACAAGCCATGGGAATTCAGTGAGACACTCTATAAATCTTAGCATTGATTCCTTCATGGAAAGGAGCCTAAAAATATTGCCACTCCTGAACTCTAGTCCTTGTCCAACACAGGTTCCCGGAACACCAATAACCAGTCATGTTCCATTCAGATCCCGCGGCAGGCCCATGGGTACATTTTCACTTGATTCAGGAGAAAAATAGTCATGAATAATAAATAGGATCAGAAGGACTTGAAAATTAATAGAAAAATACTTCCAAATTGAAGATAGAATGTCAAGCCAGAGACACCCAAATCTAGAAGTAGATGAAGCTAACTCAGGAAACTGTTATGATTGGGTTGTACTGCTTCGTTAATACATTTATGATGTTCATATTCAGGTGCTGTGTACTTTAAACAATGCCAGGGGACAATAACCAGCTTAAATTGGTATGTGGAGAAGATGATAGTGCGCTGCAGTTCAGATCTGACTTATACATTTTATTAGCTTTTCAGTTGATTAGTGGCCCAACCTAAGGCAAGTAAGTTCTTCTGGTGTCTAATTCCTTCATCTGTGAAAAAGGAGAATTAAAAAGATGAAATCAAAGTTCCTTTAACTTCCATTTCTAAGCTGGATGGTTCTGAGATACTCCTGGGTGACCAGTTTCTGAGTTTCAAAGGTAAACAGCTCATGATTTGTACATAAGCAAAGATAATAATCAGAATGATATATGTGCTAAGTGCAAGTACAAGAAAAATTCCATGGCATATATAAAAGAAAACATTTAATTTGATTGGACTTCTGTAGGATAAAGTTCATAGTGTTTGAAAAGAGAAGAGAATATTAAAAACTGAGAAAAATTTGATTTATAGACAAATTTGGAGAGTTAATGCATCTGGAGGGTTAATGCATCCAAGGGTTGAGAAAAAGACAAGCAACCTATTAGCGTTTGAGATAAAGATATTTAGGTCATGATATATAGGCCAATGTAGCCTGTCTATCAAAAATGTAAAGGTCAATGCATGATCTCTGGAATTAGACAAAGGAACTGTTAGACACAGTTACTAATTGACCTTTGGGAAGTTGTCTATTCTGTTAGAAACCTCAAGTTTCTCATCTCAAAAATGGAAACTGAGGGTTGATAAGATTAAATATTGCATGGTTTCTTTTATGATATACCCAAAATAAAGAACAAAATAAAAGACAGATGATTGGAAACAGGGAGATAGGTCTTTTGAAAAATGGAAGACCAAGAGATGGAAGAGGGGGAAAGGAAGAGAGGGGCTGGAAAAAAGTGAAAAAAATAATTAAGATGTGTTATGTACATGTAACAGAACCCCATGAGGGAGATACTCCTTATTATAAACATAAAAATTTAAAAGTACTTTCAGATTACAAGAAAGAAAGATTAAATTCGATAGTATATGTTTAATGAACTAAAAGGATTCAATGTCACATTAAAGGAAGAATCAGTAAATTAAATTATTATTATTATTATTATCATTATTATTATTTAGAAGGATGATATTGCAAAAATGCTTTGGAGCTAAATTAGAATTGACACCAAAAAATAATCTCAATAATGTATTCTCTTTTTCTATAATACAAGAAGTTACTTTTTTGTGTGTTGAGGGCTGAAGTAGGAGAAATAAAAACTCAGAGAAGGAAGAGAAAGAGAATTTATATTTTACTGAAGAAATACTCACTAGTGAAGTGAAAAAAAAATCTCTTCTTTAGAAGAATCAACCAGTCAAAACATGTATCCAATAAGAAACTTAATTTAAATATTAATAGAACACCTCTCGATCAAGGCTCCTGTACCATTTCTTTGTTTCTCAGTTACAGTCTGTGTTAATATCAACTTGTGTGACCTGGCAGTAAAATTTCATTCTTTGTGTACCCATAGTTGTTCCTATGTGTTATGTAAATGAAAGTATAATAGAAAAAAATCTAACGATTCACAGTTACACTAAAAATCATAAATCCATAGTAACTTCTAGAAATCTTCAGCAATGTATTCTTGCCGTACATGGTGGCACACACCTGTCCTTAGCACGGGGGAGGCTGAGGTAAGAGGATTGCCCCAAGTCCTATGCCACCCTCAGATACACAGTGGTGAGTTCAAGGCCAGCCTGAACTACATAGTCAGACCACCTCAGAAAAAAAGACAAATAAACAAAACTATTCTTGTATCACTCTGACCATCATAAACACCATATTTGTTCACAAGTTCGTTTTCATAAGAATGATTTGTGCATTAATAGAGTTTTTCATTCTCACAAAGAAAAAGTTGTTAAATGTTGTGAGCACTTGGCTCTGCCTATAAAATGTCTGTTTCCTGACTTGCCCTAAACACACTGGTCATTTGAGATCATTTGCTAATCTCTTCGAGTGCACTGTTTTTGGAGAATCAGTATTAAAAGGAGAAATCACAAAGATTAAGAGATTTCATGGAATGATAACTAAGCTACTTTGAACATTATGAAACATCTAAACTCAAGCATTAACATATAATCAAATCTAAACACATATGTAGCTCATAAGAGTTTCAAACATATGAAAGGGGGAAAGGATATAAAAAGCTAATCCTTTGAAAGGAACTGTAAAGTGGCAGCAAAGATATAGGGAAATGTTTGTCTTTACTAGTAGCAATCATATCTAAATACTATCCTTAGCATATGCACACTGTCTTAGTTACTTTCTGACTTCTGAGACACAATACCAAGACCTACAATTGAAAGGAAGAAAGGTTTATTTTGGCTCACAACTTGTAGAGATTTCAATGCATAGTTGGTTGGCTCCAAGGCGAGGCAGCATAGTCTATGAGAAACAGCTCATGGCATGGTGGCAGAAAGCAGCAAGAGATCAAGGAAGAAGGAGGGAAATACACTCTTCCAGGCTACACTCCCAGTGGCCCTCCTCCTTCAAAGAGGCGTCCCCTCCCAACATCACATTGAACTATAAATCCATCAGTGGACTAATCCACTGCTGAGTAACCACTCCCGTGACCAAGTCACCTCCCATCTCCCTCACATGAGCACATGAGGCTTCAGGGGGATACCCAGATATAACCTATAATGCATATTATTAGTAAGCAAGTTTTATTGATTAAATTCTATGTTTCTTCCCTTGGTTAGTTTCCAAGGTAAGGGGGATAACTCCACATACACTCAAACCTCCCGCTTCACTAGAAATAGCAAAGCATTTTAATATAACTAACTTCACCGACATTGAAGTACAGACTATCTCCAGGACAGAGAAAGAGGAAATTCACAGTGCTAAGCACAAACAGAAGGCGAAAAATTACAAGAAGCTAAGATCAGAAACAGGCAGTAAAAAACAGGGTTTTACTATCCTGCAACAACATAGAGCAGACTAATCCCATGAATGACTGGACAGTAAACCAGACTTCCTTTATGAAGCTGAGGCCTCGAGCTGTGTGCCACATCTATGCTAAAGGTGGACATAACTGTCCCTGCAAAGATCCCTCTGACACAAGAAGGGAGCTAAGATGTTGTCATGGAATCAGGAACTCAGCCCGTGCTGAACATAGATATGATGACAAGAACTTTCTTATACAAATAAAGAGCTCCAAGCTGTTGAGCTGACTCTTTTTGGAGTTCGAAAACCTAAAATTTCTGCCAGAAGCAACAATGGTGTTGTCAAATGCTGAGGGATATGTATGATTTAAAACAATATCGACTTCTCAACAGGAGACCCCTCCTTCAAAAGTTATAAAGCAAATAAAGTAATACTGATTCATGACAGAGTGGTAACAGTCCCTTGAACTAGGAACTTCTAAAACACAAAAAAGTTGTATTAAAGAAAGATGTCTTTTTAGTAGTAGTTCCAGGTGACAAAGATTTACACTTTTGTATTCTCCTAAGAATTTTAGAGTGCTAACTGCTCAATTCAGATCTATGATATTTTAGGTTCATTTTTATATATGGTTTCATATAAGAGCGTAGCATCATTGTTTTCCAGGTCCACATCCAATTTTTCCAGTAACTTTAGACTTTTGTTTAAATGGTAAAAATGTAAGAAAAGCTAATTAAGGAGTAGACTGTGAACACACAATCCAATAGAGAAGGAAATAAAATAAAGCTCCACACTTCTATGTGAAACAGGAAAAAGAACTGATATGGAAGCTTTCTACAGACAAATACACATTAAAATAGACCAGTGATCTAAGTAAGGGCAAACAAATTAAGCATACTATTGAGAGTCAGATATTCAAATTAGAACCAAATTATTTCCTGTTATATTCTATTTTCAATGATTATATCTAAACAAAATCACAGATTAAAAGTGTTAAGTAATTTACAAACAAAACAAAACAATATGAACATCCAGTAAAATTGAATGGAAACAAAGGCAAAGATTCCATTCTGTTAAAGGAACAATCTACTAACAAGATGATAACCCTGGATTAGTGTGGATCAATCTGCACACAATTAAATCATAACAATAATGCAGAAAAAGTACAGAGTAAAACTAGTATCTCCTAGGGTTACTCGATTTCCTGTAATTCACATCACGTTGCCATGTTAGATATTGTCTGGAAGTCACCTTCCTTTACTGCGGCACTGTGGCATAAAGATGTGTTCAAGCAAATACATTTGAGACAAATTATGGCAGTAACTTATTATTTTCCATCTTTAAAATCTGTAAATGTCTGCGGAAATTAAAATATTCAAATAATACAGGCATCAGTGCCAAAAGGAATCCTTGTAGCAAAAAGGAAATTGGATCTTTGCTTTATTTGAACTGTTGTTGTATTGTTCATTAGGGTATTTTATAATAATTGATTTTTTAATATTGCGTTTCAGCATTATTTAAGCCTTGTGTCCAAGGTAAGTGTTTCACCTCAGCACTTAATATTAAGCTGCTGATTAGTCAGTGTGAAAAACTCTGATTCAGTTACTCCACAGTTGGAAAGTGAATATAAGTAAAATATTAAATAAAGATACCTTTTCTGTAATAAAGCTTAACAACTGCATTTTATACATATCATGGAACCTAAAAATCATCAAATCAGCTAAATCAAAAGATGTACAATAAAAGATATGTTTTAAAATCTGACCAGTAGATCTCTGTGATAGATTCCAAAATTTGGCCATTTATGGATAAGAGTGCAAAGGTTTATGGATAAGAGTGCATAGGATACGCCTAAAGAACTTATTTTAAAGAACATCTACCAAAACTGCAGGTCTCTGAAAAATCTGGGAGATGGGTCTGGTACATAGCTGCACGTTTTAGTAGCTGTGCTGAAGGTTCTATAGTCACCTGATGTTGAATACAGTGGACTCCCGAAATTGGAGGGGATTATTTCCCCAGAGGACCCACAAATTATGAAAAACCGCGAATTTCAGATATGGTCAGAAAAATGCCTATAAATGCCTGTTTTATCGTTCAAACCCTAAATATGCTATGTCTCCCACAGTTCTGTAATTTTATTGAATAAAATACTCTATTACTGAAGCCTTAGAAGGTGCAAAGTGTTTTGGCGGCATCTTAGGGATTGTAGGGCTTTAGAAGAACAGAACGGAGAACACTGGAGGTAGCTACTCGCGGTACAGCAACCTGCTATGATGCGGGAGTGCTGGCGCATCTGCCCCAGATGGGTTAGAGGGCAGCAGCCAATCAGCAGCAAGAGAACTGAATAATGCTCTCTCGGAATGGCTACTTGCAAACCTGCCACCCAAAAACAAACAAACAAACAAAACAATTGGGAGGACATTTGCGGTTTCTGTGAACAATTATTAATTAGGTTCTAAAGAAAAATCCACAAATGACTTAGGCCATGAACTTTGAACTGCAACTTCATGGGGGTGTTATGTATTGGGGAACAATTTTTTAGAATATGAATGACTTCATAGTGGCTAGTATGATAGAGAAATATAAATATTTCACTTTCCAAATGTGAAAAGTAGGTCCTAGAAGTATACAGTCTAATTTTATCAGAAAAAACCAAGACAGAAATGCAAAAATCAGTTTCTGTACTCTATTAACTACTGCTACATTTTACTGAACATGAAGATTGTTTCTATACAGAAAATATGACAAATAAACTGAGTTTTTACATCCACATTTTTGGAAATCGGGCCTTCAGATATTGGGGCACACCTACATTGATTTAAATAAATTTACATTCCTCTTTTGGAACCAATGCACAATATAATGCCTGATTTTCTATGAGAATTGTATGGGAAGCCATTACAAATATATTTTTTTTCAAAATGTATGTATTCAATAGCTGTTAGTAACACACAGCTTCCTTTGAAACTTTCTATAATGAAATGCTTTTAAATTGATTGGAATGGTCTCTTGATTCAGACGCTAAAAATGAAATCGCAGGATGTTTTCCAGAACATCTGCAAATCAGTGAATGCACAAATGGAATACTTAAAATGGCTCTTCCTATATTGGCGATTGTATCCCCTGGGTGTTAACATTCTGTCTGCTGTCTACTTTCATTGTAGCTGACCCTAAACAACTGCCTACCAACTTCTTGCTGCATCTGCTGGCACACTAGACAAACATATTTTATTGAATGAATGACAAAGGATGATTCCCAAGGAGAAAATATTCTCATGCTAGACCATATCACAAATTGGAGGGTCACTGTTCAACACACACACAAAAGAACCACTACTAGGGAAAAACTTGATGATTATTTTACAGCATTGGAAAATATGTGCTAAAGAACAAGTTTGATTTTGAATCATCAAGGGAACTTTTTCAAACTACATCTCTTGCCCCAGGTATATTCTAGGAGCAGCTAGCTTATGTTTTGAAAACTGCTGTTATAGAACAAGACATTTTGGATCTTTTTTTCCATAACATATAATTATTATTCACACAGAAGTAACTGTTGAGAAATAATTATTCACTCCTGTATTTTTTATTTAGAATTATTTCTTGCATGCCTATTGTGTGCCAGGTAATATCCAAGGAACTATGCCTATTGTAGTAAATTGACAGATGAAAAATCCCTGCCCTGATGTAGCATACATTTTAATGTTCTGGCTATAAATGTGTCTCATCTTAAATAGAATACTATGGTATTTAATTTTATAAAATGCAAATATTTTCAGACAAATCTGAAATCATGCTGAAGGGTGTGTTACACAATAGGAAAGCCAACAGGAAGTTCAATGAGAAGACTCCAGTTTTAGCAAATTTCAATCTCAAAATCTGTAACTGCACACTAAATCAATCAGCTATGTCTGTAGATTAAAGTAGTCAAGATTGTAGTCAACTTCATTTCATGACTCAAATAAAAAAGTACAAATCCTTCATGATGAATGTGATCATTATGTACTGTAAACATGTACTAATAAAAACTTAAAATCACAAATTATGTTATGGGAATTCTGTTTTTCAGGGTAGAGGAGGAGTTGCATAAAGCATATCCATGTTCATTTAATCCTATTTCATTGGAAACTAGTAAATGAGTCATTTTGTTGTAAAGTGTGCAACTTTTTCCCAATGGGCATCTATTTTGTGACTTGGCAGGTATGATTTTGGAGGAGGCCTGAAGGTCAAGACACATGCATCTACACACTGAAAAACTTAAGATCTAGGTAATATGAATTGCGGCCATTCTTGGCATATGATGTTTGAAACCAAATTGTCTCAAAGAACCTACAGAGATAACAGTTTGCCTAAAATAACTAGATGGGGAAGACAATCAAAAGATCAAGACTGAATGTTCCCAGTCATTTTTTATTAGTTGATCTTTTTCAGTGTAGCTTGGGGTAGTTTTACCCTCTTTTTGATTTCTTTAGCAGGATTTGGAAAGCATATGATTTTTTTTTTAATTATCACTTTTGCTATGTTTCTCAAAATGTAAACTGTCTCAGTCCAAAGCCCACTTTCACCATATAATAGTTTGAACTTTGTTATTTGTTTTTATAATTTCAGTATGCTGATTTTAAAAATAACACTAGCAATGGTGATTTATAGTCATTGTGATTTCTAATTGAATTATAGAAGTTACATTGCACAATTATCCTCATTATGAGATATAAGGATTACTTCCAAATAACTTTTCAATAACCAGCCCTACTGTTGGTTAGAGTAAAAGTCTGAAAACAAACAGAATGTCCAAAACAGCGGTTTGGTTAAATTACAAGTGGTATAAGAGAAAAACTTTTTTATTGTTGTTTTTTAGAAAGGGTTATAACTGTATAGTCCAGGCTGGCCTCTAAACTCATGATCTTCTTGTCTTAGCCTCCTGAGTGCTAAAATTAGAGGCATGTGTCACCATATTTGGTGATAAAAAATATTTAATAACAAAATATTTTAATTTATTTTCTGTAAATATAGAGTAGTATGTATTCACAGAAAATCAAAATGGAACTAAAAGTATTGACAAACAGCATATAGTTTAGGGTGTTGTGATTGGAATTCAGACATTCTAAGGATCTTCCATAGTTTAAAAAAAGGAGGTTGACTGATTTTGAAATTTTATATAAACATTACCTAGTTTTATACTTTATATACATAAATATATTTTATAAAATATATATTTATAGACACATTACCTATTTTTGATTTTTTGAGATATGGTTGCATTTGTAGTCCAGGCTGACCTGGAGCTCTCTATGTACCCCAGACTGGCTCAAACTCATGATCTTATGCTTCACTCCACTGAGTGCTGGGACTGCAGTATAATGAAAAACGGAACCAGGAGAAAGAATTACAAATCAGAATAGTACAGTAAAAAAGTAAAAAAGAAAAAGAAGACAACAAGCAAAAGTGAGACTAATTGAAAATCCTAAGATTGTGTTTGCTTCGGCAGCACATATTTTAAAATTGAAAATACTAAGATAATAGAAATTTTAAAAAGTATATTAGTAGTAACAATCCATACAAACAGTGCTCTCCAGTTAAGATTGTTAGATTATATATTTTATATGCATTATCTACTAATGTTATATTTAAAGGACACAAATAATTTAAAAGACATACAAAATACATATGAAAAGAAATTGGACAGCTACAGTAATATAAGACAGAATATTTTAGAGGCAAAAATTATTACTGTATATACAGAGGGATAATAGATCTTTATAAAAGCATCAATTCACTATGGAATTTCAGGTATTTTAAACTTGATAGAACCTTGCAAATATGGTTTGAAATTAAATTTGACACAGCTACAAGGGAAAAATTAGCAAATTTATCATATTGAAAATTCATTTCTTTAATTAGTTACTATTAATTTGTTTGTTTTGAGACAGGGTCTCTCTAACTCTCCCAGGCTGACCTCAAATTCACAATTCTCCCACATCAACCTCTCAGATTGCTGAGATGATGGGTGAGCACCTAGCAATGTTAGAAGAGATTTAAATACCTTTGTAAATAACTGAGGGATTAGGCAAGAAAATGTCAGAAAATATCTGGAAGGTTTGGACAGTTTAATTCGCACCTATAATTAACAGAGAGAGAGAGAGAGGATAGCATATGACTGGATAATATAAATTTCAAATGATTATAGAATATTAACAAATTATTAATATAAACTGACCATTTACTTGTCTTTAGAATAATTCTCAAAGAAGATTTGGAGATATGCCCTAAAAGATAATCTAGTACTTTTATATGTTATAAAATTTAAGATAATGTGTTTTGAACTCAGGGACAGACAATGAGAACAGTTAAACTCAATAGAAATCCCTAAACCAATGTATAAATATATCATCAACAAAGACTAACAGTTGGAAAACTAAGCTGTAAACTAGGAGCTTGTACATGCAACGTAGAAGATCAAAACATTTAGTATGCAGAATATATGAAGAAATCCTTCAAATCCTGAAAATGATGAACACAAAAGGTGAAAGAAAGGTAAAATGCAGAAGAGGAAATACTAATGGTCCACAGTCGACTTCATTAGTAATGAGGAAAATTGAAAGTAAAATCACAAATGTAAAAAATTTTTACATCAAATTGACAAAGTGAAAATGTCTGGCACCATTATGAATTAGGGAAGATATTAAGTGAAAAGAGATCTTTTACAGTTGTAAGGGTATAAAGGAGTACAACTAATCTGGAATTACATAAAACTTGGTATAACAACCATACCCTTAGGTACGTATATCCTAGATAACTTCCTAAAAAATTAAACCATTAAGTTGCCAGAGTTAGCAAACAATAAAAAAGGACTACCAATTGAAATTTGAATTTCATATAATTTTTTTATAATTATTATAATGTGTTTATGTTACATTAGGACATAAACTGAAAAACTTATTGTTTGTCTGTAATTCAAGTGTAATTAGGTAGAATGTATTTTATATGGCACCCAATATTTTGAAATATGTAACAAAATACTGACAGGAATATCATTTCTACTATCGAAAAAAAAATCATTGAAAATATCCATGAAGAAAACAAATGTGCTGTAGTCTTACATTGGAGTGCTACACATTAAATATGGCTACATGCATCAACATGAAGGCAAAAACACAATGTTGAGCACATGCTGTAGGAAAAGATATATAAAAGTCAAATAGGAGCAAAGCCAAACATTGTACAGTTCAAAGATATACACTTAGGTGGGAAAATGCAAAGGACAGCATGGAAATAATTCCCAAAGCATATAAAATAGTGGTGACATGAGAAAAAGAGAAGGGAATAAAGCCAAGGAAGAGTACTCAAAGGACATCCTATATAATGACAAACACCTAAGAAAGCTATCTGCTTTGGTTTTTATAAAGTGAAAAAAATCTCATCAAGTGTTTCCGCACATCTGTTGAAGCCAAAACAGATTATTGTGAAGCCAACATACCTTCGTCTGTGTCTTACAGCCCTTTAAAATAAGTGTTGTGGACAACATTTACAAAAGAGTTGCAGATTTTATATTTTCATTTGCTTTAAGAAGTTAATGAATTAAAAAAATTTTAAAAAAAAAGAAGTTAATGAATTTTTAAAAAGTTGCCAAAATTTACCTTCATAAGGTCAGCTGATATGAAATAAATGAGCAAAGTCTAATTTGTATTTTTCCTTTCTGCTTCCTGTAGTTTTGTTATAATCTTCATAGAAATCAAGAAGACAGTTTGAACCTCTGTATTCCAGATCAAGGTACAGTACATAAAATCCAGAGAACTTGTTGCTGTGATTTGAGGCATTAACTGATAAACTGTGGAATCATCATTATTGGCAAAGCTGAAAGAATCAGTCTCTACACTGTAAAGGATCAATATATCTGATATCAGGCCCCTTTGTTCATTCCTAAAACCTTTACTTACAACCTCTGTATCAGAAAATGTAAATTTATTGAGATTCATAGGGCGATAAAAGGGACAATGTGGTGATAGATGCTCTTTTCTGCCATATGCCCAGGCTAATTCAGTAACCAGTATTGGTGACTTTTGGGGAGATAAAATCCTTTCTCACTGATCTCGATTCAGACTGAGGAAAATAAATCTCCACAAGTACGTTTGTATGGCCTTGTGTACCATTCCCAATCTTAAATTATTTCCTTCATGTTTTACAGCATTCTCTGTTTTGATTATCTGCCTCCCTAATCACATGGTTAAAGTCCTTCTCTCAGTATTTAAATCATAGATTTTTACCCTTATTTTCAATGTTAACCAGAAAAGTCTGTATTGGCATTATAATCATCTCACTGTCATTATCCGAATTGTTCATAAAACATGGTAAAACTATTCACAATTTTAAAAGTTGGACTAATAGTGTTTTAAGACAAAGCACAACTAATCTACAGGCAAGGTAAAATTGGACTATTTCATTCAAACTGTCAGTGTGCCTAAGTTTCATATTTAAGTCACATCACTCAAACCAGGGCAGGAATTGATGATCCCTTGCCATGAACAGATTATGGCTTCAAAATAAGTGGTTAGGGGGAAAAGAACAGCAGCAATCACAGAAGGCAGATAATCTTTTTTTATTCATTTACAACAAAAACAATGTTCATTTCAGCTCCTGTGTTTTGGGTTGCTCCTTTACGTCAACTGCCCCACTGAAAACCTGCCCACACACCAGTAACCAGAAACTGGGAAATTTTACATCCCAGGGTAGAGGTTCTCTGGTAGGCAAGATCTTTAGAGATAAAATCAAGCCATTCTAAGCAAAACAACCCACTTGGTCATTCAACAGACAGGTGAAAATAAGCTTCATTCAGTTCAATCATGTTTGTCAGTAAGGAAAGAGGCTTAGAAAGTGGAAGTCAAGGTTACATTGAAAAGTAATGTAAAATTTAACATTCATCCTATGTCACTGACTCTCAGATTAAAGCTCTACCTAGCACATTGCCTATTTGGACTGATCCAAATCTACCTCACCAAATAAAATGTGAGTAGAGTAAAAGTTAAAGGCCCTATATGTGCGAATTGTCCAGATCTGAAAAACAGATTTCTGTTCATCTTTGTAAAAGGTAACAAAATTAAAATAGAATAATTCAACAACATTTATTGTAAAAGAATGTGTATATATATATATATATATATATATTCGTTGGTACTTAGACATAAGACAACATGTTGGTACTTGGACATAGGGCATTTTTTTAGAAGTGATTAGGGTAAGACAAGATGTGAGGACAGGGCTTTTATGTTGGAATCAGTGTTCTTATAAGACCAGATCCTGTGTGTGTGTGTGTATGTATGTGCGTGTGTGTGTGTGTGTGTGTGTGTGTAAAGGGTCAGTTTGAGCACACAATGAGATAATAGCTACCTACAAGACAAAAGGAGAGACCTCAGAATGAAGCCTAAACTTTTGGTACCCTTAACTTGCCAGTCTCTAGGACTGTGAGAAACAAAATTTTATTGTTTAAGCCACCCAGTGTAACGTATTTTCTTATGGCAGCTTGAGCAGAATATGATACAATATGCTCATACTTAGAGTAAAACATTATTCTCCATGTCACCCAAAAGGATCAAGGAAGTCACCCAAAAAGAAGATGGCAACCTCAACTCACCCAGTGAAATTTCAGGAAGCATAGTGAGAGGCATAAGCAGATTTATTAGACAGAGCTGGAAATTAAGAAAAAACAGGGAAAAGGCATCAGATTGCAGAACTGACAAGCGTACACTCTGTTGAAACGGTTTAGACTGGCCCAAATAAGAGTATAGTGAATTTGTATAGATTTTGGGGGATGGGGCTAATGTCTGGTTCACCATCATCTCAGTTCAAATTTCAAACCTCTGGAAGAATTCTTATAAGTTTAGATGCAATTATGTTCCTATGAGATATGTAGGACTCAGCTGTCCCATCAGGGAGACACAACACCTTAAACCCATAACCTAAAGGAAGAGTGGTTTAATCTAGCTCAGTTCCAAGGGATTTAGTCCATGGTCAGCTGGTGCTAAGGCAAACATCATGGCACAAGGGTGTGGCATTGCAAAGCTTCTTAGTTCATGCAGACCAGGAAGCAGAGCAGGGGAAAAGTGACAAAGAGGAAGGTACCAGAAACCATATGTACTCCCCAAGGTTACACCTCCACTACCCAGCCAGACACATCCAGAAGTGTACTTCACTAATTCTCTAAGCCAATCAAGTCGACAATCTAGCTTTATTGTCACAAGATGATCATTTTTGCTGGGCAACAGAGTTGGTTCCCTTCATGATGTAACTGCTCCCATCCAGTGGTTTGCAAAGCTCTGATTTTCCTGGAATCCAAAGTGATTTAAGGTTTAGGACAATGACTGGTTACTTCCAGGAGTAGCTCCAGGGGGTCTGGAATAGGACATTAAAGTAAGCAATTGGATAGCAGTAAAATCCTGAAAATTACTTTAGTTACTTGTATCTTAGTTTTTTAGGGGGATGAAATAGACTAGGTAAATTGAGGGATAGAATACATTGTATTACAGACATTTCTTAAGTGATTAACATTCCTGTATGCAAAACTGAACATGGATCTGATCCAAAGTTTAAGGCAATAAAGGAGACCAAAGAAAAAAAATGAAAGCAGAGATACTAAGCTGCATCCTGCCTTTAGATATCCATTGGGAGTCTTCAGGTCGAGTCTCTAGGTGCATGTTGCTGATCTTCCCTTGTCTTTGTTCATTTCTTAGTCTTGATGGAATTAAGATGTTGGCCCTTCTGATTTTGCAAATTTCCTGGCCGGGTAGTTTCTAGAGTCTTGAGTTTCCAAAATGGTTAGTCACAGCCTAGGGATTAAAGTCCAGAAGTACAAATATGGATAACCTTGAGTAACTTTGATCAGCCTTAGAACTATAGTTTCCTTGTCTTCTTTCTACCTACTTTTATTTCTTCTCTCTTACCTCATCCTCAAACTATATATGCAGCACTAGCTATCAATTGTGTTGTCAAAAATAATCAAATTGTAGAGAGGAAGAAATTAAAAATAATTTTCAATCATACCTGCTTTCAACATGATATAATGCAATTTTGAAAACACTTAAAAATAATAGAGTGGGAATTATGGATTAATGTCCTTGCATGATCATGTGGATATGTGAATCTGAAAGATTATCCACATATTCAGATTAACACATACCTGGTTTGTTTACCACTATGTTTTAATTTTTCTTTCCTATTTTTTAGGCAGGGTCTCACTTTATAGTTCACGCTGGCTTTGAAATCACTAGGTAGTCCAGGCTGTCCTCAAACTCATGACAATCCTCCTACCACAGCCTCCCCATTCTCATCTGCCACATGATGACTTTATCCATAGAATTTTCCAGAACATTCTTGGACTTTATCCATAGAATATTCCAGAACATTATTTCCTAGTTCTATCGGCCTTTCTGCACCCTCTGTTTCCCTTTTTATAAACATTTCTAATGGTCAGGATTTCCTGGATTGTTCTGCATTTTAACAGACCCATTCTTACCTATTCATCAGCCACAGAAACTGTGGAATAAGAAGACTCTAGACTAGAGCCAGTCTGCTTGAGTTACAGTCCATTCTCTCTCTTTCTACTTCCATGACCTTGAGGAAAGTTATTTAACCTCTTGCTGTGCTTTATTTTACCTGTTCATAAAGTGATAATAAAATGCCTTTGCTAAGATGCTGTGAGGATTAAAAGAGATGACCCGTGTAAATAATTTATGCACCTGGGACAAAATAAGTGATGAATAAATTGTAACTATTAATAATCTATTCTTTTTACTGTCTCCATGCTACAGCACTAGGTGATATAGGTCAAATTTGTGATTTCAAGGTATTGCATGGCTAGGTTATAGCAATTTTGAAACATGCTCTAATCCATTTGCTCTCTGGAATACATTGCCAGAAATATTTACTAAAATGACTTTAATAAGGTCAAGTTACATTGGTAAAACAATATCATAAGAAAAAAAGTAATACTAGACATTTAAATCTTCATTTTTAAAATGAATACGTCTGAATCAATGAGACTTAAGGTTTTAGAACACAGCTATCATTATCTGTATGACCTTCAGCAAATGGCTTAATCAAATTTAATGACATTTTCACACAATAAAATGGGGAGACCCACTCCAAAAAAATTGTTGAGCACCTACTATGGGCCAGCATTTACATCAGATAATTTACATAAATTATACCATTCATCTGTATAATAGAATTATAGAATGATAGTGACTGCCCTGATTTTGTAACAAAAAATTGAGGGCCAGCTAGTCTCCCTAGGTTGACAATTAGATGGACAAAAATGTGAAATATTTTGACAACCTGGAAAGCACTTCCTAAACATAGAATTATCTTAAATTTAATGTGTTTGTTTTGATAAAAATCATTTCCATAGTTAAATTCTTGTCTATTCTTCTCCCAATGTTTTGATGGGATATCTGAATCATTACAACCATTGCTAATTGTTTCTAGAGTTGAATATGAGGATCAAATAAGGAAATTTTAGAAGAAAAATAGGCTCGATATGAAATAAGTCTCATTATTCTAGTAATGTATATATAATATTGAATTTAAGTAGTTAAAATTTATATACATTTCAAAATTTTGAAAAATTTTCACCTTAGCACATATGCTAAAAAATAAAATGATTTTTGGAAACTATGAGTCAAATTTAACTAAAACAGGAGACAATAGGAAATGTTGATGTGAAATTCTTTTGCCTGTGATAGAGCTTCACTTTTATTATTTACCATCTGGAGATTTCTTCTTGGAAGTCAATGATATAGATGCTCATTAAAAAGTTCCATGTCTTGGCCAAGGATATAAAGCTGTTTATACTGAACAAGTGTCACTTAAAAAAAAGATGAATCATAGAACTGAAACAAGCTTTTGAACAAATGGACTTAATAGACATCTCAAAGTGTTTCACACCACAAAATAAGAATATACATTCTTTTCAGCTGCACAGGAGTCATTCTCCAAAATAGACCACATAGTAGCACATAGAACATGTTTAAGTAAATGCAAAGGAATTGAAGTTATCCTGTGTATATTATCAGACCATAGTGCAATTAAATTGGAGATCAATAGCATAGGAAAACACAAGAACTTTACAAACACATGGAAATTGAATAACACTCTCCTGAACAAACAATGGGTCACAGAGGAAATTAAAGAAGAAATTAGACAGTTTTTGCAATTAAATGATAATGCCAGTACAACATACAGGAGACTATGGAACACAATGAAAGCGGATGTATGAGGGAAAATCATAGCAGTGAATGACCACACTAGGAAAACAGAGCAAGCTCAAATAAAAAACCTAATGCCAAATCTTAAGCTCCTAGAAAAAGAAGAGCAAGACAAACCCAAAACTCTCACAAGAGAGGAAATTATAAAGATCAGAGCAGAAATCAATGTGATGGAGACTAAGAGTACAATACAAAAAAATCAACGAATGAAAGAGTTGGTTTTTTTGAAAGAATAAATAAAATCGATAAACCCTTAGCCAACCTTATCAAAAGAAGGAAAGAAAAGGCTAAAATCCATGCAATTAGGAATGAAAAAGGTGAAGTTGCAACAGATCCAGCCAAAATCCAGAGGGCCATCAATACTTACTTCGAGGACCTCTACTCTAATAAAATGGAAAACAGAAGAAATGGACAGATTCCTATATATATATGAACTACTAAAGTTGAACAAAGAACATATAAAAACTCTAAACACCCCAATTACAATCAGTGAAATTGAAAAAGTAAATAAAAATTTACCAACAAAGAAAAGTCCAGGTCCTGATGGCTTCACTGCTGAATTCTACAAGACATTTAGAAAAGATCTATTGCCACTACTCTTTAAATTTTTCAATGAAATTGAAAGGGAAGCAATACTTCCAATTTCATTCCTGGAAGCAAGGGTTAGTTTAATTCCAAAACTAGGGAAAGACCCACTCAAAAAACAGAACTACAAGCCAATCTCCCTAATGAACATAGACAGAAAAATTCTCAATAAAATACTGGCAAACAGAATACAAAGAGTCGTCAAGAAAATCATACACCATGACCAAGTTGGATTTATCCCAGGGATGCAAGGATGGTTCAACATACATAAATCAATAAATGTAATACACTATGTTAACAGAGTCAAGGACAAAAAAAGTACGATCATCTCAATAAATGCATAAAAAGCACTCAACAACATCCAACAGGCATTCATCATAAAAACCCTACAGAAAATTGGAATAGAAGGTCTTTATTGCAACCTGATTAAGGCAATCTATGAAAAACCATCAGCCAGTAGCATTCTAAATGGTCAAAAACTGAAAACCTTCATGCTAAAATCAGGAACAAGACAAAGATATCCACTATCTCCACTCCTGTTCAATATAGTTTTTGAAACATTATCCACAACAATTAGACGAGAGAAAGAAATAAAAAGAATAAACATAGGAAAAGAAGAAGTTGAACTGTTATTATTTGCTGACAATATGATACTCTACATAGAAGACCCAAAAAACTGCACCAAATGACTCTGTATTTAATTGACAGATTCAGTAGAGTAGCTGGTAACACTCAAAAATCAATAGCATTAGGGGTAGCACAATCCCTAACTTGAAACTATACTACAAAGCTACTGCAAAAAAACCCAGCATGGTCCTGGAAAAGAAACAGACCCGGAGGATCAGTGGAATAGACTAGAAGATGGAGAAACAACTTCAGACATTCTCAGCCATCTCATCTTTTAAAAAGGAGCCAACCACCCTCATTGGAGGAAAGATAGCCTATTTAATAAATGGCCCTGGAAAAACTGGATTTCAACTGGCCATAGATTAAAACTAGACCCATCCATACCTGTCACTATGCACTAAACTAAGATCAAAGTGGTTTAAAGATCTAAATATTAAGACAGAAACACTAAACTTGCTGGAATATAAGTTAGGTAGAACTCTTGAAGATACTGGCATAGGAAAAGACTTTGTGAACAAAACCTCAGTAGCATGGGAACTAGCACAAAGAATCAACAACTGGGATCTCATCTTATTAAAAAGCTTCTGCACTGCAAGAGAAACCACAAACAGAGCCAAAAGACAACCTACAATGTGGGAAAAATTTTTACCAGCTGTTCCTCAGACAAAGGTCTACTATCTAGAATGTATAAAGAATTGAAAAAAATCAGACCGCCAAATATAAAGACCCACTTCAGAAATGGGCATCTGAAATGAACAGATATTTCTCAGAGAAAGAAGTAGAAATAGCAAATAAACATATAAAAATATTCAACATCACTGGTCATTCAAGAGATGCAGATGAAAACATCGCTGAGATGCCACCTCACTCCTGAAAGAATAGCTGCTATCAACAAATCAACCAATAACAAATGCTGGTGGGAGTGTGGGGAGGAAGGAACCCTTCTTCATTGTTGGTGGGCTTGCTGACTTATGTTTTTTGTGTGTTTTTGTTTTTTTGGTACTGGGGATCGAACTCGGGTCCTTGGGCTTGCGAGGCAGGCGGTGGAACCACTGAGCTAAATCCCCGGCCCTGGCTTGCTGACTTATGCAACCACTGTGGAAATCAATATGGAGATACCTCAAACAACTAGGATTGGAAGTCCCATTTGACCCAGCTATTCCTCTCCTGGGTATCTTCCCAAAAGAATTAAAAGTATCATACCACAGTGATATATGCTCACCCATGTTTATAGTGGCAAAGTTTGTAATAGCTAAAACTTGGAAACAGCCCAATTGCCCATCAACTGGAGACTGGATAAAGAAGATGTGGGGTTTTTTTTATAAAATGGAGCACTACTCAGCCATAAAAAATGAGAAACTAGAGACATTTATAGCTAAGTGGATGCACATTGAGGCCATACTCTTAATTGAAATAAATAGGCACACATGTAAATATCGAAGTTTCTCTGTTGTGAAAAACTAAACATGTAAATAAGGATCAAAATGTATAATTGATATTGTGAAATAGGAAGAAAACGTTTATAGGAATAGGGAAAATGGGAGGAATGGGGAAAGGAAAGAAGGGAAAAGAAAAATATGAGAAAAGGAAAAAAAATGGAAACAAGTAATTTGTAAATAGGGAAGGGTGGAGGGGGTGAAGGGAGGGCCAGGGAATGGGGAAAAAATAAGAACCAAGATACATCATGTAAAAATACAAGATCCTAATGATGAATGTAACTATATTGTATACCTAAAATGTACCAATAAATGAACGTAATTAAAAAACCCTTGATGAATTGCAAACATGAAATAATAATATCTAATATTGAAAAATGAAGCCACCCAAAGAACAAGAAATGATACATAACTTAGTACTTCTTTAGTAACAGAAAAAGTTCATAAGTGAAGAATATTTTTGATGATGCCGCAGTTTTGATTTGTGACCTTTAACTCCAACACACCTTTTCAAATTGACCTTTCCTTATAGGTAGAATGAAAATAAACTATCTCATTTCCTCCTGAAAACAGCCAATGTGACTAAGTATATATTTGTGAGCAATTCCTCTTAGTACTCCATAACCCTCTGCAGGGGTCCACTGGTGCCTGAAATTTGGCCTGCAGAATCTTTAATGGCTATTCTAAGCTCTTGCAGTATATAATAAGAAAATTCACGCATTCTCAGTAATATCAGTCAAAGCAGTGTATCTTCATTTCTTTAATAAAAAAGGGAATTCCTGCTGATCAAGTGTTACTTAGCTTAAGGGTCATTTGGGGGGAAGTAATGGCACTACCTAATTTATGTTCTTAGGGTTCATCCCAATATTAACCTTTTATGATTCCAATGCGGTTAGAGGCTTAATAGAATGAGGTAAAGTTATTAAAACATATAACTCTATAATATACACATATCCCATGGTTTCCTCCAGAGTCTAAGTGTTTCTTTCAATCTGAATGAGGCAGGGAATGATTTATCCATATGCTCTTCCCAGTTTGCACTTATCTTTAATGAGAACTTCGCCAGTTACTTTAATTTTATAATTAATGGTACTTCGCTCCAGAAAAAATATTGATGCCAATCAATAACAATTATAAGAGCCTGCATGTTTATGTTGACAATCCAGAGTCCTCATGTGAGTGGATGTGTGTTTCAGAATCACAAATCATAACTTCCTTTTCTGATGTTCATTACCAAAGAAATTTTGCTGAAGTGCTGCCTAATGCTTTCTGAAGGTCAGGGGAATATGACACTGTGTCATGGTTAGATAAGAGAGCACTGCCTAGACCCATGTTATTCACATCATTAATCAGAAAGGGAAGAACTCAGAAGAAGCAAGCCTGGAAATATGAGTTATGTGGGCTAGAGAAGAATGTATAATCCTGCTCAGCAAGGTGTGAAAGTTTCCATATATCTGCTGCTCCTAAATCAGTAATAGCTGAGGATGAAGCTTTATGAGCTTTTAAATAAAATGGTATTCTTGATAATATATGCCAAATCTCTCTGAGGCAAGATCCAAGGCCACAGTAAGTCACCATTCCAAATTGTTTTAGTAAAGGCATTATTTTGAATTGTGAGAGAACTATATGGGTTGCCATGTAAATTTGCTTGAAGCTGAATCATTTATGAAAGAAGTAAAACACTCTCAAGTGTTTTATGTTCCTCTGAACTCTGAAACAACTTTAACTATTTAGGTTACTGGGATGGTTGACTGGGGGCAGGAAAAACGCTTATACCCTACTATGCTCCACATTGCTTTGCTTTATACACATATGCACACACATATATGCAGCTATTGAGGTAGATATTGAAATCACTTTCATTAACAGATGGGGAAATTAAAGCTTGATGCTAAATAACTTAGCTGAGATTAAAACAAAATAATAATGGGTCACAAGCTTAGGCCCATATTCCTCAAAATTCATCTTCTTTTCTACACTCCTGGCTGCTTCATTTAGACTATAATTAGAAAATGTTTGTTCTGTCTTACTTTATTTTAGTAATATCCATCTTTACCCCAATGAAATCATTAGGTCCTGAAGTGTAAAATTCAAAACAATGCCTTTACTAAATGCTTTCGTGCAATTTGTATTTACGCTCTTGCGACATCTGGCTCAGTGCTGTACAACTAAGTGATGTGCGGTTGAAGGGTTTTAGTGATTTGACAAAATGAATGCTAATCTCAGGAACTGCAATTAAAATATAAGTGTAATGTGCTGACTAAATATAATCTGAAAATTGATCTGCAGATACAGATATGAAGTTACTTATCCTGCCATCAGTAGAGCATGCATTCTGATCTATATTTATTCTGTAGCTGTGGGAACTGGCATTCAGTCTCTTGTTCTAGCACTAATCACAATATGCTTAACAAGGATGCAGAAATTATCTTACTGGCCCACTGACCAATTATATAAAATACAAAGAAAACAGCAATGCTAGTGAGAAAAGATAAAATTATTACTTTCATACCACTCTGTGTGCTTCTTAAAGACAGCAACCATATCTTAACTTGCTGTGTATTCTTAGTACAACATCTGGCACATGTAGGGGTCCATAATTTGAAGAGTAAAATGGGAAAGTTGCTTGATCTAGGCTCACTTTTGGTTCTCGCCTAACATCACGACTTTGCATATGTTCTCCCATCCACCCGCAATGCCCTTTCTGCTTTCACCTTCTCTCTCTACCTCACCATCCATGCTTATTTTCTGTCTCACAAGTTACATCTTCTAAGTAATTTTCATTGATTCCTTTACTGACACCTATATTCTCCTTTAGTTATACTCCAGAGGTACATGGAGTATACCTCCAAATGATGTAAAGAAAGTACTTATGTAGAGAGCACTTGAGTTGGCTGTGACTCATAGTTCTATGATTACTATTCAGAAAGTCGTATGTGTCTTTACATTTCATTCTCCTCAGCTGAGGGGAGTAGGTCCAGTTGAACTTTAGGAATCCAGTGATGCCTAGCTGAGCAGAGAATAGGACAGAGCAATCCACATAAAAGGTGAGAACTGCTGAACATTTTGGCCAGGAGATGAGTAACATTGAGTTCCATTGGTGCACTCTCCACCTTAGTCCTAGTTGATTCTTATTTTACTGAGGAGTAACATTTTTAAGAATAGAGGATTCTTATCTAACACTTTATTACCACCAGATATCTCTTCCAGATCCCAAAAGAGAAAATTATTAGTCAATACCCCCCAAAAAAATTCACCCATGATGAAGGCTGTCTTTCCCCTTCTCTGGCCAGAGCAATGGAGCAAAGGAAGTCAGTAAGATAAATTTGGAAGACCTGTAGTACCAGCAATCTTTTCTCTACCCCATCAGCTTGCTCCACTTGCACCAGGGCCTGGAGAGTTCATATTGATTTTATATAACTAACTCTAGAACAGGTATCTGGAAGCTCATCTCACTGTTAGGTTCTGCTTCTTGAGTTGTAATAAGGTTTGACGTGGCCTTGAGATTTAAACACTCCACAATGAAATATACATAAGATATGGACATAGTTTAAAGAATACAGGCTTTTTAATAGGAAAAATGCAAGGTTATACTAAATGGTCTTCTTTAAGATGTTATAAGAATTTTATTTTTTGTGTATTACTATTTCTTTGCTATTTCTTGCCTCTTCATTTTCTCTGTTTACACATTTAATCTATTTCCTGTACTACCTCTGAATTTCTGAAATGCCTGATGAATTTATGGTTGCTTATTCATGTTTAAGAGTAAAATCAAACACATACTTTTCTTTTCCGGTACCAGGAATCAAACCCAGGACCTTGTGCTTGCAAGGCAGGTGCGGTGCCACTCAGATACATCCCTGGCAAAACACATACTTACTGAGAGCTCTGTTTCCCCTCTTATTATTGACAGAACCTGTAAATATCAGTATCTGGAGATGATTTTTATGAGACCATTCGAGTTCTAAAATATTAATCCACCAATATCATAGTGGAGTGCCATAACTTGCTATTCTTGGACAAGGAAGGGGAGAGAAGGCTGACAGTCTCAGTGAGTACATGTTCATTTACACCCCTCTGGAACAGTCTGGATCTTACCACTGACCTCCATTTTGTTAGGCCTGCCAGAGTCTATAGTTTCTCAAATTCAACTTTCAGAAGCAAGGCATTGGACCTCTTATCTGAGGAAAGCAGAATGTGGGTAATTACAGGGGGGGTAAGAGTGAAGACCTGGATACCCATGAATTCTGAATACAGACTTTCAATAATTACCTGTTTTCATGCTAGTTTCCAATCTCTGTCTTCTTCATTATCTGATATGTCAAGATCTGACTGTTTCTGGCTTCTGTGAGGTAAATCATGTAACCTATTTTAGTTCTGTCCTTTGTTGAAATTTTACTTTATAAAATCCCATTTTGATTCTGTAAATCTATCACCACTCTTTCCATTGATTTCAAGCTTGTTTTGAAACTCTACTCCCTGCAATAGAATATCAGGCATATTGTGGCAAAAAAAATTGTATCTGTTTGGCTCATTGAATTATCCTCAGTGTTGAATACCTTACATTGTACACAGCAGGTACTCAAGAAATATTTGCAAAATGAATGAATATTGAAATCTCTTTTTATTTGCCACTTTTACTTGTCTTTTTTTCTTTCTACTTGGGATTTATGTGATGTGTATCCCCTTAGAGTCATTTCAGAAGGGTTTTTGAAGAGAGAAAGAGATGGTAAACATGACAGGTTAATCCACTCTAAGAATAAATGCTACTTTTGTAAGGTGGCAAAATCATACTTTCTGAGTAGCTACTGGGAAGGCATCAAAGAGCTTCGATTTCCTGACTCCTTATAAGTGGCACTTTTAGACTAATCTAGCTCTTTTTGGGTTCCAGCTATCTCATGTTCTATTATAAAGAGTGTATTTATTCATGTATTTATCCAGTTATTAATCCATCCATTCATTTTTATAGTTTTTAATTTGTTCTTCTATTTTTAGAAATACTATGAAACCTACCCTGTGAAATATCTAGGCCAGGAATATAACAATCCACCCAACATAGGCCATGCCTTTGAAATGTTCACACTTTCAAAAAGCGTTGAAAGAGCTTTCACCGTTGTATTTCTAGTGAATTCACGCCTCCAATGATGGACTTGAGCTTGTCTCCTGGTCCTCTTCACTAGAGGATTCTTAGTGTTTAAATGCAAGGAAGCTTTCTTATATAAGTATATGGACACACACACACACACACAAACACATGCTCACACACATAAAGAGGTCAACAGAAACATTTTATCACCATTTTTCTCAACATCTAAGCTATTTTCCCCAAGTTATTTGTATTAGTCAGCTTGCCAGTCATTGGAACAAATATCTGGCATTTTCACCTTAAAGGAAGCAAGGTTCATTTCAGAGGGTTCAGTCCATAGAAACTGGTGGTAAGGCAGAAATAGTATGGTGAAAGGGCATGAGAGAGGAAAGTTGGCCAAACCATGACATCCAAGAAGCAGAGAGAGAGGGTGAGGAGGTGTAGAGTGAGATACATTCTTCCAGGTCACACTATCAGTGTTTCACCTCCAACCAAGCCCCAATCCCAGCAGCACATTCAGTATGTACTTGCTAATGGATGAATCCATAAATGAGTGTAGAGTCCCATGATCCAACAGTCTTCCAAAAGCCCCATCCCTGAACACATAAGAATCTATGGAGACATTTTAGATCTAAATCATAACTTTACTGTACTTCTATCTCTACATATACTTGCAAGAGGTGAAAATGAGGCAACACCAAAACAAGGAATTTTTACAAAACAATGGATTGAAATCACCATAATTTACTATAGAGATAACAAATAATGAATGATGACTTCCACTTGAACACCAAAATAATCTGCCTGGCTCCCTCAGTACCCAATAAAGTCATAATTTCCTGCAAAGTGAAATAAGGTAACAACATTTGAAAGTGTCTATGTTGTTTAAAGGGTTAGGAAAGATACAGAAATTGAAAAATAAATGAGAAGAATGGTTTTACATTAATAACTTTTCTAAGAGATCTTCCTGCCTATTTGGTCTATGAAAGTCCACAACCACAAAATTTACAGGTCTACTATGCTCTGTGTTGAGTAAAACATAAATGTGGGCAAAAGTAAACTTTCAGTGCAGGAAAAAAATTGCTAGAGTAGCTCCAGTCTGAATCTTGCACTGAACAAACATAAATAGTATCAAACAAAAGTCATTAATGATGAAACAAAATTTTCTGAGTGCTATAATGATCAATTAATCATTAACTTATTTACTAACACACTCATTTTTTTAATGAGGCAGTGTGGGAAAAATGGAAAAAGGAGGAATTTGAAGTCAGAAAAAGAGATTTAAATCCTATTCCACCTCTTACTAATATGTGACTTGGGACTAATTATTTGAGTTCTTTGAGCTTCAGTTATTCCTGATGTTAAAACGCTAAAATCACTTGGGTGCTTAACTAGATTGTGATGAAGTTTAAATGATAAAATGCATTTATAAATTAACCAGCTGTGAATATATTTACGATCGATATTCTATATATAAAGCTGGTGCAATCAATCTGAAATTATAGTTCCAAATGATAGACAAAAATTAGGCTATGTATTTATCAGGTTTTTTCCAGAAAAACATACACACTAAATGTCTGGACACCCAGAGACCTCGTCCAGTTGACACATAAAATCAACTGCCACAGGCCCCCAATGAAGCCACGACTTAAGCCTAACAAGCCAAATTGAATTTTTTACTGTGTGTTTTTCAGAACGTAATAATTAGGAGAAGCCCCACTTTTGAATACATGAGATATTTTGTTCTTTTTTCATGTAAATATTATGGATCAGCTTAGCATTTGCCTTGGTTGTGAACTCTGCCCGATTTTACAGGAATTCCTCATATTTTTATGTCATTTATATCCTATTTTTCTGTCTCCAAAGCTTATTATCTTTTTTTGGTGTTTTATTCTAGTCTTTTTTCTTCAAAGCCTTATAGACTTCATGCAGGAGATTGGGCCTAGCAGTCAGTGAAAGAAGAAAGCAATGGGAAGCAGCATGGAATAAGGGATGAGGTGAAACATGTAAGGGTAAATAGGGATGCCGGTGGCTTGGGGTCAAAGAGAAGCAGAAGAAAGGGCTAAGAGCTAAGAAAATGAAAAAAATACTCAAAGAATGTTAAAGGAACTGTATCCCCCTTATGGAATACTTGTTGGGTGTAAGGCATTACAGGAGCTATTTATAATCGTTTTTTAACTTAAAACTCACCACCAAATTATGAGGGAAGTGCTGGCATTCTATATCTGTAATCTTCCCCCTTAGTGTATTGCCTTCCATAATAGAGGACCAGCCTATAGATAAATATCCTGTCAGGACCTGGACAGAGGTTGTATAATGAAATGTAAACAAATGTATCCAGGATTTTTTAGGAGACCAGAGTTGTATTCCCCGTGTCACCATTTTTGCTGCTAAAGTGTTAGTTTGTACAAGTCACTTGTCTCTCTGAATATTAAGCCCCTTACTGAGGGAATCTATATAATAATCCCTGCTTACCTCACACTGCTATTGCGGGTCACATATGACACGGTGACAAGCTGCTACAGTGTTTAAAGCTATGGATTCTACGTTGTGAAGCTCGGCTTCCAAATCTGGAAAACTGATTGTGACCTTGGGCATGATGTCTGGCAACTCAGTCCTTCCGGTCCCTTTGTTTCTAAAAAGGATAATAAAGACAGAAACTCTACTAGGTTTATGGGGAAATTAAATTAGTTAATATATGCAAACTAGTTATCTTTGGATAGAGTCTAGCTTATACTGTTCTACGCACTCTTTTTTTATTCATTATGTTTATTGGGCCATTTTAGGTATACATTATGATCACATTCATTATGGGGAATTTGTACCAGTATATGGTATAACTCGGTTCTTGTTTTTCCCCTTTCTGCTGCCCTCCCTTCCACCCTTCCACCCAAGTCTATTTGAAAGAGACTTTGTCTCAATTTTTTCCTTTTTTTCTCATATTTTTTCTTTCCCTTCTTTCCTTTCCCCTGCCCCCCCCTTCCCCTTCCCCTTTGGACCCTTTCTTCCTATTTCACATTATCTATTATGTATTTTGGACCTCATTTACAGATTCAGTTTCTCACACCAGAGAAACTAGTCGGCATTTACACATGTGTGTCCTATTTATTTCACTAGAGAGTATGTGGATCCATTTAGCTATAAATGTTTCTAGTTTACCATTATTTATGGCTGAGTAGTACTCCATTTTATAAAAAAAAAAAAACACACACATCTTCTTTATCCAGTCACCAGTTGATGGGCATTTGGGCTTTTTCCAAGATTTAACTATTAGAAACTATGCTGCTATAAGCATATGTGTGCATATATCACTGTGGTATGATGTTTTTAATTATTTTAGGAAGATACCCAGCAGGGGAATAGCTGGGTCAAATGGGACTTCTAATCCGAGTTTTTTGAGACATCTCCACACTATTTCCATAGTGGTTGCACCAGCTTGCACTCCCACCAAGAGTGGAGGATTTCTTTTTCCCTACAACCATGCTAGAATTTGTTATTGGTTGATTTCTTGATAGCAGCCATTTTTGGTGGAGTGAGCTGGAATCTCAGCATTGTTTTCATTTGCATCTTTTGAATGACACACAGACAAGGCAGGGGTATCACATCTCCAAATTGAAACTATAGTACAAAGCTACTGTGATGAAAAAAAAAGCATGGTACTGGCAAAGAAATAGACCTGAGGACCTGTGGAATAGATTAGAAGACCAAGAAATAACTCCAGACATACTCAGCTACCTCATCTTTGACAAAGGAGCCAAACACTTTCATTGGAGGAAAGACAGCCTCTTTAATAAATGGTGCCAGAAAAACTGGGTTTCAACTTGCCAAAGATTAAAACTAGACCTATATCTCTTACCATGCACAAAACTAAAATCAAAATGGATGAAAGATCTAAATATTAAAACAGAAACACTAAACCTGCTGGAAGATAGGTTAGGTAGAACTCTTAAGAACATTGGCGTAGGAAAAGATTTCATGAACAAAACCTCAGCTGCATGTGAACCAGCGCAAAGTATCAATAACTGGGATCTCACCTTATGCACACTTGTTAAAAGCCATTTAGCTAACTAAGGAAAGAACATTTTTAGAAGGACAGTCTATAAATTAGCACACTGTAAAGATTATTCTTATTAAAAGTTAAGGTAATTTTTATCTACTTCATTCATGAGTGATATTCTCTACTTTTGCGTCTTATAAAGACTATTTATATACCTGATAACTTATTGGTACACTAAGCAATCTAGCTTTCCAATTTATTTATGAGTGAAAAGTCACAAACACAAATATAAAGTAACTCCAAGTTTTTCTTTACATGAGTATAGTAGACACCATCCCATAGTCTTTTCTATCTAGGTAAAACCTGCCCTTTGAAAGCGAGTGATATGGGACAGCAGCAAAATAGGAAAAGAATAATCACAGCTGCAAAATCTTCTCTAGAAATTCTGGGAACGATGGTGTAGCACAATGACATGCTTATCTATCTTGAGGAGAAAAACCATCACACGCCTATACTACAAATTTCACATATTGCTGGCAAGGTATACTGTACTGTAGACCAAAAGGAGAAAGGCTACCACCATCTAGATTCTCCATCCTTTGAATATCATATATAATTTTCTTGCAGTATGTAAATGGAAGAAGGACAAGATTTCTACTGGTAGCTGTCAAATTGGAGACCTAAGGCTTGGAAGGAAGAACAAGTCCTAAATGATACTGAGCACATCCCACTTTCATTTTAATCCTTGACCACAGCTCTCTACAGAGGTATTAGAGATAGTGGAGCAACCACATGGCTAAATATGTTACCAGTGTTTTGCCTGCCCCAGCTTCTTAAGGCAAAATATAGAAGATTTGAGGCAACTTCTTTAAAACTACAGGTCAGAAGTCATTTTAAGAGAAAGATACATATTGACCTATGAAGCAATTGATGATTATGGAACATACATTGAAAAATTAACAAAATAGTTTATATGTGATCACAACTGAATACAAAGGGGCAAATAGCTCCAAAATTTCAAATGAAAAATGAATAGATTGGGAATGAGCACAAAGGAACAAATGAGAATGCGTCACGGGCAATATGCAGCTATTGTTTCCTTCTTTCTGCTGCTTGTAATGGAGGAGCTGTCTCTTTTAAGTGTTCCCTGAATTCCTCTCTCTTCCATATTCTAAGAAGATTTTAACTTTATAAATATCCACTCATTTTTATCTCCATTATATCTTTGATTTAGCTCAGCTACATATAAATATGTTAACATATTTTCTATTTAACCTTTTCTCCCTTCAAATTCCACCAGCTGCTGCCCTGTATCTGCCCTGTGAATTAGCTGCAAATCACTCCACACCCAACTTCCCACTGATATTGGGGTTCTGTTCCTATCAATTCTCTGAAATTGCTCACATAAACTCATCATTAATATTTTTATATTTCTCAGTCTGATCTATGGTCCCTTTTCATTGAGACGAGAAAATTCAGTCACCCCAATGGATTCCATTACCATTGATAAAATAACTTCTCAGTAAGAGACCCTAGTGGAAATATGCATATCTACAGAAATGAATGGTAGGTGTAAGAATGTGCAGGATGAAAACATATTGAAAATGGCGAACATTATCAAATACTGTACAGATTATTGAGTCCAAACACTAAAATTGAATAAGAAGAAATAGAGTAAGAAATTATTGAAACAACTGTATATTTAGAATGGGTGAAAACACTAATATTAAGAAAGGATAATAAACTCAAATTTGTTTTCTGTTTCTTGTTTATTAGTATATATTTGTGATACTTATGAATACATTCATTGTGGGGAATTGCCACAAATACATATAGCATCTTATTCTTTTTACTTTCCCTTCCCTTTCTGTCCCCATGTCCCCCCATCCCCAGAGCCCATAGCCAACTGTCTTAACCTCCAACTCTTATACTGAATTTGGAGATTTCACTGGCACTTTCAATTCAATTGTTTGACATCAATTTATCTCCTCCCTTGGGTCTGTTTTTTTCCTCCCATGTGCCTCAATGCAGTATATTTCAGAACTGTGTCCCATGTTACTCAAGCCAGGACCATGGATATGAGATGTTTCTCATTACTGCTCTCTCATGTGAAATCATGAAACCTACCATTTTTCATAAACTGCTTTCTATAATTGCTTAAATTTAACAGTTTTAATGAGGTATAATTAGCACATCATAAAAGTCACCAATTATGAGTATACAATTAAATGATATTTTGGAAATTTACAGTTGTGCAACCGTCACATATCCAGTTGTAGAACATTTTTGAAAAAGAGTCCTTGAGCTAGTTTGCACTTAATGTCTGCTATCTATTCTTTGCCTTGGGAGTGTCTATTCATTATAATTATCCTTTTTTATAGGATTTTAATTTAGTGGGTTTATTTGTTTTGAGTTCTTTATATATTTTGGAATATTAATCCTCTGTCTGAAGAATAGCTGGCAATTTATTTCCTGTTCTGTACGTTGTCCTTCAGTCTGTTTACTATTTCTTTTGCTATGAAGAAACTTTTTAATTTGATAAGATCCCATTTGTTGATTCTTGGTACTATTTCCTGTGCAAACAGGGTTCTATTCAAAAAGTTCTTGCCTGTGTCTATGACTTTAAGAATTTTTCATATTTTCAGCTTCCAGCAGGGTAAGTGATCTCATTTATCACTTAGTTCTTTGATCCACTTTAGTTTAGTATGTGGTGCTAAATATGGATCTAGATTCAAATGTAGCTCTGCATGTGGATACTTAGTTTTCCCAATACCATTTTTTAAAGAGGCTATCTTTCCTCCAGTGTATGTTGTTGAGCCCTTTGTCAGAGATCGAATAGTTGAATGTCCTCGGAGCTGTTTCTACATCCCCTTCTGTTCCCTTGATCCTCATGTGTTTGTGTGTCAGTGCCATGCTCTTCTATAACTGTAGCTCTGTACTATAACTTCATGAACAGGATTGTGATGACTCCCACTTTCCTTGTGTTACTCAGGATTTATTTTGCTCTTCAGAATCTCTTTTGCTTCCTTAGGAATTTTCTCCAGTTCTGTGAAGAATGGTTTTGGTATTTTGATTTGGATTGCATTAAATCTGTATATCAATTTTGGAAGTCTGGCCATTTTGATTATATTGGTTCTGTCTATCCAGGAATGGGATATCCTTCTATCTTCTTTTCTTTTATGAAAAAATAAAACAAAATTTCATAACAAAATACTAAGAGAATAACAACAGTTAATGCACTCTGTATTATTTTCTTCAAAATAGTTAATCAGAGTGCAAAATACAGAGCAAAAAAATTCCTACAAAGAACAAACAGATAATTTTCTTGGGCTGGGGATTTAGCTCAGTGCCGCTGCACCTGCCTTGCAAGCTCAAGGTCATGAGTTCAATCTCCAGTACAAAAAAAACAAAAACAAAACAACAACAGATAATTTTCTTTTTCAGAGTGCTCCCTACCTTCGAATCCATTAATAGCATCCCACTGTGCTCAGATTAAAGGCTTTACCATTTATATTCATGTATATTACTACAAGGCCCCCAGTGATCTGACACCAATTATGTCTCCTGTTTCATCAACCATCACTTACCTAACTCCTTTCCAAATTCATCTTAAGTACTTGTGTAAACTCAGCTTCCACTAATTCACTCCTAATGGAATTATCCTCTTACCTAGCTTACTTGCCCTCTGGTGCTCCTACTCAATTTTTAGGTCTCACTTTCAACATCATGTCAAACTAATCCTTTGTTAGCCCTCTTAGATTATACCTCTACTAGTGAGTAAAACACATCACTTGTCATAGTTACATAGGCAAATCATTAGTTTTTCAGTACCTCCAGGAACTAACTCTCTCACGTTCATTATTGTATATCTAGCACAGATACAGTTTCTGGATGATACAAAGTGCTCTGTATATATTCCTTAAGTGCACAAATATAGGAATGAATTAATAAAGGGAAAAAAGGAAAAGTTTATTTAGTTATATTCAAAGTAATATATCAACTGAGGATCCAACAGCAATCATGTAAAATCATTGTTGAGGATATTTAAAAGTCTAAGAAAAATTGTAGTATAAAAGACTCAAAATATGGTAGAAAACATGTTCAGAGTAATGTTAAATTAGATCCATAAGGCAAATGATGCTTGAAGTATAATGAAAATGATAGGAACTGAGAGGTTGTTGAATATTCTAATATGTATCACTCACACAATAAAATCTTAAAGAAGGCAACAAATAATTAATGATATAGGCCAACTAATTAATTTTTTTCATTTACAGGAAAATAGAACTTGAGACCATAATGTTAAGCAAAGTAAGTCTGACATAGAAAGTTAAACATTAAATGAGTTCTCTTATATAAGAAAACTAAACTATAAATGAATAAAATAAAGGTTAGATGGTAGCTAAAATGTTTTAATTCATTGGCACACACACATATTTGAGATGCTATGCACATACGATAGACAATCTCTTCTAATAGTCCTTTATAAATTCATGGAACGTTTTGAAATACAGTGTAATTCAGGCTACAAACAGTACTGAATGTCTTCCCACAGCACTTTAGTAAAGTACTTATTTTATACCCACAATTAAATAAAATTATAAATAGTAAATGACATTAGCAAGATGGTAGAGAAGAAACCTCGACCTTCCTTCCTCCAATAAAAGCACAGACTCAAATCATGAAAAAATCATATTTTTAAACATGCAGTATCTAATTGAAAAACTCTTCTATTTTATTTATGTAAATGGAAAACTCTACTCACTAAAGGGTAACAGGACACACTTTTAGCAGCATACCTACACCTGTCAGAACACCATATAATCAGCAAGAGACTCTCCATGGGGAGCAAAAATACTGGTTCGTGCATTCTAACATTTCTTAACATTTCTTAACATTTCTGAGGCCATTAAGACAGAAGTCTGATTCCTGCTTTCCATTTGGAGATCTGAAAGGACCTGCATATTTCCCTTAGGCTTAATGGAGATGATCCTGGGGTAGATGCTATATACTCTCCCCCCTTGCTCAGCACAGAATGAATTTACAAAATTTCAAGCTCTCACATACCACCCACCCCAAGAAGGGAAAATCTGATCCATATGTATGCACTGCAACTTACCTAGGGTGCCCTAAAAGCTACCATGTGTGTTACCAGTCTTGGCACTCTGATGAGTTGATCATACTCCAGCTGCCTAGGGGCAAATAGAGATAACCCACATTGGCCTGATAGATACCACAGTCTCTGACACCTACTTAGCCAAGAATAATAAAATAAAACATTCAGCTTTCATCCTCCCCTTAGGGAGGCAAAAAATTGACCAGTCCAATTTCATAACTTCTTGAGTGCTGCTCAAAGAACTAGCATCTGTTTTCCCATTGTTGGAGCTCTGGTGGGTCTGGTATTATTTAGCTCTCTGAGAAATATAGATAGCAGTTTGGATAATCAATGCTATATCTCCACTTATAGTTCAACACAGAGTGAGCAGACAAAAGTCCCAGTGGTCTCCTTCTTCCTGAGGAGGGTAAGAGTAGGTAGAATGCTCTAAAATTTGCAGCTGGACAGATTACTGAGGGTCTTTTCCTGAACCAGCCAGTCCATAGAGACAGAAAATTGTGCCTGTTTTGTGTAGTACAAAGATACCAGTACAGAGAGTAAAATAAAATGAAAATCATGCAAAGACATTCAAAATAAGAAACTGAACATTAAATAAATGGAGTTATAAGATTTATCTATAAAAGAACAAGTCATAAAGCTGCTTGCCAATGTCACAAGAATGATATATAAACAAAGTGATCATTTCAAAGGAAAATATTAAAAATACTAAATAGAAATCATAGAACTAAGTAGTTGAATTAAAAATATAATAAAAGAGTTCAACAACAAACTGCATAAAGCAAAGAAGGTATAAGCAAACTTGAAGATAAAAACTGGAATCTATGCAGACTAATACACACATTGTAACAATACTGGAAGGGCAGACATAGAAAGAGTTCCAAAAAATGTAATAGAAATTAATAGAAATAATGAGTGAAAACTTCAAAATCTGAAGAAAAAAACATGCATCCAAGAGTTTTAACAGACGCTATATTTATGAACCCAAAATAATTTATGCAAAGAAGCATTATAATCCAAGTGCAAAAAGCAAAAGGCAGACAAGCATTTTGAAAGCAGCAAAAGAAAATTGAATTATTACATACAAAGAAACTTCTATAATACTGTCAGTGGAATTTTCAGCAGAATTCTGGCAAGCCAGGAGAGAGAGGGATGATATATTCAAAACACTTAAAGAAATATAAAACTGTCCTTCAAAGGTTAAAGAAAAGCCACAAGTTCTGGTGTACAACTACAATACCAGTATTCCTGGAGGCTAGAGCAGGAGGATCACAAACTAAAGCCCAGCCTGGGAAACTTGCAATTTAGGGAGACAATATCTAAATATTTTTTCAAAAGGAAAAGTGTGGCTAGAAATGTAGTTTTCTGTAAAGATCTTGTGTTCAATTCCTAGTGTCACAGAAAAAAGGGAAAATCAGGGTATAGTGGCACATACCTATAACCCTAGCACTCTAGAAGGCTAAGGCAGGATAATTGCAAGTTCAAGTCCACCCCTTGCAACTTAGTGACTTAGAGAGACTGTGTCACAAAATAGAAACTAAAAACAAAGGGCTGGGGATGTAGCTCAGTGTAAAGGCCCTAAATTCAATTCCCAACACAAAACACAAAACAAAAAAAAAAAAAGAAAGAAAGAAAGAAAGAAAAGAAAATGGGAAAAATGAGAAAGTAAAAATAACAGGTACATTTTTTCTATTAATGTGTCCCATTAAACACCTTTAAAAAGAAGAATAATAAATCCTTCTCTATCAATCATTACCTTAAATATACAAAGATAATGTTTAACCTCAATCAAATGATAGAGTGGTTGACTGGACTAAAAGTGTCCAACTTCATGTTTTCTGAAACACTCACTTCACATCTAATGACACACATAGCTGAAAGTGATGGTGGAAAGTAAGACATTCCCAAAACAGCACCAGAGTGACAATACTTGTATCAGACAAATTAAACCTGAGGTCAGAACTTTAAGTTTAAAAAATGTCAGAAGAGACAAAGGATATTATACAATAATAAACCATCAATCCATGCGTAAAATATAACAATTAAAAATGTATATGTACCCAATATCAGAGCATCTAAATATATAAAGCAAACAAGGATATAACTGATGAAAGGAGAATGTATATAATAGTAATAGGAGACCTCAACACACCATTTTAAACAATGAATAAAACACCCAGACAGAAGGTCATTAAGGAATCAGACAACTTACATCTATAGAGCAAGTGCACCTAATAGACACATAGAGAATATGCCACTAAAAAGAAGTAGAAAAAAGAAAAACACCTTCTTCTCGAGCACATGAAAATTTCAGCATAATGAATCATATATTAGGTCACAAACAAATCCTTAAAAAATGTGAGAATATCAAAACCATAGCAAGTATTTGTATAAATCACAATGCACTGAAACTATTAATGAACAGCAAAGGGAAATTTGGGAAATTCATAAGCATTCAGAAAAAATACATTTTCAAATAAATTTTGGGTCAAAAGAGAAATCAAAATTAGAGGGCTGGGGTGTTACTCAGTATTAGAGCTCTTACCTAGCACACATAGACCCTGAGTTCAAACCCAAGCACTGAAAAAAAAAGAAAATTAGGAAATAGCTTGAGATGAATGAAAATAAACCCACGACCAATTTATGTGAGCTACAAAAAGAGCAGAACTAACAGGAAATATATTGAAATAAATGCCAATATTTAAAAAGAAGAAAAACTCAAATAAATAGCCTAGCTGTATAACTCAGAGAGCTAGAAAAAGAATAAACTAAGATCAAAGTAAGCAGAAGTAACTGAATAACAAAGATTAGGAAAATAAATAAATGAATAGAAAATAGAAAAACAATAGTAACAAATCAAGGAAACCAAGATTAGTTTTGTGTGAAGATAAAAATCACAAAATCTTAGCTAGACTAATTCGGATAAAAAAGAAGTGAAAGGGAAGATATTAAAGAGGATATCACAAAAATAAAAAGCATCTGAAAAACTACTATGAACAACTATACACCAACAAACTGTAGAAACACAAAAAAGGATAAATTTTAGAAATATAAAACCCACTGCAAAAAAAACCCACCAAGACTAAATCCAGAAGAAATAGAATATCTGAACATATATATCATATATATATCGTATATAATATGTATATTCATATATATGTATTATAATATATATGATATATATATATGATATGGAGCTAAAATCAGTAACTGAACCTCTAAAATAAGTGAAGCAGAAGATTAAAAGGTATTACTGGTGAATTCCATAAAACATAAAGAAAAATTAAGGTTAATCCTTATCAAATATTATCAAAAATTGAAGAAGGACTACTTTAAAATTTCATAAAGCCAGTATTATCACAAACCAAAACCAGACAAAAGTATTACAGGGAGGGGCCAGGGATTTAGCTCAGTGGTTTCACTGCCTGCTGCGCAAGCACAAGGACCGGAGTTCGATCCCCGGTACCAAAAAAAAAAAAAAAAAACCAAAAAGTATTACAGGGAAAGGGAACTACAGACCAACAAGTCAGCCTAAAGCTTGTACAAGGGAAGAAATTAAAAAGATTAGAGCAGAAATTAATGCAATGGAGACCAAAATAACAATACAAAAAAAACCAATGAATCGAAGAGTTAGTTCTTTGAAAGATTAAATAAAACAGACAAACCCACAGGCAAACATCAAAAAAGGAAAGAAAAGACTCAAATCTATTCAATCAAGAATAAAAACAGTGAAATCACAGTGAATCATGCAGAAATCCAGAAGATCATTAATACCTACTTTGTGAACCTGTATTGTAATAAAATGAAAAACATAGAAGAAATGTTCAGATTCCTAGATACATATAAATTACCTAAGCTGAAATAAGAAGATATAAAAATTCTAAATAACCCATCTCTCAATGAAATTGAAGATGCAATTAAAAACCTACCAACAAAGAAAAGCCCTAGTCCTGATGGATTCACTGCTGAATTCTACAAGAAATTTAAAGAAGATCTAATGCCAACATTCTTTGAAATCCTTAATGAAATTGAAAGGAAAGCAATACTCCCAAATTCATTTGAGATGCAAGCATTACTTGGATACCAAAATCAGAGAAAGATCCAACCAAAAAAGAAAATTACAGGCCAATCTCTGTAATGAACATGGACACAAAAATCCACAATAAGATATTGGCAAACAGAATGCAGGAAATCATCAAGAACATAAGACAATATGAACAAGTATGATTCATCCCAGGGATGTAGGGATGGTTCAACATATGCAAATCAATAAATGTAGTAATGCACCATATCAACAGAGCCAAGGACAAAGAACCATATGATTATCTCAATAGATAGGGAAAAAGCATTGGACAAAGTCCAACACCCATTCATGATGAAAACACTACAGAAAATTGTAATAGATGGACTTTATATCAATCTGATCAAAGCCGTCTATGGCAATACAATAGTCAACATCATACTAAATGGTCAAAAACTGAATGTTCTCACTCTAAAATCAGGAATACAAATTTCAGGAACAAGATGTTTGCTCTCACCACTCTTATTCAATATATATCTTGAAATATTAGCCAGAGCAATTAGACAAGAGAAAGAAATACAATGAATGAGAATAGGAAAGTAAGAAGTTAAATTATCATGGATGACATGTTGTGTTACACAAAAGACCCAAAATTCTATCAAAAGACTTCTAGCTTTAGGAACTAAATTCAACCCCATATCTGGATACAAAGTCAACACTCAAAAGCCAATAGCATTCCTACACTTGATCTTACCCAAAAGGCCGAGAAGCGATGCCAATAGCATTCCTATACACAAATAACAAACTCGATGAGAAATAAATTAGGAAAACCACACCTTTCATAATAGTATAGAAAAACAGAGAGAAATACTTAGGAATCAATCTAATGAAGGAAGAAAAAGAGCTTTACATTGAAAGCTACAGTACTCTGAAAAATAAGATTGAAAAGGATATAAGAAAATGGAAAGATATTCCTTCCTCTTGGGTTGGAAAAACCAATATAGTGAAAATGGACATACTCCCCAAATTTTTATACAAATTTAATGCAATCCTGATCAAAATAACAATAGCGTACCTCATAGAATTAGAAAAAACAATCCTAAAATTCATTTGAAGGAGAAGAGACCCAAAATAGCAACAGCAATTCTGGACGGCAAAGGCAAGGCAAGGGGCAACACAATCCCTGACTTGAAATTATACTACACAGCTATAGTGATAAAAACAGGATGGCACTGTTAAAAAGAAGGAAAAAAAAAAACAGACCTCAAAATCAATGAAACAAACTAGAAGGTGTAGAAACAACTCCAAACACATTCAGCCACCTTATCTTTGACAAAGGGGCCAAAAAACTTCACTAGAAGAAAAATATCCTCTTTAATAAATGGTGCTGGAAAAAATGGCTCTCCACATGCTGGATATTAAAACTAGACTCATGTTTCTCATCATGCACTAAACCAAAATCAAAATTGATCAAATATCTAAATATTAAAACAGAAACACTAAATCTGCTGGAAGACAAAATAGGTAAAACATAGGTGTAGGCAAGGACTTTATGAACAAAACCCAATTGCACAGGAAATTTCACAAAGAATCCACAACTCGTATCTCATCTTATTCAAAATATTTGCCCAGCAAAAGAAACTTCAAACAGAATGAAGAGACAACCAACAGATTGAGAAAAAATTGTGCCAGCTGTTCCTCAGATAATGGGCTAATATTTAGAATATATGAAGAACTCAAAAATATTATACTCCCAAAATTTAAAGACTCAATCCAAAAATGGGCATCTGAAAAGAATAGATACTTGTCAGCTGAAGTAGAAACAGCAAATAAACATATGAAAGAATGTTCAACACCACTGGTCATCTGAGAGATGAAAATTAAAACAACACTGAGATTCCATCCAACTCCAGAAAGACAGGATATTATTAAGGAATTAACCAATAATAAATGCTTGTGGGACTGTGAGGATAAAGGAACCCTTCTCCACTGTTGGTGGAAGTCTTGTCTAGTGCAACCAGTGTGGAAATCAGTGTGGAGATTCCTCAAAAAAACTAAAAATAGAGGTTCCATTTGATCTACCTATTCTCTTTCTTGACATTTTCCCAAAAGAATTAAAACATCATATCACAGTGATATATGCACTCCCATATTTATAGTAGCAAAGTTTGTAGTAGCTAAATATTGGAAACAGCTGAAATGCTCATCAATCAATGAATGGAAATAGAAGATGCTTTTTTTTAATGTATAATAGAGTACTACTCTGACATAAAGAAGGATAACGAGCTAGTTCTAGGTAAATGGATGTATCTTGAGACCATACTCTTAAGTGAAATAAATCAGACATACAGGTTCAAATATTGCACCAGTTTCTCTGGTGTTAGAAACTGAAAGTATAAATAAGTACCAAAATGTATAATAGATAATGTGAAATGGGAAAAGAATATTCAAGTGGGAAGAGGAACTAGGAAGGGTGAGGGTAAAAGGAAGGAAGGGAAAAGGATAAAAGTGAAAAGAAGGAAAAAATAGAGACAAAACTTTTGTAAATAAGGAGGGGTAGTGGGGTTGAAGGGAAGGGAGGGAAAGGAGGAAAAAAGAATTAAGATATATCATGTACAGGTACAAATTCCATATGAAGAACATTATCATTAAGAATAGCTAAAATATACCAATATAATTAATTTTTTAAAATCAACATACAAAATATGTTTCATGTCTATATACCAACAATGAAATTTCTGAAAAAAATTAAAATATTTTCATTTATAATGACAATGAAATAATAACATTCCAGAAATAAATTTATCTGAGGTGAGAAAGTTGCTTAATGAAAAGTGTCAATCATTCATGAAACTTTAGAAGGTATAGATAGATAGAAGCATACCTCATGTTCTTGGATTGAAAGAACTAATATTGCTTGTTAGTTTATACTCCCCAAAGTGATATACATATTTAATGCAACATTTGGAAAAATTTCAATTCAATTTTTAAAAGAAATAGAACAATCCTACAATTCATGTGAAACCAAAAAGAACCACAAATAATTAAATCAATCTTGAGAAAAAGCTGAACAAAGCTGGAGTCATCACAATTCCTGTTTTCAAAATATATTACAAAAGTACCATCATCAACACAGTATCTTAGAGGCATAAAGACATACATGCACCAGTGGATAAAATAGCTCAGAATATGGTCAAGTGGTCCTCAACAAAGATGCACAATAGGATTTTTCAAGAATAAAGTATACTGTTGCACACTCGTAGACAAGCAATAGTCTAATTATCAGAGTACAGATTCCAAAGCCAAATTCATTAAATATGGGACTTTGATATATCATAGATGTGGTATTGTAAATCGGAGGGAAAACAATACAGTACTTCTTAAATAATGCTATCAAAATTAATTAATCACACTGAAAAGATTAATTTCTTATCTCAAATCAGGTACAAATGTTAATTTCTGAAGAGCAGCCTACATGTATAACCAAAAGTGTATAATTTAACTCAGTGAACAAAAAAACCCTCTAGCATTATGATCTCAAATTAGAGGATGATCTTTTTAACAAGCATAGAAAAATACAAACCAAGCTACAATGTGTACAGACTGAGGACATACGACATAATGATAGTCAATCATAAAAGACAATATATATGACTACTGACTATCCAAAACAGGGAGAATTAGAAAGAGAGAAAGTGGATTCACAATTGCTCAGAGTTGAGATGAGTGTTTGGAGGATGTATTAATAGGTACTAGTTTTCTTTCTGAAAAGATGAAGATATTCTAAAACTAACTTTGGCAATGGTTGTACACACCTATGTCTATACTCTAAACCATTGGATTTTACACATTAAATGGATGAACTGTACAGTGGGTGGTATAGATTAATAAAACTGATTAAATAATATCAAATGATATAATAATAGATTGACATGCCGTCCTTCACAGCACTGAAATGACAAAAGTTATGTGGAACAGAATGTATCACAACATAAATCGAGTAAATTGACAAGCTATAGACTAGGGGATAATATTTACCATGTACATAACTAACAAATGCCATTGTAAGGACAAAAAGAACAAAGGGTATACATAGGTAAAATTCAGGAAATTAGAAGGAAAAACAGACATGTGAAATAATGACTAATTACACTAGAAATTAGGAAAATTAAAATTAAAGATACTACAAATAGGACTGATAAAACCAAGAATATCTGACAAACTATCCAGAATCGGCAGGATGTAGAAACAGGAATTATCATGTAGTACCAATGGGAGCATAAATTTCTATAATCACAAGGGAGAGTCTTTTTGACAATATCTAATAATTTTAAAGATGAGTCATCATATTATAATCTAATAATTGCCTTCCTGTAAGATTTTTATATATAGTTTACAAAGTATATAATACTGCAGTATTTTTATTAACAGTGTAAAATTGAAAGTAACACACCTTTCCATTAACAGAAGAATAGCTAAATAGATCATGGTCTACTCATCAGAGTAGTTAACAACATTTATTAAAATAATTATTGTATACATATATCACATAAATAATCTTAAGTACACAATATTTATGGTTACTGTAACTTGAGGAATTGCAAAAAGCTTAATAAACATTATATATAAAGATTTTAAATATACAAACAGTAACTACATTGTGTTTACGGACAGATTATTCAGGACGATCTATGACTAGGTTATTCTGTGGTAAAAACAAGCAGAAAAAGAACTAAATAATCTGAGAAACTGGAAGCACAAACAATTTTTTTCTCACTTTTGCATGATATCAGTTGAGAGTTTGCAAAGGGTTACTCTGCATTGTCTTTATCCTGAGACCAATTCAGATAGAATGAGCATCTGTGGAAAAATTCTAGATTTTCATGAGTGATGGAAATAGAGTATTTGAGCATCTCAGGTGAATAACTGATGTGGTCTGGAAATGACACATGTCACCTCTAATCATACTTAATGACTAGGAAAAATCATATAGTACCACTCAACCACAAGGGGCCCAGTAAGTGCCATCCTATTATATACTCAGAAGTCTGAGAGCTGAAAATATTTGGTGACTAGAATTAAGTATAAAACTGAGTGTTTGTAAACACAAGATTCAGAGTACTGAGGCAACACAGAAGTGGAATGAATAATGGAGAAGTACAAAAGCAGTCTGGGAGACAGTTAAGGTGGATTGTCAACTTGAGTGAGTTTGGGATCCACCAAAGGGATTGCTGTAGGGTACAACTGGGTGTGCCCAGCTATATTACCCATTGCTGGATGGGTAATCGAAACATGGCCTTGAGTGCTACACATGGTCCTCTCTCATTTCTTTCTGGTGTTGCTTGCCTGCTTTGCTTCCTGGCTGCCATGGTTGCATCTCCACCATTCCTTTGTACCATATTTTTGCCTTAGATCCAGCTGACGATGAACTCAATTCCCTGAAACCATAAACTGAATAAATTACTTCTTCCTTTAAGTTGTGAGTGTCAGGTACTTGGTCTCAGCAATAGGAAAGCTGGCAAATATAGGCTTCATTGTATTTTCAATGTTTTAATTTTTGGAAAAGAACAAAGAGAAGCCTAAGTGAAATATGACAAAATATTAAGCTTGTTAATGGTATGTAGGAAATACATAGTTGTTTATTTTATTATCCTAGTAATCGTCTGTATGATGGAACTACTTATAAGTTTTAAGATATTAGAAAAAACTTAAAAATAAATTAATAGCTACTTAGCATATTTGAGAAATAAAGAGAAACTGTAAAGAAAAAGGCAAATTAAACTTGGGTAAGGAGACCATAGAAATAGTTATGATACATTATATGGTTTAATGTATCTTAAATTCTGTTTGGAATTCGTGATTTTCTAGAAAAACTATACATTCCCAAAAGATTCCAAGAAACATAAAGCAAAAATCAACGAATAGTTATGACAGAAACTGATGAAGACATCAAACAGCTACATTTCCCTCTTTACCAAATTGTCAAGATCATGTTTTCACAGGTAAAAGTTCCCATAGTTTGAGAACTTAATAGCATGACTCAATGCCCGTGCATGATATATGCTAAGTGTTTTGCATACATTTTATGTAGACATCTTCCACAGAACTACTTAATGTGTTTTGTTGTTATGATCATTTTATAAATGTTGAAGGAAAGAGTATGTAAAATCAGTGATCTCTCTCTTCTCCCTTTCTCTCTCTTAGTGCTTTAACAACTACACATGATCCATAGCTTTGCCACATATTAAACTATTTCAGAGCATGTATTAACAAGAAAACTTTTCCCATGATTTCATTAAGACAGAATAAAACTCATACTAAAATTGAACATGATGAAGATAGCAAATGTGAAAACAAGCTACTGAAAAACATATATTAAAATTCTTAATGAAAACAATCTGAAACAAAATATTAGCAAATATAATCCAACAGCCAATGAATAAAATGAAATATAACTATAAAGTGAGAGGCATTTATGAATGCAAAGAATTCAATGACAGGAATCCCATAATAAATTACATAATTATAATTTACCTTATTAATAAGTTAAAGGAGAAGATAAATATGGTCATTCTGGGATATGCCAATGAAGAAATGAGTTTAGAAAATTCTATTTCATTAAACCATAACTTTAAAAGTATAATATGTGACTCAAATTAAAGTCTTGCTTAACTGTAAAAAATTGAAAAGATTAAAATTTTTTCCACAAGCCAATGAAGAATCTTATTTTCTTTACTGCTTTTTAAAATTGTTTTAAAGCTGCTAGATAATGCATTTAGAGAAGAGAGCAAAATGAAATTCCACTTATTCAACATGAAAATGATTGCAAAATTAATATGAAAAGATTAATGTCTTCATTTTATAACAACATACAAGTTAAAACATGATTTAAAATTCCATTTACATAAATAATCAAAACATGAAAAAATACCAAGAAATAAATTTAATAAGCCATAAGCAATTTTTTCTAAGTGAAGAAAATGATCACATAAAATTTTACTGAGATATTGAAAGCAAATGACCTAAATAAAAGTAGAAAAAATTAAAAAATGCAACAACTTGGTATCAATTTCCCTGTGACTATGAAATGGAGATTAAAATATTTTTGACCCTTAAGACAGCTAACCAAGGGCGGGGGATTTAGCTCAGTGGTTCCGCCACCTGCTTCGCAAGCACAAGGATCGGAGCTCGATCTCTGGTACCAAAAAAAAAAAAAAAAGACAGATAAACAAAAAATTTGCATAAAATATTAGGAAAAATTATTAGCAAAAATTATTAGCATAAAGAATAAGGAAAGCTGCAGTTAGGACTGCTGTGGGATGTAGACATATTTATGCAGAGTGCTGAAAATGCAAATTGTTTCAGCTTTTTGGGTGAGCAATTAACATTGGACTTTCTTGACAAATTAAATATATGAGTCAAACTAAAAGCTCCATTGTGTGATCATAAAAATATTTTTTAAAATTCATAATTAATTCTAGGAACAAATGATATTTGCTACTATTTCTAATTCCTTTTAGAGTATTATGTAATGCTTTGGGCAAACAATAAATTTTTTTTTAATATCAGAAATGAAGGTAGCTGATTTGAAAAGTAATATGCAATGAATAAATGTTATAGAAACGAAACCAAATTAAAATGTTATTAAATGAGTTTCTTTGTGTGTGAATCTTGACCCAGTGATTCCACAGTTCCTTTGGAAGGAAAACATAGGAGAATAGCCAGCTACTGGGTAAGATGAATAATGGTAGGAAATATGCCACTGCAGATCCAAAGACCTATTCTAAAGCTATTGTCATTGAGCTGATATTATAGAAGTGTACAGACAGAACAGTGTAACAGATTAGAGAATTTAGACATATCTCATCATAAACTGTAATTTTATAATGAAAGTAGCATTGTCAATCTTTCGGAGTGTTAGCTAATCAATATATCAATTGGGAGAAACTGGTTATCTACTTGGAACAGTGTCTTCATCACTTTCTTGTCACTGGAACGTAATAGCTAACACTCACAATTTAAAGGAGGAGAGATTTATGTTGCTTCAAGTTTTCAGTCCATTGACAGCCAGCTCCAAGGAAGGCCATGGAGGAAGGGCCTGGGTAGAGGAAAGTGGCTTGCATTTTAAAGACCAGGAAGCAGAGAGAGAGGAGGAGGAGCCAGAGAGGGAGGAGCCATTCCCTCCCTAGAGCCAGGCCCCCAGAGGCAGGCAGCTAACCAGGCCTCCCCTCCTAACAGCAAATCAGCTGTAGCACACTCATAATCCAACAACCTTCCAAAAGCCTCTCCTATGGCCACATTAGACTCTTGGGGTACATCCAGATTTAAACCATAACAAAGAGTAATAAGTCTAATTCAGCCAATATTAATTATCTTTGTTAAATGTCCCAAGTGGTGTTCTAAAATCTTTGAACAGATTTCTTCATTTTCATCCCAAATCTATGAGTAAAGGAGTATGATTTTTCATTTTCACAAATGAAGAATTAGGTACCAAAAAGGTTAAGTGATTTTCTCAAGGCTATTGGCTATTAAGTGGTGGACTGCAGACTTTAATACAACACTTATTCTTGCATAGAGCCTTAACACTAGCTGTTAAGCTTGAAGAGTACCTCAGGATGCTCTCGGATAATTTCCAAGTAGGTCACATATTTAAATGTTAACAATAAAATTGCAGTCTAAGGAGATATGTGTGTATGATTTTATGATCTTAATGTGGGCCATATTTTTCACTAGCATATCGAGAAGCTACATAGATTGGCAAATATGTTGACATAAAAACACAAAGCTTCTTTTTATCTAAAAATACCATAATGAAAGTTTTTTAAAAGTCTGGAAGAAAATATGTGTAATTTATTTGATAAACTGATTTATTTAATATTCAAAGAGCTTATAAAAAGCAGAACTAAAAAATAAACAATGTTATTTTAAAATGGACAAAAAATGAGAAGCCAATTCAAAAATAAGTATGGCAAATGGTTGTTAAATATAAAAAGATACTCATCTTCACTGGTTACCAAAATTTGCATTAAAATGAAATATCTTCTACTCTTAATAAACGAGGGAAATTGTTTAAGAAAAATGAAAGAACAAGAGGCATCCCACTGTTAAGAAAGCCAGGTGACACGGGAGTTTTTCTGTATTGGTGGGAACCCAAATTGCCCCAGCCCTTTGGGAAGGGTAATTAGAATCATGCCTCAAAATTTGAAAAATAAAGTAGTGTTTGGCTCATCAAATCTTCTAGGCATATGTTTAATAAAATAGCTGTGCTAGTCAGCTTCCCATGACTGTAACCAGATACCTAAGAAAAGCAATTTAAAACAGATTTACTCTAGCTCACAGTTTCAGAGGTTTCTTTTGCTAGTCAACTGGTTCCATTGTTGTGGGTTGGAGGTGAAGCAGAACATCATGGCCGAAGGGCACAAAGGAGCAAAGGTGCTCATCTCATGGAAACCAGCAAGCAAGGAGTGAGGGAAAAGAGCCAGCAGGCAAAGGGCAGAGGACAAGATATCCCAGTAATTTTCTTCCAACTCTGCTCCACTTCCCATTCTGTTATGAACTCATCTAGTACTCCTTTCCATCACCTCTCTAGGCCTCACCGCTGACCCTTGCTGCACTGGTGATCAAGCCCTCTGTGCAAGGGTCTTGGGGGGAAGACGTTCGTACTAAAACCATAATGACAGCAAAGGGAAATGAGGGATACAGGCATATACAGAAGTGTGACCACTGCAACCTTGTTTCAAATAGAGAAGCATCTGGTTTGAAAAAATACCTAAATATCAATCAAGAAAAGTATAGCTTGGTAACAAGCTCTAAAGCCCGGAAAAGGAATGCTCAGCAGTTCCAAAAGTGCTTCTATGAATGGGCACATAATGGGCTTTACAATAGACAACAAATGTTAGAATTTATATGTGTAAAGGTGTGCTGCACGCATCTGTTTCTTCCATTAAGGTCTTGTTAGTGTGTGTATCTATAATGTCCTCCAAAAGGTTCATGTGTTAAGAGGTGGGGCTTCTTGGGAGGTGGTTGGATCATGTAGCACTATACTCCTTAGTGGAATAATCCACTGGTGAGTTCATAACCCAATGGGCTCTTATGTGGTGGGACTTGATTGGAAAAGATAGGCTACCAGAGGCGTGACCTAGAAGGGCTTATCTCCCTCTCTGATTCCTCCCTTCACTCTCTGCTTCCTGCCTGCCTTGAGGTGAGCACTTTTTCCCCTGCCATGTCCCTCTGCCATCCTGTTTCTGCCATGGAGCCAGCTGGACTGAAACAGTGATACAAAATAAACCTCTCCTCTACGTTGTAGGAAGGAGGTATTTTGTTCCAGTGACAGAAAATGGCCAACTATGCTATTACTGCAAGCTACCTTATTTAGAAACAGCAGTTTATCAATTCAAATATTCAGAAGGCAGCTTTCCTAGCTACTCCCTATGAAAAGTGCCATAGTAGAAAATACATTTTAATACACAGAAAAATGTATTAAAAAGCACCACTTATTTCTCTGCTGCCTGTAGGTCTCTAATGCTTAAATTTATGGAGTTGTATTTTCATCCTTAGAAATCTCTGGTACATGTCATGTTATAGGGTCAGCAGCCATAGAGGAAAAAAAAAACAAGAGAGTGTATATTGCCATTCCCAGTATCTTTCCTCATATCTCCAGGGAGCAGGTTCATCCTGAATTAACAGGGCAACACTTCTGTTACTCAAGTACAGGTGGTAAAGAGATGAGACAAGGTGGGGAAGGGAAATTAAAACAAAAAAAGTCTCTGGGCCAACACACCTGTAAAGATAACTACATGGAGACATATCCATTCATAACTAAACCTTCTTGCTCATTCCCCAATGAAAAATAGACTAATTTGGATATACTGCAAGGCTCTCTACTTCCTAATGTTCTTAATACAGAAATGGATGTTCATGATGAAGAATGAAATCGTGTCATTTGCAGAAAAACGGAAGGAACTAGAAACCATCATGTTAAGTAAAATTAACTAGATTCAGAAAGTCAAATATCACATGATTTTTTAATATCAAACCTATAAAATGTATAAATTCATACATAAATAATAAAAGGAGGGAAGAAAACCAGGAGGTGGACTTGGGGAAATAAGCAAAGGAACAAGTAGGGAAAAAGAGAAAAGGGAGAGAGTGAAAATGATGTTTAGACTGATTGAAATATGTTAAATGCCTGTACCAAGTTCTCAATAAAAGAAAAATATTGTATAACATTAACATGCACTAAAAATTTGCTAAAAAGAAGAAAGAGAAAAAGCTTCTCTTTCCCATAAGCCTGTCCTAATGTGCTATAAAGACTGATGTTAGAGATCTGTGATTTCATGCAGAATTGCTTGAATGATATGTAGATATATTTATGTGATTTTAGATTATACCAGAACTTTCCATCAGTATTTATTTACTCATTTATGCATTTATGCATGACAAATTGGGCTAGATAATTCTTCCTACTGATTTGATAGGGGTTCTCACCTGTACACTGCAGAAACATTAGCAGCATCCTTATCCTGTACCTATTAAATGCCAGTACTGTGAGACATCGTCCAGTCCCAGCTCACCCCAGATTGTGATGGGCAGAATTGTCTCCAAACATTCTCATATGCATCACAGAGGGTAAAGCTGTACCTTACTGGGAAGTAATGGAATTCTCACAGATCTATTTATGGACCATAGGATATATATATATATATATATATATATATATATATATATATATGAAATTGTGTTTCTGAATTGTAAGATAACAAAAGTAGATCATTTCAAAAGTAAACATTGCAATGTTGAATCTTACATATTTAGTTTTAAAATGCAAGAAAGGCTGGTCACATAAATGAGTCATGAGAAAATACCATCATGACAAATAAAAGCCCCGATAAAAATGGCATAAAGTACTGAAAAATGGAACTATTGATGGTGAAGAACTGGCAGATTTTAGTTAAAATTAATTAGAAATATTCCATAAAAATGGTAAGCTACTCGAATTTATGTTTCAGTCATTTTGTGGTGCCTTTCTTCAAGGCAGAGAATATGCTTAAGCTCACACTGGGCTTATTTTTGTATAATTCTAGACTGATGGAATGAATCAGAAAATTGCATAAACTCCCTGGTGAATTCACCATCTGCCTATGCTTTCTGAATATTTTCTGTGACTGAACTCACTGAACAAATGAATTGGAAGTCATAGCTGAATAGAAAGAAACAACGAGAATATGCAATAGAGAGAAAATGCAAACATCAAAACACTTGCTGGTTTAGAAGCCCATAAAACAACTTGCTTTGGGGGGAAATGTCAGTGTGCCCAACTCTTCCTTTTGTTTTCAGAAGAACTTCTTACTGTGATGAAAATCTTTGGTGATATATTGACATCAGACTAACTTCAACACCAGGAGCTATCAGAATTAAATAACAATGAAAAAAAAAGGAATCCTGAAGTAATGCCCCCATTAATAGAAATTCAGACAAAATAGGGCACAGGAAAGTAAATTTTACAGTATACAAACTCTAAGTTAAATCTCAGCTCTAATGTTAGATTGGATAATAATTTTCAAGACACTTTCTTGAATAAATTCTGAATGTAATCAAATATCTCTAACAGGTTGTTTATTTACCATCCGCAGAAATAATTCCTCTAGGTTTCTCATCCTTTGTAAAATATCTTCTGTAGGCAAGAAGTCTCATTGAAGACTCTGCATTTCAGAAAAAATAATATTTTCTGTTGTTTATTTGTTTTTGTTTTCTGATTTTTGAGACAGGGTCTTGCTATGTAGTTCAGACTGGACTTGAACTCACTATGTAGCCCAGGCTGGCCTCAAATTCCCAGGATTCCGCCTGTCTCAGCCTCTGGAGTGCTGGCACTACAATTGTGCACCACTATGCCCAGCAAAATAGTACTTTAGATCACTAAAAATGCACTTTGAAATATGTCAATATGCATGTTAATATACTGATGGGATGCTGTGTGGTGATATAAACACTTCATATATAAAATATGCAATAAAATTCAAAAAACTAAATAAAGAAGTAGAAATATCTCTTACTTCATAACTTTTATTCATGAAGATATTCTTACTTTCAATATATTTGAGCATAGTCAAATACATCAATTGCCAGTGCTATTTATAATTTGCATCCAAAAACCAGCTTATTCAGTTCTCTAAATTCTATTTAATCCAGATTTTTTTAAAACAATTGAAGATATAGATAAACTCTGCTTTAATAGAAAAGCATAGGCTAGGCATATACAAAGTTAGTTCTTGATATATTGGTTTCAATAGGAAAGAGTTGAATGTAGAATTGATACACACAAAATCTGCATTACTATATAGACAAAGGTCATCTCCCATGGCCCACTTCCAAGTAAACTCCCTATTTTGTAAATAGTTTTACTGGAATGTAGCCATGCCAGTTCCTTGCCATATTACCTACAGCTGCTTCTGCTTTGTAAAGACAGAGTTGAGTACTTGTGACAGTGACATTGTGGACTGCAAACCATAAAGTATTTATGATCTGGCCATTCCCTAAATTGAGGTGACAACTCCTAGCAAGGACTACCAAACAGAAGGTTGTGTAGCAATAATCCAAAGCTCTTATTTTAAGGAAGGGAAAATGTTCTGTGTACATAGCATGTTCAAAGTCACACAGATTATCCACAGGAAAGTAGTTATTAGAAAGATGATTTCCAGATTCCCTTTCAGAGAAATGAATACTGCCTCCAAGAATTATAATTAAGGCCCACAGTTATTCAGAGTTCATAGATCATTCTGTTAGACATCAAAAATGGTTTTGTCTTTCAGATAGAACAAAAAATCTGTGAGCTTACACTCCCCACCCTGAGACTGATTGAGACAATATACATATGCATATACCCCAGCATTTGACATGAAATAATTCCTTTTCTTCTTTCATTTTTCAGATTAGGACCCTGGAGTCTGACAGTTGTAGTGGTTCAATGACAGTTGAAGGTAGAATTTAACTTTCAAATTCAGAAACCCAAGTCCATTCTTCATTCTATAATGCCACTTGACCAAATTAAACATGGATAACTGGGCCGGGGATTTAGCTCAATGGTTGGTGCCTGCCTCGCAAGCACAAGGTCCCCAGTTCCATCCCCAGTACCAAAATAAAACAAAACATGGATAACTAAGACTTCAGATCAGTTGTAGTAACTGATTTTTTGTTCCTGCTGAAGAATGGTTTCTTAACTAGGAATGCAGAGAGGTATCGCCCACATGCACTGCCAGATCTGCTCCTAAGAACAGCAAGAAGAGATGCACTCATGTGACTGCCAGTTATGGTAAGCATTTGCTTTCTCATGTGCTGAATTTTCAGTTACTGAGCAAAATAAAACTTTCTCTCTGGAAGCAACAAGGGCTGTTCAGGAAGACAACAGTTCTAAATGAAACCTATCACATAGAGAAATAAAGAAAACTATTTCTCCCTCCATCCCCAATGGCTCTCCCCATGGCTTCTCCCTGCTAATTCTCCATATTCACCTTTATAATTTCATGCATTTTGCACAAATATGAACCATGGTTTAAATATGGAAAGCAAGAAAACTATCAAGGATAATGCTCTAGCCAGTGGAGAGAAATTGAGTGCTGAATTAAGCAAAAACGAATGTAGAGAAGATAAATTTCTTTGAAGATCTTAACCAAGCAACAGTCTTAAGTCATTCCCAGAATAACATGATCATGAGGTAGTGATGAGTCAACAAACACTTAAGAGATGAAATCCAAAAGTCTTCTGTTTATGGATTGGATAGAATTGAAGGAGATGTAGAAGGAAAAGTTGGTATGACTGTCAGTTTTTCTATTGCCCCTGTAATAAACTAGCAAACATTTAGTGGCTTAAAATAATAGAAAAATATTAACTTAAAATTCTGGAGGTCAGGAGTCTTAGTTGTGTTTTGTTGGGCAATAATCAGAGTATAGAGCCATGTGCCTTTTGGAGGTCAGGGATAAATGTTATTTCCTTGGCTTTTCCACCTCCTAGAGGCTGCCCATATTCTTTGTCTTATGGCTCCCTTCCTCTATCTGCAAGCCAGCAACATTGGGCTGAGCCCACTCATGTTGCCATCTACCCATTTTTCTCTTCTTCTACCAGCTTCTTTCATTTTGAAGAACCATTCTTATTACTTTAAAGGTGACCATATAAACACCTTTAATTCTGTCACCTTAGTTCTTCTTTGTCACATAATATAAGATATATACAGATAATAGGGAATGGGACATAGACATCAGCAGAATGGAGGCCAGTTTTTGTGCCCTATAACAATGACTTCTAACATTTTTCATTGGGTAACTAAGGTATTATTACAGTTTAAACTATATATCTGAAACTGAGTGAAATGTATAGTTCTTAAAAGTCCCTGTATGAAGTTGAGTACTATGACCCCGGAAATAAACTGAATTGGATTTGGATAATGCTTCTGCTACTTCATAGTTTTGAAAACCTTTAAAAATATATCTCACAGATTCAGTTTCCTCTTCGGCAAAATATGAAAATAGCTAGATCCAACAAACAGGATTATGGTGAAGATTTAATAAGGTAAGGATGATGAAGTGCTTAGCATGGTGTCAAGATCAAAGAACACTAGGTACAAATTAGCACTCAATAGACGTGCAGGTGAAGTAAAGTTGAATCTAATTTTCAACATACTGATGTTCCTCATTTAATGACCAAGTCCCATTCCTATGACTACATCGTTAACTGAATTGGTCACTAAATGAGAAATTGTACATAGGACATACATTACTATATTCAGAACACAGAAATGGTCAAAGGAAACTCCAACTTGGTGACTTTGTTTTCATTTCCATAACTCTTACATGCAGTACTGTAATGTGTAACAGAACATAAAAGTACAGTAACTGCACTGTACATTACAATCAGCAAACATTCCAATACTGTATCAACAAGGTGTACTGTCCAAAAGACACTGAGGCTCTATAAACAAGATGTACAGAACTGTACCAAATAAAAAGAAAGGTTGTAAGTCTGAGTAGTCAGTTGCAAGTCTAAATAGCACACCTTGGTCATAAGTCTGAATAGTTAAACATGTAAGTTTTTAAAGGAGGACTGTCATACTGAGTCTTTTGAAAGGCAAACAGTCACATTTACTACCTTGGAACATTCTTTCCCACTCCACTAGAGGACCATATCCTGCTTTCTATTCTCCACTTCAATTTTTGACATGTCCTTTCCCATACTGACACTGCAAAATACAGAAACAATCAGAACATCCGTAATCTCCAACTGCTCCTTTTGTATATCCTCGTGTGCCTGTGAGCATGAACTTTGCATAATTTCTTATTGCTACGGATGATTATCCATGCTCCCAACTAAGTACAAATCCTTTCTCCCTTGTGCACTGGATCCCATTTCCCACTGCCTAGTCAAGCAATACCCCACTCTTCTCTGCATCATCAAGTGTTACCCTCTCTCTTGGATCATGGACTTCAGCACACAAGCATTTTAATATTGTTCTCATTATTTAAAAAATACCTTGCTCTTGACTTCATTTTTCTCTCCAAATACTGCCCCAACATTTTCGTCCTCTTAACAGCAAAACTACTTCAAAGAGCTGCTTACATTTTTTGTCAGAGTCATTTCTGGTTCTCTTAAAGTATTTGCGCAAGGTTCTCAAATCACCACTTCACCAAAGCTGCTATTATCCCAGGTTGCCAAATGACATTCATATGATAGATGCAGAAATTCTTTCCATCTTCCCAGTTCTTTCTCATACTCTGCTCTCCAATCCTCAGGGCACTTCAGTTCTCAGTCTTTGCATCATTTTGCTCTTCTATTTTCCTTCACTCACAGAGTGATTTTTCTCATTACATGCCTTTAGGCTTTTATATGCTGAGGACTCCCAGATTTTATCTATGATCTAAACTGAACTGCATATCAACATCACTACTTGGAGGTTTAGCAAGCATGTTAAAGTCATTACATTCAAAGCTGAGTTTCTGATAATCACCTAAAACCTGTTCTCTATAGTTCACCTTATCTCAGTGTCTTCTTACCTTGTCCTATTGCTCTTGCCAACATTTTGCAGTAATACTGGACTACATTCTTTCAAAGTACATATTTAATCCATCAACAATCCTTTGGCTTCTAGGTTCAGAACATATCCAGGACCTGACAACTACTCATTGTCTCCACCCTCCCATCCTAGTCCTTGTCACCAAAATCTGTGACCTGAATAATTGCTTGTAGCATTTTCAATGGTTTTGCTGCCCTCATCTATGTCTTCCATAGTGTAGTCCCAGTAAGGAAGCTACAGTGACCCTGTTAAATCTCATTGAAGTCATGTTATTTCCTCTCTGGAAAACTCTCTCTGTGCCTTCCCATCTCACTATGAATAAAAACCGGAAAAGTAATGTCCCAAAGTCCTATATCAGTGGAGTGCTGGCAAATATTTAGCAAGTACTTCTATAAAGAAAAGCATATGGTTGTGTGTGAGACATATACATAGATAGATACATCTATACACATTTATAATTAGTACAAAGTTTACTTATTGAAATGATGACTAGCACACAACTTACAAATATTAATTAACTATACAGGATTTTTTGGTAAATTCCATGTAATCAATTGACTCTTACAATATATTTTTGGGTCTTTTTGCCACATTGTTGTATCCATAGCCAAAGTAAGGCTGCAGTTGATGAATGTGCTTAGTTCCAACATAAATATTATCATATATTGTGTTTCACATTAAAGAATAAAATGAGTGAGAAAGAATGAAGATATACATTGGAATTTTACTCGTTCATCCATGACTGGAAAATGACTTCATTGAATCAGTTGCCAGTAATACTGGAAGGCTATTTGCTCAATTTTTTTGCTCCCCACAATGTAATGCCTGCCACTATGACATCTTTTAAATTTGTTCTCTGTTGTTAACATTTTCTCCATCACTTTCTTAAGTTGAGAAAACCAGCAAAATAATCAATCAAGCCCTTATTTGAACCATTCCCAAATTTCCATAATGTAAATATCCTGACAGTTAAATTCAATTTGATGTCACTAAATGCAAAAATAGTAAAGAAGTCCATTATATATTATTTCTAACCTATACATACAATACAGTTATAAAGGTTCAATTTATGCCCATAGATTATAGGACATGGATTCAAGAGCATTATACTGGAGAGGAGGCAAGTTGCTCCCTAAAAACTGGTAGTAGGATGGTAGAGGTTACATAAACCATTGTGAGCTGTAAGAATCAAGTTGAGAAGCACACATGGCTTTGATGGAGAATTTTGAGGGTTAGCAGGATGACTGTGAGTGTAACTAGAAACAAATTTATATTTTTGGAATTTAATCCTTTTCTATTTCCTTCAAACTTTTGGTAGTTTTATTGATTTTTAAACCTATCATCAGCCTATACTGTAGTTAGCTCAAGGAAGGGTCCTTGTCCATGATTGCAGAAAAAAAAAAAACAGTAAAGAGAAAAATGATAGCTGAGTGGCTGAGGCCATTTAGAGACACTGGTCAGTAGCCAGTGATTGTTAATCAGACAACTGGCTAAGGTAGAAAATGAGAACTAGGTGCATGTGTAGAATCTGAACAGAGTCCTTTGGGATTTGTAGAGATAGGTGAGGAGGGGAACTGGAAAAAGTCTTGACATTCAGATTTATTTTTAGCAAGGTCTTGTTAAAGACAAAAAAAAGGTTTTATTTTTTAAAAACTATTATCTTTTAAAAGTCTCTGTTAAAGATAAAAACATTACATAATTTAAATGAAAAATAACCACTATAATAAAAATAAAAAGTTATGATTATCTCAATGATGTTAAGAAAGACACATATATGATGTAGAAATGAATAAATAAAAACTAAATATATATGACATCTAACCTATTAAAATAGAAATTTTAAAATATATATGTCAGAAATGAGATTATATGTATCAGACATCAGATCAAAGTAAAAATTTATGAATACACACTTAACATAAGAAAGTAAATGTATAAAATAAGGTAAAATAATATTCAAAAGAGAAAATTAATTGGACAACTATCACTCCAGGTAAGCAAAAACAAAAGTGTGTCCCTTCATTCTTAAAATACATTTTAAAAAGAGGGTTGTGTTATTTATAAAGTAATCAATAAATTAACATATAAAGGCTATAAAATGTCCAGAGGGAAAATCTGACAATTGAAAAATGATAGCGTGGAGATGTCTTCCCTTAGAGTGCAAAAATCTCAGTGCAACCACTATGGAAAACAGTAGGCAGATTCTTCAAAAATCTAAAAATAGAGATTCCTTTGACCCATCTATACCTCTTCTGGGTGTATTTCTGAAAGAGTTAATATATCACATTATGGTGATACGTGCATATCCATGTATACAGCAGGACAACTCATAATAGATAATTTTAGACATGGTCTGTATGCCCATGATTACATGGAGGGAAAATAAAACATTATATATATACATATATATATGTATATGTATATATATGTGTGTGTGTATATATATATATATATATATATAATGGAGTACTATGCAGCCATAAAAAATAAATTTGAGTCATTTGTAGGAAAATAGATGTTCCTTGAGGATTTAATGCTAAGTGAAATAAATCTTACTCAGAAGGTATAATGTCACATTGTTGGGCCGGGGATTTAGCTCAGTGGTGCCACCGCCTGCCTGGCAAGTGAAAGGTCCTGAGTTTGATTCCTGATACAAAAAAAAATAATCACATTGTTTATCTTACATGAGAAATTTAAAGTGTAAATAAAGAGAAAAATAAAAGACAGATGATAGGAAACAACATGTGAAGATGGAAAGGGGATCTAGAGATGAGGGGGAAGACAGTAGGGAGCAGAGGGTAAGGGGAAGTAAATATGATCAAGATGTGATATGCACATGTACCAATTCCTTAAGATGAATGTATTTATTATGTATCACAAACATATATTAATAAAAAAGGAAAAAAGAAAAGAGTAATATAAGAAAACATATACATTTGACTTTTTCTTTATTAGTTCTTTCATTTATAGCATCTGAAATCATAGCTTACATTTAACATAATATAATTAAATTTAAGTTCATAAAAATGTATGATAAAAAATTTAAGACAGATACAAATGTATGATAAAAAATTTAAGACATGCAACATATATGATAAAAGACGGATTTTCTCAATATATAATGAGCTTCTAAAAATGAAGCAAATAAATACAAAGGCTCCAATGATAAAAATATCTAAAACTATGTGAAATTAATTTCATAAAATTCTAATATTGCAAACACATAAAATTACTTTCAATCTAATGAGACTTCATATACCATCGATCAAAATGCCTAGTACAAAAAGTTTGAAACATTCAACGAAATCTTCCCTTTCATTTTTGTTATAATTGACATATATTTTGGAAAGCACTATGAAAATTTTATGTGCATGCCATTCAGTATTCGGTTTCAATTTTATACTCAGATATACTCACAGATATACAGAAATATGTATGCACAGTGATGTTCACAGTAGAGTTACTTATAACCTCAAATCATGAGAATAACATGAATGTCCACCTATGAGAATTGGTGAAGTAAATTAATTTCTATCTATATAATACTATGAACAGCACCATCGAAATGGATGCAGTATTTCTTTATATGTTGACATGCACTGACCTCAAACTATATTAAGTGTAATGATCAAGATATCATTCAGTGCATGTATTATTTTTCCTTGATTATTGTTATGGACTGAATTTTGACCCACTTGCTAAATTCTTGTGTTGAATTCCTATCCCGCAGTACAGAATCTTACTGTATTTGTATATAAGGCCTTTAAAGGGGAAATTAAGATAAAATGAAGTCATATGGATGGCCACTAATCCAACATGAGTGTTGTTCTTATAAGTAAAGATAAGCAGATATGCGACTCTTAGAGGGAAGACTGTCAAGACTGCAGGAGAGGAAGACTCTCGCAAGCCAAGGAGATAAGCTTCAGGTGAAACCGGCACTGTGAGCACTTTGTCTTGTATTTCTACCCTAGAGAACTGTGAGAAAATAAACTTATGCTGCTTAAGACACCAGATCTATGGATAATGTTATGACAGCCCCATGCAGATACAGAAGCAACAAGAAGATATGTGCATGTATGGGGGGAGGGGTTCCCATGGGAAACTTCTGGAAAGTTAGAAAATAAACTGCTGATAATTGTAAAATCTGGGGAGTGAGAGTAGAGTTCTAGTGTGGGAGACAAATTTTCTGCCTTTTGCTATATTTACCATCTGCATAAGTTGTTCTGCTGTGTTTTTAAATTAAGGAAAACAAATACACCATTAAAAATTAAACCTCATGATAAGGCTATTGACAAGAGAGAAAATATAAGGAATACTTAAAGATTCAAAAGAAAAATACTAAGCATAGTAATAATGAATGGGCAAGTAAAAATGTGTCACCACATTCCACTCACCAAAAGGGCAACATAAAAAAAGCCAATAAAAAGCAAATATGAGGTAGGTGGGAAAAAATGTGCTTTGTAATTAAACTGACCCGAAATTCACTAATTAATAGTTGAGAGTTCATTGCTGAGCCTTAGTTTTCTTCATCTGTGAATAAGGATAATCCTTAACTCATGGAGATATTTTGTGTAATAAATGAGAAAAACACTGACTCATACAAGGTGTTAATAAATATTAACTCCACCCCTTCATGATAATGTTGTAGAGAAAGTGGTACAGTACTCTTCTGTTCTGGTGGTAAGAGTATGAGTCCACAGACTTATTTAAGAGCAAGCTGGTAATACTCAACAGGAGCTTAATGTATTCATTCTGCTGAATTCAGTAATCTCACTTACAGGAATCTATTCTAAGGAAATATTCAGAGATATGCAGAAGGATTTACATATTATTTTTAATTCATTAAGTTTATTGATATTTTAGTTATACAATATGCTGATATTCATTATTGTGAATTTGTACCTTTACACAATATATCTTGGTTGTTATTTTGTCCCCATTCCCCTGCCCTCCCTTCAACCCCTCCACCCCTCCCTAATTACAAAGACTTTGTTTCCATTTTTTCCTTTTCTAATATTTATTCTTTTCCCTTCTTTTCTTCCCCCTACCCCTCCCACTTAACCTTCCCTTTTGGACCTTTTATTCCTATTTCACATTATCTATTTTGTTTTGGTACCAGGAATCGAACTCCGGACCTTGTGCTTGCAAGGCAGGAGGCGGAACCACTGAGCTAAATCCCTGGCCCTCACATTATCTATTTTTGATCCTTATTTGCACTTTCAGTTTCTCACTTCAGAGAAACTATTCGCTATTTACACATGTGTGTTGTATTTATTTCACTTATGAGTATGGCCTCAGTGTGCATCGATTTAGCTATACATATATCTAGTTTCTCATTCTTTATGGCTGACTTGTACTCCATTTAAAAAACCCCACAAAGATGTAGAAATCCCAAATAAACATATGAAAAAATGTTCAACATCACTGGTTATTCCAGAGATGTGAATGAAAACAACACTGAGATTCCACCTCACCCCAGAAAGAATGACTGCTATCAAGAAATCAACCAATAACAAATACTGGTGGGGCTGTGGGGATAAAGGAACCATTTTCCACTGTTGGTGGGAGTGTAGACTGGTGCAACCACTGTGGAAATCAGTATGGAGATACCTCAAAAAACTAGGATGAGAGGTCCCATTTGACCCAGCTATTCCCCTCCTGGGTATCTTCCCAAAAGAATTAAAAGAATCATACTATAGCGATATATGTGCACGCATGTTTATAGCAGCACAGTTTGTAATATCTAAAATTTGGAAACAGTCCAATTGCGCATCACCTGGAGACTAGATACATATAATATTCTTAATAATAGGACTATTTATAAGCACAAAACAGCAAAGAGATCTAAATGTCATGCAAATGAGACTAGTTCAAATAAGATATGGCATATCTCTATAAAGAAACATTACACAGGTATTATAAAATGTATTTTGAAAGCATACTTCATGCCATGGGGAATTTATTATAAATAATGTAAATTATCAAAAGTAGAATACAAGATTCCCCATACAGTATGACTCTAGTTTTGTTTAAAAACAATAAAAATGAACAACAACAACAAAAAAACCAATAAAAATAGCAAACTAGTGAAATGTCAGCTTTTGCTATAATTGATGGTGGAATTTGGTGACTTTTCTCATTCTGTAGTTTTTCAGCTGTTTCTAAAAGAAATACATGATCCTTTTTTGAATTCATCCTGCCTTTTAAAGCTAAAACACACATAAATTACCACGCCACACACACACACAGACACACACAAGCACAACCCTCCTCTATAGGGTCACCATTATTTTGACTCGAACAGTTTACACAAAAGGAATCATACCACCTATATTCACATATCTTCTTTTTTCAACAAGTTAAATTGGATGCTTCCTTGAATGCTTTAACACCTGCTAGTGTTTTCAATGTGATAGTGTTAAGAGATCAGGTCTTTAAGAGGTCATTAGGCCCTGAAGGGTTTTTTTCCCTTCCCTGAGCTTAGGTCCCTTATAAAGCAATTTTTAGGAAGGTTGACCTTTCTTCCCCTTCTACCTTCTACACGTGAGAACCCAGCAAGGAGGTTCTGGCTAAATACTAGCACTTTGATCTTAGATTTGTTACTCACAACTTGATCTTGGATTGCTTAGCCTCCAGAATTTTGAGAAAGAAATTTATGTTCTTTATAAATTCCCATGTCTCAGGTATTCTTTAGAACATTACAAAGTGGAGAAAGGAAATACTCTGGAAAGAACAGTTCAAGGTGAAAACTTTACATTTCTGTTCTGCTTCAATGTCCTTTGTAAATGAGAAACCCACACACAACATTTTCTCTTTCTGAAATGTGAAGGTTGTGTCATTTCTAATAAACTCTTCTCCACGTCTTTAGGAGATAAACTGCAATACTACCACTAATAATCAATTAAATAGCTATAATAAAACTAGTTGAGAAAACTGTAAAGTCTTAGGAGCAAGATGGTCTATGTGAATTTATTTTAAATCTGTAGATTTGACTCAGTATTGTAAGTGAGTGTTGTAATACTGGTTGAGAATGGAGTAAATCAGTATATTTTATTTAGTAGTTACTTGAATGTACCTATTATAGCCTAAGCTTTTTGCAGATGTGGTCTCATTGTTAAACCTTCACAATAAGCTTATGATGTTATTCTTCTCATAGTATACATAAAAATACTCAGACTCTGAGAGGTTTTGCTCCAAATTACAGACTTAATAAATGCAGGCTCCAGTATTGTTACCCAGTTTGGTCTGACTTCAAAGCCTACACTGCTTCTGCTGTGACGCTTACTTGTTAGCTGTGTCAGGAAATTGTGTTTTGTCTCCCTTCCTTCTGAGCTCACATAGAGCATCTGATTTTGATTCAGTGTGTCGTCAACCCAGGAAACACTGAGTCGTAGCAAAGCGCTGATTTCTGGGAAGCCCTGTTTATATCTTTTTGTTTATTTTACTTTATCAGCAACACATTTATTAATTATGTACCCATCAATACTGAGAATTAAATTTGAATTTCTTTAGCAGCCCTGATTCAAAAGAAACTCGGTGCATTGACTTCATAGTTAGATTTGGTCCCTCAAAATTTTTGCAGCGACCCTTCATTTCATCAGAAATCCCCAGAAGTGCTCCTCACATTTAATGCTCAATGAATAACACATCTTTTCAGCTTTACCATGCTTCCTTGCAATCTGTCTTTGACAAATGATCTCCTCTGTATGAAATGATGCTTGTCTGCTTAAAACTAGGAAATAGTACAGGTACATCGATCATCTCTGCATAGCACCATCAGTAAAAACACAGCCATTCTCTTAAGAAGACAGTGAAGTTTGCTTACAATATTTTTTTCATTACACTAAGAGGCAGTGTTGATATTTTTGTAAATGTGGGGAATTTAAAAATATTTTTATTTTAACTCACACATATTCGTTCATATTTATGGAGTACAGTGTAACGTTTAAATTCATGTATAAAATATTGGTGATTTAATTTCTTTCTCATGAGTTATAGGATATGCACTAAAAGGAGAGAAGTCGCTATCAGATAAGTCAGAGTTCTCTAAGCAAAGAAACCCAGATATGTGTCCTAGGTGATCACAAAGTAAAAAGTACAAAAATAAAGCAGAGTTTCTCAACAGTGGCTCAGAAAGCCCTGTGTCAGGATCACTAGACATGTTGCGTAAACGAGCAGAATGCTGACCTATGGGAATGGAATAGAAATCCAGGTAAAGAAATCCTGCTCTAGGCCTGAGGGTGCACTTATCAGGGAGATAGCATTGTCTCACCTGGACACTACTAACTTTCTTGGTCGGATAATTCCTTGTTGTGGAGAGCTTTAAATTTAGCAGTAACCTTGGCAAACACTTTTCTCTCAATTGTGGCAATCAAAAGTGTCTCTAGAAATTTCCAAATGTCCTTGAATAGGGACAAAATCACTCTTAATTACTAACTTCTGCCCTAGAACAAAGTTGTCTAGGGCTAGTTGTCAGAGAGATGTTTTCTGTGGAAACTGAATATACTGAGGCAACTCTCAAATACAATGAGAGAGATTAAATGCTCCAGATAAATCAAAACAATGATATATGCACTGTGTTGTTTAATATTCAGCAAACAATTATTGTGCTCCTATTATTATTGTCATCCTTCCTCAATAATTTACAATTTCTAAGGTTCTTCCCTTAAAGTGTCTCGAGATGGGAAGGAAAGAGTTGGTGTTGTGCAGCTCATGCATTCGTGCTACCTCTGTTCATAGAATTCCATCTTGATCTTATGGTTTTTTCACTCCCTGCTCAAACTTGAGGATAAGTTCATGCTGTGCAATATCATGATGAACAGTGACCACTTTTTTCTGCACATGTCCAGACTACAGCCAGTCCCTTACACGCAGTGACATGAACCTTGGGTGTAATGACTACTACACATGCTTCTTGTATCTAAAGTGCTTAAAGGAGTGTCTCGCTCACAAGTGCTCAGTAAACTCTTGCTACTGTTGAAATTTCCAGGTAGTAGTGTCTATGCGCTAGCTCCCCTTTTTTTGTTAATGCAGACACATTAGGCACCACCAATGTAGGCACTGCTGATGTAGGCACAGCTGCACTGAGCCCTTAAGGAGGCCTCAGAACAAAACAGAAGGAATGACTGTGATGGGTCCAGCAAGGACATTCTTATATGGTAAAAGCACAGACTTCCTGAGTGTTGAAGTTCTCCTCTCTCACCTGCAACAACAAGTTTATTCTATTCATAAAAGGCAGTTAGGTTTGGGCCACATGGTAATCTTGGTAGCCTATAAGGAATGAGATCAATCTGACTCCACCAAACAGTCATGCTCAAGTATCCTCTTGTAAGAAACAAGAAGAAATCTGGGTTCATGAGCCATTGACTTATGCTCTGGGCTTTTGTATCTCACACATCACCCGTTTGCTGATTCTGCAGTAAAAGGAAGTGAAAGTAACATCAACATTTGAGTTGTATTTCTCACCAACCTTTGAACCTGAATCTTCTGTGGTTTGACCTAGCTCACCCTGTGTACCTACTGTCCTCATGCTCTTACTGACAAAAACCATTATCAGTGTAACTAGAGGAAACACGCCAAAGTCAGTCATTTAGAATTATTGGAATAAAACAATGCCTTAATATGTTGGCTTGCAAAGGGTCTTTGTAGTTTGTTATGGATTGCTTAGTTTGTTAGCTTCTTTGATTTACTTATGTATTGGGTTTTTATTTGTCTTTGGATTGAAGGTGGGGTCAGAATTTTTATCTCATTAGATTAATTATGACATTGTTTTCAAAGTAGTCATTGTTTGCCAATTTTTATGACGAGGGACAGCAATGACCTCAGCTCTATAATATCGATTATTTTAATCAAATCATTTTGTTTTTGTCCTGAATTAGCCAATTATCTTTAAAAACAACCTGCATGTTTCACTTGGGTCAGGCTGGCAAAAGCAGCAAGCACATTTCCAGCAGGCTGTATGCATTTTGCCTTCCTTATGTACTAGAAGCTAGAGGCCTAGCTTCTGTGACAGTACCACTTTCCTACCATAGTAACCATCTCAGAGGCTCCCTTGGACCTCTATGTCATAGGACTATTAGTTATCTTGCTTTGTCACCACCAACTCTTAAATTAACTCAATCACAACCTGCCTTTAGTGACAAAAAGAAAATTCCAAAGATTTTCCAGAGTTTAGCTGATAAAACCAGTCAGCAGTTATCTGTAGGTATATAAAAACCCAAGAATTTAACACTGTCCCCAAATGTGTGTGTGTGTGTGTGTGTGTGTGTGTGTATCAGTATTACTTTTGATTGGGCCGGGGATTTTGGTTGGGCCGGGGATTTAGCTCAGTGGTTTCACCGCCTGCTGCACAAGCACAAGGACCAGAGTTCGATCCCAGGTACCAAAAAAACAAAAACAAAAGTATTACTTTTGGAAAATAACTTAATGGACCACTATGTTTCTGTTAGGTAATCATCCACTGTTCCTTAATATGCTTTGTATATTGTGGAGAAATGGGACATGTTACCAGTGGGTATTTATTTATTGAATTTCAGATTTTAACTTTGGTTTCTCCATGCTGCCAACTGGGCTTGGTTTGGAATTAGTTTGACTGCTCCCTCTCAGTTCAGGTCAGGAAACTGGTGGCAGACTTCCTGGTAGACCATCTGCATTTTAGCTTCCGGGTTTATCAGAGATCTACAACTCACTGTGTTTTGCTATCTCACTTTCCCCACAATACATGACATGACTGATCCCTTGGGCTCCATAAGTCATGAGACTGTGTAAGCAATAAGAAACTCTCACTCAGACTTCTCTTTGGAGGTCTCACATAGATAGCAACAATTAGATGATTTTCTTAGTGGAAGAAAATGCGTGGAGATGCAAAGAGAAAAATGGAGGAAAGATCAACTTTATTTAAACCAGGTGACATTAGTGGCTTCTTTCCATGGAGAAAGTGCTTAGATAGCTTGAAACTATCAACAGAGAAGAGAGCTTGAAATAGCTGTAGGTTTGAATCATCTTTTGAAAAGATATGCTCATTACTATGTGTTATAACCATTTTTTTCACTTGCAACAGCTTCTCATTGGCTGAAATTGAACCATGTAACTATTTCTTCAGATTTGATACTGTCTCTTTCCTTAGCAGTAATACATCCTTTGAACATTCACCTTCAGGCTCTCCTAGTCTCTAACCTCAGACAAGTAGCTCCAACTATTTCTCATCAGCTCTTTTTGTATCCCGTATGCCCCAAGGTGACTTGGCCTACTCCAATGGCCCACCCTAAGCTAACACTAGGAAGATTGCAGCTTGCAACATAGTTCCTAGCCTCAGGACTGCCAAAGTTCAGGGCTCGATAACCTTGTTTTGAAGCAATGTCCAGCGCATTGTGGGACATTTGCCAGTATCTCTAGACTTCGCCCAGTAATATAGTACCTGTCTCACAATTATAGGAAAAGATGTCTCCAGACATTAGTACATGTCTCCTAGTGTGTGTTTGCCAAAATCACTATCAAACTGAATATCACTGGGCTACGCCAATGGGAAGACATCAGGGATGTAGGAGGAGAGCTGGTGCAATATAGGAGGTCCTTCGTCCTCACTCAGGGCACCAGCTCCCGTGTGTCCAGACCCGAGTGCACACATGGGATGCAGGGTGCCCAGAGCCTTTAGCAATGGCTGCAGCTCAAACAGCTGAGAGGAGGCTGAGCTATGACTAGGGCTGTCTTGAGTGCTTGGTTCTCACAGGAAACTTGAGACATAAAAGGACAGGTATTGATAAACCCAGAGAGACAGGTTAAGTGACTTTCATCTCTTCGTATGTTTTCATTAATAGCTGCCCATAAAAGGTATAAAATACTTTCTCAGTGTGATATTCCAACAAACAAAAAGTTTTTATGTTTCCATTTTAGTTGGCAAATTGTGACAGCCTTTCCTAAGCAAAATGGGTGCATACCTTGGTTTGGGACAGCTAGAAGGCTTCATTTTAACATGAATAAGTCACACATTGTTGAATTTCTCTGTTTAGAATACTACCGCAGCTTTGGGGACATGCAACATTCTGCTCATTAATAAATGAGCTGGAAGAGCAGGTACTGCTTTGAGCCTTTTAGCATCATTGCTGGTCTCTCAGAAACTGCAGGCAGATCAGACTTCTGAGTTTATGCAAACACTGTCATTCTTTTTTCTTGTGGATCCAAGACCATGGTTCCAGCATCCTTCCAAAGCATTCAACCATTATGAAGTATTTACAATTTTGAACTTTGTAGCTAAGTAGTCTTTTTTGGAGCCCTTGGTCCACTCCTTACTAGCTGCATAGCATGGGAAAGCTACTTATGTTCTGTGCCTAAATCAGTAACTATTGAGTACTCTTATATGCCATAATGGTTTCTTCACATCTTCTGAGAAAGAAATCAGTACTTATTAAAAGAAACTTAATAATATTACATGCATATCAAGTATAATATACATTATCTATTACTATTTCTATCGATCATTATTATATCTGATTCTTTTCCTTTTATCATACTCCAAATTCCATTCATCAGCAAATTCTGTAGGTTGTCTTTCAAAATACTTTCAGATCTGACCTACTTTTAACCACCTATGCCATTACAACTCTGGCCCAAACCATCAGTATTTCTCACTTGGATTATTGGAAAGACTCCTAGTTAATGTTTCTGCTACCAACCTTCTTGTTATGGTTCAGATCTAGATGTACCCCCAAAGGCCTCATGCAGTTAGAGGTGGGGCAGTTAGCATGCTACTGTATATGGGGGCTTTACAGCTGACTGGTGTTAGAAGGAGGCGTCCGATCTGAAGAGATCATTGGTGGCATTGCCTGGAAGGGTATATCTCCTCCCCAACTCCTCCCTTCACTCTCTGCTTTCTGTTTGACAAGACACAAGCAGCTGTTTCCCCACTATGCCCCTTGCCACACTTTCTTGCTTTAGAGCCAGCAGGCTATGGACTGGAAATATGAGCAAAAATAAATCTCTCCTTCTTTAAATTGTGGATGTTGGGTATTGTGCCCTACCAACAAGAAAGGTGACTAAGACACTTATCATTCTACAGTTACAGTTTATTCTACACACAACTTTCAGAATAGTTTAAAATTTTATCATATCCCTCCTTCACTCAAAGCTAGGAATGGCTTCTAGCTTACTAGAATAAAAAAATCGTATTTTACATGATCTGTACTCTGCTGCTCCATGACCTTAGCCTCTATTACTGTGTCTCTTTCTTGCTTTTCTCTAGTCAATATGACCTCTGTGTGGTTCTCTGAGTCAGCCATGTGCATTCTTTTCTCAAGACCTCTGTACTTGTTCATTATTTATGGATTAGTTTTTCCTCAAATAGCCGCATGACCTGCTCCCTCACCATCTCCATGTTTTAAACAACATACCTCAGAACTGATAAAACCACACTTCCTGTATTATTTTCTCTGCTATATTTTATTACAACCTGACAATGTATATTTAACTTATTTGTACTCATTGCTTGTTCTCCCTAAATGTAAGGAAAGAACACAGGGACAGACATATAGATAGTTCAATCTGTTCATTCACTACTGTGTGTATAATTTCTAGAACAACATCTAAAGACATGGTCATACCATGTCTTTGAATTTAGCAAATTAATGAATGATACATCCATGTAAATCACTTAAATTGTGCCTTGAACAAAAGAAATTAATCTGTGCTAACAGAATTATTAGCAACAGTTATAGCAGTATAGCTAAAGCACAGGATAAATGTGTGGAAGGGATAGACAATCATTTTAAGTAGGGGACTAATATAAGAAGATACAATCTTTAGAAATGATAACTAACTTTTCACGGATGTGTATTATGTCTTTTAATCTTTGAAGCAATCATATGAAACAGAAAATCATATTACCTTCCACAGTCACTAAAAATAAGGGCCAATAGTTAGAGTTACAGAGTAAGTGGCTGAGGTTAAATTTCAATTCCAGGAGTTTGACTCCACAGGGCCTGTGTTTAAACTCCACGTTTTATTGTTCCAGAAATGTGGTTTGGGTACCAGTTTGAAAGATAATATTTGTTGGGGGGGGGGGCAAGAGAATGTAGAGATGAACTTTGGAACTACACTTTAATAAGAAATTATTTATTCATTCACTAAACAGCTAATACTGGCCAAGCTCTGTACTAAACCCTAAAATATGCAAATGAGTAGTAAATTTATAGTTGTCCTCTCTCACAGTTCAGCAGGGAAAACAGACGCTTAACTAACCTACGATAAACCATGCAATAGCACTATAATAGACACATGTATAATAATCCGCAGTAATATTCAGAAGGAAGTATTCAATCAGTCCCCAGGTAAGTAACAATGAATCTTCTAGTAGAGATGGTATTTGTCCTTACAGTATAATTACAATTTCAAATTGGCCAATAGGGAAGGAATGTATGAAGGAAAGGGACCAATAGTATACGTAAATAGAGAAAGCAATTAAGAGCATGACCCCCTCAAGAACTTAAAGGAATTCAAATTTTTTTCTTGAGAGGCAGACTGAAATTCCAAAAGAAATTTGTACCTTCTTAAAGATATTGGACTTTTTGTGCTTATCAGGCAAACTCAGTGAAGGCATTTACATAAGAAAATAACAGGATCATATTGGCAAGTCTGAAAGATCTTGCTGAGTTTGAGATAATGTTGGGTTTCCTCAGTTGGAGGAAAGCAGGAGTAGGCACAGATGACCACTTAAGAGAATTGCTGAAGTCTCAGGAAAAAAATCATGAAGGCCACAATGGTGTCAGCAGCAAAACGTATATAAAATAGAGATTGCATTGAAAAATAACTATGGTGGTGAACCAATAAGACTTAGTGAGTGATTAGACATAGGAATGAGGGAAAAGAAGGGATAGAGTGATGCCAAAGGTCCAGGCTTGGTAATTACATGAACAGTATTGCTATTCCCTGAATTTTAAAATGCAAAAAATTTAACAACTGAGAAAGATATATTTATTTTGCACATAGTAAACTTGAAATGCCTGTGAAGGTGGCTTGGCAAAACTACTCACAGTGTAGTTTGAATATTACCAATCTGTTAACATATCACATACATTCCTGCCACAAGTCACTAATTGATACCCTAGGTGACTTGGAAAAAACCTAAAGGGAGGAGAAAATTAAGATATCACTTTTATATGAAGAGTATTAAATACTTTTGAGGTAAGAATTATTGACAGGTGCAGAAACAATTAAATGAAAAATTGATAAGGAAGTGGACTTTCCCCTGATGCCCATGTTTCACACACCAGAGTATTTTCTGGTCAAAGAGTGAAAATATAATCAGAATATGGCCAGTTTAACATTTGCATTGCTAGCAGTGGCACAAGAGAGAGCTTGTGCCCTGTGATATGATGTGTAGCAGCCAAGTGACTGTGTCACTCAGCTTTGCCTTTAAGAGAAATCCTCCTGTGAGAAATGCTGTGGGTTGCCATCTTCCACTTACCTTATTTTCAGGATGCAATGCAATGATCACACTGAAGTCACCCTTCCATCCAATGATTGAACACAGCAGGGATACAAAAACCAGTCCACTGCGGGGCCTCTTCTAATGGGCAAACTTTGCTCTGTGGTCTTACCATCACTGCTTCTTGGCCAAGATATTCTCAGAGTTGTGCTACATAGCCTGCAGGTCTTCTAACCATTCTTTTCTCCCCACTCTCCCCTGAGGGAACTTGGGTCTTTACTGGAGTCTAGGGTTTTCTCTACCTACTTTTATTTCTTCTCACCTACATCATTCATGTGTATTTTCCTCAATAAATCTTTTATGCTTTTCATTCTGCCTTCACTTCTGCTGCCTAGAGGGCCAAAAATGAAGCACTAAAAGGCATTATTCCACAAGATGCTTATAATTAGAATTCAATCACGTCTTTAAATTGAAATATCATTTTATAGAAAATAGAAGAGATATAATTACTAACAAAAGTAAAATATGTAAATGTGCCTGTAAGCCTTGTTATAGCTGGTTTGTTGAGACATACATCTTATCAAACAGTATGCACTTCATTTAGTTGTTATGTCTTTCAAGATTCAATCTGGAATAGTGTCTACTTTTTTTCTAATGACATTGGAGAAAAATGTCCCACCTGTTCAAATTGTATGACTGTTTACTCATAGTAAATGAAATGCACAGTATTTGGTAAGATGTATGTCTCAACAAACCAGCTGTAATAAGGTTTACAGGCAAATTTACATATGAAATCGATACTGAAATACATTAACAAACTATTATTACTTTTGTTAGTTATCTTAGTAATAGTGTGGTGTGGATAAAATGTTACTTTTCAAAAGCAATTATCAATAAAGGTATAAAATGTCTATAATTTTCTTTAAAATTATTCATAATATAAAATATATATGAAGCAAATGTGAAAAAAACAATTTATAAAGAGTATTGTCTCTAAAAAGAAAAACAAAATGCTTACTAGTACCACTATTATTCACCTTTACTTTGGAGACCATAGTCAATAAAATAATACAAACAGTGCTATCAACAACCTAATAAACCTATTGTATTGCTTACTATGTGACATATACAGTTCCACACTTTTAGGAAATCTTACCAATATGAGCACTGAAATCTCCTTATTATGTAAGTAACAGTAAAATCTCAATTTTACAGCAAGCCAAGGTAACTGGTAGTAAAATAATACGGCAGGTAAGTAGTGAAGCTATATTAATCAATTTCCATTGCTGGGACAAAATTCTGGGAGTGCACATCTTGAAAGAGGTCAGATTGAATTGGGCTCATGGTTTCAGGAACTTCAGCCCATGATCCATTGGCTCTCAGGTAGAAACAGCACAGCGGAAGGGCTCAGCAGAGGATAGCTGTTCAACTCATGGTAGCCCAGAAGCCCAGAGAGAAGGGAGGAGCCAGGGAGGATGACAGACCCTTGAAAGGCATGCCTCCTGTGATATATCTCCTTCATCTAAGGCCACCTCCTAGCAGCACATTTAGTTACTAACTAATCAGGGGATCAGTCCGCTGATGAGCAAGACTGGCACATGATCCCATCAGCATCCCAAAAGCCCCACCTCTGAACAAATGAGACTTCTTAAGGACATTCTATATCTAAATCATGAGAAGCAACCTTCAAACAAAAAAGCTCTGGCTCTAATAAACAAAGTGTACACTTACAAATGTGTTAGTGATGTGGAATAAAATACATCACATCTATAATTATTTGCAGATTTATTTCTTTATATTAATTAGAAAATCTAAGACAATTTATGCTATGTAGTTTTAGAACTATTTTTCATTTCAGTAGGGTAAAGAAAGATAATTTTTACTACAGTAAACAAAACCAAAAGGTATTTATTAAAAATAAACTTTATATTTCCAATAAATATACTGTACAATTTTAATTTGTTCCAATCAAAATTCCATTTAAAATGAACTGGAAGAATAATTCAAACATATACCTGGAATAATAGTTGATAATAACTATGAAGTTTTTGATCAAGAAGAGTGAGGAAAACTAATTCTAGCATATACTAATGGCATTATAAAGATGCAAAGAAAAGTCTAATAATGACACAGAGCAGCAGCTGGAAAAAGCACAGTGGAGAGTCTGTATTTAGACTCAAGAATATGTAATGTAGCATATGAAAAATAGTATTTAAAATAAACAGAGAAAATGTCAATCATTCATTTAGGTGTGTGGTGTTTACAAAATGGTGTTAACCATTTTGAAAAAATGAAATGGTTTTCTTCAGCATTCAAAGAACTTCAAGATGTCTCAGGAAATTTGTTCTAAAAACATAAATTAAAATGACTTAACAAGTAGTTATCTTCAGCTACAGAAGTTGTTTCTAGAGTATAAGAGCACTTAAAAGGGCAATAGCAAGGGCTGGGTATTTAGCTCAGTGGCATCGTGCCTGCCTCAAAAGCACAAGGTCTTGAGTTTGATCCCTGGTACAAAAAAAAAAAAAAATATATATATATATATATATAAATAAAACAGAGAAAGATGAGGCAAGGTGTAAGGCAAGATACATGGCAGAGGATTTGCAATGCCAATAACAGAATGTCAATATCCCAAATATACAAAACAAATCTTTTCTACTCTAATAAGATTATCCCCAAAGAAAAATTTCAAAACTCTGTTTAAAAATGAAAAATGTATATTTAAGGTTTAAAACTGTGAGGCACTTAAGAATTCTTGTTTATCAAATAATTGTTGATCACCTTATTATGCACATTTGTCTTTCTTCCTCTGTCTGGGATGTGCTCCCTCTAGATCTTCCTGTGACTGGTTCTTTCTCATTATCAAATATCATTTTCTCATTAAAAGATTTCCAAATCAAAAGCCCACTTTAAATATCTCCTGAACAGCATTCTACTAGCTTCCTTTGTAGAAATAATTACTATCTGAACTTATCTGACTCATTTGGTTCTTTATGATTTGCACCCTGAAGGTTTCTAGAAGTAAGTATACATCCTCAAGGCATCAAACAGAGCCTTGCCCATAATAGGTGTTCAACAAATATGTGAAAAATCGGCAAAAGAATAATAGTCATTCGAGATCCATTCCAGCTTTATGATTTGGTGGTGGTAGTAAAAAGACATTGGGACACTAAGGAAGACAAGCTGAGGTAAAATTTGCCCAAATACCTGGTATTGTATGCACATAAGTGAATTACCTGCAAAACCAGAATTCATTGAAAGTCTCTTAGCAAAAGGAACCACTGCCTCCAAATGAATAAAATATTAAAGGAAATATATTCAAATGATAGGTCCCACTTTTTCTACATTACCCCCTCTTCTGTTGTCTAATTTAGCCAAATATTCACTATCTAAGACCCAATTCAAAGCATTTGCTGCGGACAGTATCCACAAAGTCAGACCTTCTTGACAGATTAGGAAACAAAAGGTTGTATATGATATCATGTGACAGCAATTTGCAATTTAAATAAGAAAGTGTCATAGTGATAAATAGACACCTAGAGCCTTTGTCTGCTGGAACTAGAATAAAATATGAAAATTTTCTATGGAAATCTTTGGGGAATGGGGCTGGGGTGGGTGATTTCACTATGTTAGCAAATGGAAGTGCACTGGAGTGATGACTAATGACATTTTCTGTGTTCCTGGGAGATAACACAACTGCATTCCAGCAGCTTTTAATGAGTTTTCACTTGTGATACAGTCGGTACATTTGCATGTCATCTAACAGAAACCAGAAATATATTTCATGGCATCACTGTAGGAGCAGATATTGTTCCTGCGCAGTGTAAAGTGGAAGGAAAGTAGATTCCTGAACTTCCTTCTGCATTAAAGAGAAACAATTCGAGTTCAGTGAACCTGACCTTACACAATCTAAGAAGGCAGACCTGAGTCCAATGGTTCCCATTTGACAATAGTTTGTTTCTTCCCTAGGTCAAACTGTAGCTAAGAAAAGGGTGGTAGGGACATATGTCATGTACTTACGGCAAGAGAAAAAAATGGTAAACAACTAAACTTCAGTGCCATACCTTAACATCTATGCTCAATCACAAGAAAAATTTCTATGTTTTGTTTCAAATGATGATTTTGAAAGTCACTGTGCACCTTCCCTTTTGAAAGCATTTTCAGAGTCTTATTTGTGATTAACAGAAATTTTGCCCTCAGCTATAAAAGCTTTAAAGGAAGAGGCCATGTCTGTGTTAGGAGTAAACACTTAAGAAGTTATAACTCCAAAGTCAATAAGAAAAACTAAAAGATTTACACGCATTCTGGTAGTCTTTGCATTAGCTTCAGGAATACAAGAAGTCCCCAAACTACTTTTGCAATACTAATCTCTGCAAACTTTCTAAATAAAAAGCACAAGGTCATCATAATTTAAATATAAACCTGATATTTATTAATACTCTGTCGTGGCATAGAATTCAGAATAAAATGGGCTCTTGGATTTAATCTAAGAGGATTTACTGATTCAAGCATCCCAAGGCCTTTCAGCTGCTGGTTTATTCCGCCTGTCAGATGATCTTACAGCAAGGATCCCAAGGTCACTGCAAAAGTGTGGCTTTGCTATATTGGGAGAACAGAGCTGCATCATCTTCAGTTTTCTTTGCAAATATTCGACATGTCCAGCGCTGCATTTCATCTCACCAGTGAACTGGCATCATATTTACACAATTAGCTCAAATAAGCAAGTCAAACAATGAAAGTCCTTCTGAAGAAATAGTGTTATGATTTATTATAAGTAGAATTCCATATTAGATTGTGCCTGGAGTGGTCTCAATCTTAGGAGTCTCTTTTCTTAAAGTGAAGCATTGCTTACTTTTTATGCACTGTATTTAATTTAATTAGGTTTTCCTAAATCAGGGCTTCCAGAGAATGTTAAAAATAGCCTTCCATTCTCTAGCTTACAAGTATGCATGACAATTATGTTTACCAGTTAGGTCTCCACCCTGATTGAATCCTTTCAGGCTTACCACACCCTTGATGCATTACATCTCCCCCACCTAAAACAGAGAACCAAATCTTTTAAGACCTTTCTTGATCTGGTGCCTGTATACCTATCTGGCTTTTTCTCTTGCCATACCTCCCTTCATGCTCACACAACATCAAGTTGTTGCTCAATGCTAAAGCACTTTGCAGGTGATTTATTCATGTCTCTCTTCATCTGGATAAACTTCCTCTTCTGCTTAGAGACCCAGCTCAAATTTCATCTTCTCAGCTCAACCAGGCAGGACTAACTTTTCTTAAAAACTTTTCACAAGTCTCTAGTACTATATTTTTTCACATTGTAACTACACCTCCCCCCTGCAGCAATGCAGATAGAACCCAAAGAGTACTACACACTCCTAGCCTTTCTAAAATTCATTTTGAAAAAAAAAAGTCTTGGTGAATTTCCCAGACTAATCACAAACTTTACATCACTCAATCTTAGCCTCCCTAGTGCCGTGCATTACCATCCCCACCCTGCGCATTATACTTTCAAGTTATTAAAACATTTGCCTCCCCAAATGGAATGTACACTCAGAACTAGCCCAAACCAATGAGTGGACTACTTTAGTAATCACATTCCCTTAATCCCAGCATCACACACTCTAGATCCAACCACCTCTGAAAAGCCCCACCTATGACCACATGACGCTTTGTGGGGACATCTTGACACAGCCATAACAAAGGGCAAGTGAAGAATTGCCTCTGGAACCTAATAAGCATGATGGATTTTCATTTATCTGGTGGAAGAAGAGGAAGGAAAGAGAAAAATATCTTCAGAAAAGGAATTTCTATAGTCATAAATATGCAAATTATATGCTCCCTTAACTCCAGAACAACTTGATTACTATATATCCAGGTCTGCTTTGGAGAACTGTGGTATTGAAATTTTCCACTAAAAGTTTTCTGTACTTACCACCAGACTTCTATCAATGTATCCAGCTTTTGCTGCTGGTCCATCCTACCGTACTCAGGATTAAGATATCTTCTTCATTTCCAGAGCAATTTGGGATATGTTTGCTGTGTTAGCTCACATACTCACCCACGTATTAGAAAGAGCTATCTCCTCTGTCACCCCATGAGTATGAGATCCTGTTGGATGTAGGGATCACTCATTTGTTTTCTTTACAGTACCCTGGACAGGGTTTACAAAATGTAGGTACTTACCACACAAATGTTACATTACAATGAATAGTGTGATCTGGTTATTTTCTTAATAGTTTTGTTCAATTCCTGATTATTTAAATCAATAACAAGAAACTATCTTGAGAGCAAATGTATTTCTCTGTCATTCGGGACTAAGTTAACCTGCACGTCATATTCCTCTGGCCAGAGTTACTGATGAAGAAGTGATCACAGTCATTGAAAATATTAAATGAAGGATTATCTCCTTTTAATTTTATTGTTTATTAGCACGTTTGTAGTATATAATTATTACATTCAGGTTGGGGAATTGGCACATGTACATAATACTATTATAATATTATTGTACTTTCCATCCCTTTTGCCTACCTTCCTTCCCCCCTCTCTCCATTTCTTGGTCTCCTTCCTTTTTGAAAATATATGTCTCCCACTTCCTTATTATATATCTTTTATTTTGCCCTTTCAGTTGTTTATATTTTGGTTTCTCATATAAGAGTAATCATGTGATATTAAACTGGATATCTGATTTTTTTACTTATCATTATGGTCTTGAGGTACATCCATTTTCCTACAAATGACACAATGTTATCCTTCTTCATGGCAGAGTAGCACTTCATTGTGTATAAATACCACATTTACTTTATCTATTCATTTGTTGTTGGATATATAGGGTACTCCAAGATTTAGCTGTTATGAATTGTGCTGCTATAAACAGGAGTGTATGTGTCACTGTAATATGATGTCTTTTACTCTTTGGGGAAGATAGCTAGGAGTATCTAGGTGGAATGAAATTTTACTTTGAAGGAATCTCCACACTGATTTGATTTCCATAGAGGTTGTAATATTTTAAATTCCCACCAATAGTGTAGAATGATTCCTTTTTCTCTGCAGCCTCAACAGCATTTGTCATCATTTGATTACTTGATTTCTTTCTAGAGTAAGATGGAATCTCAGTGAAGATGTTAAAACATGAATACGTAATCTGTTGGAAGATAGCATAGGTAAAACTCTTCAACACATAGGCATAGGCAAGAATTTTCTGAACATAACTCCAAGTGCACAACAAATAATACCAAGAATCAATAAATGGGATCATAAAGCTTTTGCATAGCAAAGGGAAAAACCAACTGAGTGAAATGAGAATCTACAGAATGGGAAAACTTTTTGGCAGCTATTTGGCAATCAGAAGACTAATATCTAGAATAAATAAAGAACTCAGATACAAGTTCAGTGTCAAAATGAAGAAATTCAGGGAGTGCTCTTTTTTTCCTACTGCCATGTTGTTTAAGAATAGAAAATATCTTTTCTGTCCCTTATATTTCTATGATGTATACACATTTAATTTATTGTTATTCCCTTTACCACAAAAAGGTGTTAGCTATGTTTCTTAGGACCACTAATTTTTACTTTTCACATTTTTTGCATAATCTTCTTGGTTCATCATAGCCACCAGGTTAGAAAGCACATGACCTAGATGCAAGACCACTGTAAAGAGAATCACAAACCTGAGCTCACTTACAAGCCGTGATCCTAATAAAAGTAGAGCTAAACTGTCAACCTGTGTTTATACTTTTACATTAAGCAATTAGTGCTAATGCACATGTGGGAGAACACAGAGATATTGCTAGAGAAGAAAATACTTATAATATCCATGAATACGCTCGGAAGAAAGAGGAATGATAGAAGAAATCCCATGGGAGATAGGTTCACTCGGCTCAGAAGCTAGAACTTGGACCATGTTCAATATTTCTAAGAAGGAATGCAGGACTCTGGCTACAGAGAAAATGGAGCAAGTATAGTTTTGTGACAGAAAGAGCCAGGAGACAGCCGCCTTCCACAGAAGGTAGGATCATGGGGTTTAGCAGCTTTTTGGAGGGAGGTGAGAATGGAGATTAGGCACTGCCCTGAGGCCACATGGCAAGACTATTAAGGAAAAAGTGTTATCCTATATGTCCCGGCCTGCCTGGACTCCCCATCTCAGCCCTTTCTCCAGGGTGTCCAGCAGAAACGCCTCAGAGAGTTAAATGGGAACACAAGGAACCAGAGAGGAAGCAGAGAAAGGGCTCAATTGCCTATGGACTCTGTCTGAAGGTTTTCAGGAATCCCACATTCACTGTTGTGAGGATTCCTATGGAACCTGGACCCACACTCCTCCAGCTATTCACATGGCCCAATTTCTCCCCTCCATCCTAAGCCTTTATCCGGATGTCACCTTCTCAGAGACACCTACCTTGAGCACCCAATTTCAAACTACAGTTTCTCCTCTATACCTACACCCGCTTCCTATCCCTTTTACTTTGTTCTATCATTTTTCCTTTTATAGCATTTATTGTATGCTAAGATGCTTCTTTTTAAGTTTTCCTTAGTACATGATGGCAGTACATGCAGTTTACAATTACCTTGGGGAGTGGGTACATGTATATAACACAACATCTTTCTTTCTTTACTTTCCTTCCCATCCCCTCCCTTTCCCTTCCTCCCCCCTCCTCTAATTGCCCTTTCCCCATTTTCATTCTTGTTGATAATAATAACCTTAACTCCTGTTTACAGTATATAATGTTTACATGCATTGAGGTTATCAGGTTCCTGTGCATGGAATATCTTTATTCTACTTTTTACCTCTTTCCCTCCACCTCGCCTCTCATTCCTAGTCTCTTGGACCCGTTCCATTTGCAAGAGATTCATCCCCCGTCTCCTTCTACCCATCCTTTATTAATCTCTTTGTCCTTTACCTTACACAAATGAGAGGTATGATATGGTATTTAAGCTAATATGCTTCTTAGCTTGATTACTAAGTTTACTGATATTGTTTTCTATCTCCCAAAGAGAATGGACACTCTGCTGTATGCTGTTTCAATAATGTGTTCTCTAATGCACCACAAACGTCCACCAGTGAGACAGAGAAGTACAGTCCTCACACCGGGGAGACGACCTGGTCCTTTCAGCTTGGACTGGGTGTGGTTCAGAGCTGGGCTGGTACTCACAGCAAGGTTCCTGGTGTTTTTCTGTTGAATTTGAAAAAGTGCATAGAACACCAACACCAAACAAGACTATAATGTGAGCACAATGGCCCAAGACAAAAAAAAAAAAAAAAAAAAAGACTACTCCATAGTCACACCTGAATATACAAACATTGTGAAAGTCAAAAAAGTGATCAAACACCCCCTATTCTGGCTAATATGACATATTACTGCTTCTTTAATTTTTTCCCAATTATAACTTTATTCTTGCTCTACTTTTTCTGCTTTCTCTATGAGATTTATTGAGCTTCTTTATCATAAGATTGTCCATGCTTTCTGATATCATCCAACTGAGATCACTGCTCTGCTTTCTTATGCCATCTCCCAAATCCCCTAATATAAGCCAGAATCCTACAGAAAGTTATTTCTATTGACTTACAGAGATACCTTACAAAGTGCATTTGCCTTCCTTGCTGAAATGGGCAATAAGCCCAAGAGGCTGAAGGTCAGGTGTGTTCCTGGCATTTGACTGGAGGACATCAGTGGTAGGTGCACAACACATTGTCACTAAGGGTCTAAAATCCTGTCTGCTCCAAATCCAGACAAAGTTTTAACTCCATAGTTTTCTACATAAAGTAGTGTTAGAGCTCCACTGCCTTGCAGATTTCATTTCCTCATCTAGTGACCACAGCATATTAGTAGCAAAAACCCTTCCTAGGACTGTTTTCAATTTTCCTATAGTTCATATATAAATCTTTAAGCCAAGGTTTGTAGCACTTAATATACTGATACTGACCTGAAGAAGGGACCCAAACACCTTGGGAACTGGGATCCTTCAACGCTTAGAGGAAATGCTGAAAATCACAAATTCTGAAGAACTACAGGGAAGAAATATGTTGGAACAGAGGAGGTATGGTTCAAAAGACAAAGGGGATATTCGAAATAATAAAATGTTATTCTCATCTTTATAAATAATGTTCTTCTCTACTCCATTTCTCAAACATGAATTACTGAAGTCTATTGTTGGCAGGGGCTGATATAAGGAGAAGATTGTACAATATTATGCTGAAAGAAATATTTTCCAGTTCATATAAAGTTATGGCAAATATTTACAACTTGCAGTTATTCAGTGAATGAGTGATAGCATGAACAAATGTCTATATGCAGAGCCCATGGTGCTCTGACATTGCTAGGACCTGAATATTTGTATTCCGTAAAACTATTATGTGGAAAACTTAGTCACCGATGTCATAACATTAAGAGGCAAGGCCTCTGGGAGGTGATTAGGCCATGAGGGAAGAGCACTCATGAAAGAGTTCAGTGCTCGTGTATGGTGGCCCAGGGTGCTGCCTTACCCCTGCCACCATGTGAGAACACTGCAGGACAGCATCACCTGTGAACTGGAAAGGAGGCCCTCCCAGAGTGGGAATCTGCTGGCACTTTCATCTGGGACTTCCTAGCCTCCAAGACTGTGATAAGTTCCTGTTGTTTCTAAGGCACATAGAGAGCAAGAAATGTCACATCATTGGCTCTACATCATCTTAATATTCACCACAACACTTTTTAATTTTCTCATATCAAGGTAGAATGTTAGCTGAATGGGGAAATAACAAACTTGAAAGTGGTATGAGAACTTCCTTTCAGTGGTGGATCTGTTGTTGGTGCAGCTGAAAGAGGACACTGGATCTCTCAAGTGGCAAGAGGAGGTTTTGATTTGAGGAAACAACACACGAGTCATGGCCGGTTTATCAAAAGGGAAATGTTCCCATTGACACAAATTTGTACGTCTCAAGGTGGTCTAAGCAGCCCTCTGTATGGTGTAGGTTGCCCCTCCCTGGAAGGTTCCAGTTGTGTGTAGTTGAGGGCTATGCAGGAATGACCTGGAGCAGATTTCAACCTAGAACTAGAGTTGGGAAGAAGACATTCCCTAGACCCTGACAGGCTTGGGATTCTATGAGACAAAGAGAAAGAGCAAAATGAAAAATGGCAGCAATGGAAAAGGAGTGAGGTGATTACACTTTACACTTGACCTTTTGCAATTAAGAAGAATGACTCTGAGCAGAACACCTAACTTTTCAGGTTCTCTGACAGCTCTCAGGTGTCTAACAGCCAAATGGTAAGCTTTGTTGCAATGTTCACTGAGGAGTTAAAAGAAGCTTCCTGAGACAAGAGCCCCTATTCCAGTGGATTTTTTTTCCCCTGAGAGCACAGCTGCTATTTGACAATTTTGCTTTTTACATTTCTTTGATTTGTTTGGACTTCATTCTACATCAGCACTTTAAAGATAGTTTTAAAGATGTAGTATAGTAGTTAATACACAAAAGCAAAAATAAATGAGAAAAAGCAGTTTTCAAATGAGGGGAGCAACCATGGAATATACGAGTCATTTGCTGGTGATAAAGACTACTGTTTACTGAGTGCTTGTTTTCTGCTAGTTCCTATGCTAGGCATAAAATCGGCATTCGGTAAATGACAGTCTTATGATCTAAGTTTCATGGTAGCCCTGTGAGCTAAGTTTGATTCCCTCTCATGGAAACATACTGAGGTGATAATTGTATAGCACACATTCACTGCCTTATTACTCACTGCCAAACACTGTCCTAAGTGCACTGCATGCCTGTCTTAGTTACTTTCTCATTGCTGGAACACAATAACTAATACAACTCTAAGGTAGGAAGGTTTATTTTGGCTCATAGTTTGTAGACTTTTCAGTCCATAGTCAGCTGGTTTCAAGGCAGGGTTCAATGGCGGAGGGGCATGGCAGAGGAGAAACAACAGTTCATGGCCTGGCAGACAGGAAGCAGAAAGAGAGAGATCAAGGGAGGGAGGGGGAACCCCCATATCCTTTCAGGCCATGCCCACATCCAGACACCTCTTCTCGTCAGAGTTCACCTCCCAACATCATACTCAGCTATGCACCAATCAGTGGACTAACCCAGTATCATACACTCATGACCCAGTCACCTTATAAAAGTCCCACCTATGAGCCCATGAGGCTTTAGGGGACCTTCTAAATATAAACCATAACAATGCCCTTTCACTTTTTACTCTCATGGTTACAAGGAGAGGAGTGAGGTAAGTACTTTTAATTCTCCAGTTTTCCAGATGAAGGGACTAAAATGCAGAAATATTTAGCATTTCGCTTATGATCACATAGTGTATAGGTAATGCAATCAGGATTTAAATCCAGATATTCTGACTCAAAAATATATTGTTAGACACTTAAATCCAATGTGATCTGAGGCTTAAATATTGTTGTTTTAATAGTTGATGTATGTGTGTGTGTGTGTGTGTGTGTGTGTGTGTGTTGGAAGGTATCAGAAAGGTAAGGATGGGATACAATGGTGACTGGAGACTAAAGTGCAGGGGCCAGTGCTGAAGAAAAAATATTTCCAAATACAGTGACGGGACCTAAAGGCAAAGAGCAGAGATGTGTCTGAGTGTGACAGTGTCTTACGTCTGGGTCCAAAGTGAACTTGAGAAAGCAGTTATGAAGAGCTCTATGCAATTATAGTTCCTTTTTGATGCAAGCTGAAGAATCAAAGAAAACCATAGAAGGATACAGAGCAAAAAGTAGATTTCAAGATGAAACAGAAGCCGCGGTGAGGCGCTATTCTGTTGTTCTGCCTCAGTGTTGGCTGATATAAATATTAGAAAGTCCACATTATCTATCTTAGGCAGTGGATAGGTTAAGAATTGCAAGGAAAACCTCATTTCTGTGAACTTGAAAATCATGTTATCCTGTTTTTGTATTGTTTTAAAAATAGTCATAAAGAAAAAATACCTAACCTTGCGAAAAAGAGAACTGGAGAAACTTACATGGCTTTTCAGATTGTATGGAGAATTCTGTACAAAGAAATCCTTCCAGAGACCATAGCTACAGATGGCAGGGCAGGGGAGCAGTGTTTAAGAAGCAGCCGCACAGCATAAGCCAGTTGGACAGAAAGGTTCTCAGCTAGGACACAATGGTCACACCCTTTGGGAGTGGAATCTAGCTTCAGTTAAGCCCCTTGATCCGCATGAACATCTTGCTCCTGAGCCTTCTCCACTGAGAGGGAATAGGATTTAACTATAGTTAAGGCTCCAAATAGAGCAGTTAAAATGATAAAGGTTTCCATGGCTAAAGTTGCAGGATTCGATTGGAGCTTTGATGCCCCAGCTTTGAAACAGCAGGAACAGCTGGAGAAAGCAAATCGAAATTGCAGGAGCCTTGTTAAACTGCAAATAATCAGGCTCCCTCAGAAAAGAAGAGAAAAAACAGGATAAGGCAAGCTACAAAATTGAGTGAGCTACCTTGTCATTATAATCAGAAATAGGAACAGATTAAAATAAAAAAGAAAAGAAAAGAAATAGGAACAGATTTTACTAGGTGAGGTTTTGACCTCAGGCTATGCATTCCCATCTCTGGGCCCTGATTTCATTATCAGTAAAATGATAGTAACACCTCTCCTATATAGGATTATTGTCAGGCACAAATAGAAGTGTATTAAAGCCCTTTAAAATTGTAAACTGTATTAACATGCTAATGAAAACACTTGATCCTTCTTTTTTTCCCTTGATTTCTTCCTGTAATGGTAGTCATTTTTTCTTCTTTTGTAGTAATATTTACAGAAGAGCTAAAATTAATTGGCTTATTGTTTTAATGTTTGGGTCCCCATAAATGAAGTAGGAGAGCGGCTAAATTTTTAGTTAGAGGACCACTCAGTGAAAGTCCTGTCGATGAGGGCTGAAAGAGGATAAGGGAAGAGTTGAACCATGGAGAAATTACCAAGGTGCTCAAGTATACAACCCTGCTTGCTAACTGAGAAAATGAGAAAAGTCAACGACAGAACCCAGGAAGCCCCAGAAAGGACCAGAGATCAAACCAATGGGGAGTTATTAAGTACGCACACACGTACACAATGAATGAAGTCCTATCCTGAATCTCTATAGTAATGTGTTCTACCTAACATGGAAGAAAGCTAAAGTCTCTGAGAACATTTGGCATAGATGAATAAAAAAAGAATAATGAATCTCGAGTCATCACTCCATTCACACCTGAGCCCAGGATCGGGATAACAGCAGTAGGATGTGAGAGGCTTTCTGGCTGCGACATCTATCACTCCAGAGGTCACCAGGGTTGATCGGGCTGATCTGGCTGACGAGGAAGGTGTCCCCTTCCTCCCTCACTGCTCCGTGGGCATCCCTTCCCTCGAAGCTTCACGCTCAGTGAAAAAGGACGACCACCCCCCATAGCAGAGGACCTTTTTGTTTCCTTGGTCAAGCATATAGAGTGTAGAAATAGTTGTGCTCTCCTGCTAGAACCTCCAAACAAGCTCTCAAAGATAAGTGCAGTAGATCTACACCAGTAATTCAATGTAGTAGGTGCAGAAGAAAATTGTGCTATGTAATCAGTTTAAAAGTCACTTCCCCAGAGAAGTCTTTCCTGAATCCTTACTCTCACCCAATCAAGTTCTCAGTTAATCTATCATTGTGCCCACTACTATTGCTTTATATTGTTAATTATTATGTAATGATGTTCCCATGGGATTATTATTTTAACATCTGTCCTCTTTCCTGATTAACCTGTAAGCTATCTGAAAGCAGGTATTATGTTTGCTGAATGAATGAATGAACGGACTAATTTAAAAAAATCAAGCCATGAACAAGGTCTATCTCTTTTAAAGTGGTAAGTTATGGTTGACTGGGTCTCCTATTAAAAACTGTTCATGCTTAACAATGTTCTGAGAAAGGACAATCAAGTGCTAATTATTTGAATTTCAGGCATAGTCACCGGTCATTCTAGGTCTCTAGTCCTGACTTTCCTAAATTTTTCTAAAACCAAGAACCATCTAGGGATATTTATCCAATATATACATTGCTAGGCCCACAACTGACTGACTCATAATCTTCAGGTGAGGCAGCTGGAAAGATATATTTATCAATCATCCTAGTGTATTCTTAGCAGCAAAGAAATTTGAGCAGCCCTCATCTATACCAAAATAACTGTAAGTTTGGTCCTTGCAGATTCTGAATGAGATTCACCTGGCACTTGAGAAATATTCACAGTCCTCATATATGAGACCCCATGCTGACTCAGGGAGAGTCTTAGGGAGGGAAGTACTCAAGAAATCTTCACATTTTTCAAGAAAAAAATTCCCCCACTAAAATTGAATGGTTATAGATACGAAGTGGAAGTTGGTGAGGTTTACTTTTTTCTGCAGATGGCCAGATAGTAAATGTTTTCAGCCTTGCAAGCCATAGAACTTCTGTTGGAATTACCAACCCTGCCATTACAGTGCAAAGCAGCCACAGCCTACTCTAATCAATAGATATGACTGTATTCCAATGAAGTCTTACTTACACAAATAGACATCAAGCTGCATTTAGTCCATAGCCTATGCTTTTTTCTTTCCTTATATAAACTGCTTTGAACTTATTTCATTGATAATTGCTATACATTCTAAAGTGTAAGGGCACCATGCATTTTAAAACACATGATCTAATTTAAAAAGATACTGTAGGAAATGTTATGAAAGTAACTGCATGTGTAAATACATCATACCAGCAAACCATAGAATATAAATTATGCATCATCATTCATGTAGTGTCTACAAATTTGTAACAATGGGGAGGGATAAAAAAGATGACATGGTATTTAATAAAACAATAAAAATATTCTTACTATCGAAATGTTATGAAATACTCATAAATGCATGTTGATTCTAATACATCCTGAAAGTTTTGCCAAAATAGATCCAAGATTCTTAGATCATCCCCCATCTCTGTATTGCACCGAACTCAAAGTATCTATTACGATGTACCCTGGAACTCATTGTGTATCACCAGCAACATCTGCTTTATTCTAAGTCTTGTCTCTGAATGTTTATCTTATCTATAAGCCCTATCCCTAATTTACATAACCCTTCAGGACACTACTTCCTCTTTGCCTCTAAAATTGAAACTTGTTTTCTCACTCGAGTTTTAAATATCAGTGGGGTCTGAGATTGGGAAAGGCGTCCTTCTAGTCACCATTGCCTTTTGCCAACCATTTGTCTCTCATTCAAAATTTCCAGCTCCTGTGTACAATAAACAACCCACCACTTAATTCCAATTGTCATTTTAACAAGAAAGATCTCCCTACTCTTTCCTAGCATTTATTGAAAAAATTTGTCCCTAAACAATCTCTTCTTCTGTAATATTATTAGTCATCTCAACATCCATAGCTCATACAATTACTCAAAAAGTATGATCTCTCAGTGGGATTTATTCAAATCAAATGATCTTCTAACTCATCTCAGTTGTGTGTGCCTATAGTCATTCCTTAAACATTTATCCTCTTCAAAATATCAGTTTTATGTGTCATTGTCTCCCACTTCCTATTCTTCTAAGTTGCTCTCTCTAGTGTTGTGAAAACAGCAACTTTTCAATCACACCAGAACTGCCAATCTATTGGTTTCTTCTATTAATTGTTCATCACTAATGTCACTCTGTTGCTCTCGACTCGCTTTTGTCACATTGGTGAATATATTTTCCACTATATGCTATTCCTCTTTAGGGTAAAACTTTCTAAAAGTGCTGTCTATAACTGTTACCTCTGATTATGTTTCTTTTTTAAAAGCTGAATGCTTTGAGTTAATTCACATACATCTATTTTGGGTCTGATTTCCCTTCATGAACCTTGAGTTTGGTTTCTTTTGCTCCAAGTTTGTGTTTTATTTCTTCAGCAGAAGCCTTATTTTCTTATTCCTTTTAAAATAAATCTTATTAGTACATACTTGCGCTACATGAAGTTTTCATTCATCTTAGGGAGAAGATACATGTAGTTAACACATCTTGATTCTTTTTACTCCTCACTTGCCTCCCTTCCTCAGTCTCTAGAAACATCTTCCCCATTTTCATTATTATTACATTTTTAGTTCATGTGTACAATAAATAGAGTTTATATCTCTCGTGGATATTATGCACATGTACATGACACATGTTAAATCTTTCAAGTCCACTTTGGCCAAGTTTTGGTTTTCATCATTACCCTTTAACAATTCTTGTCAAGGAGGCCTAAATATTCTTTTTGCCAAATCCAATAGTGAAGTCTCATTTCTCATGTTATTCAGCTGTCAGTCATATTTGACCTAAGTAATCACATATTCTTTTTGCAAAACTGCATCATTTGTCATCTGGGGGACTTGTCTCCTGATTCTCCTCCTACCTCACTGGTCACTCTTTTGCACCCTGTTGCTGGATTTTGTCTTTTACAAACCTCATGGAGTGAGGAGTGCCCCAGGACTCATCCCAGAAATTCATTTACTTTTCTGTCTACATTCACTCCTTAGGCAATCTCAAGCAGTCACACAGTTTTAAATATCATCTGCATTCTGGTAGCATTCAACTTCCTAATGCACAATTTTAGCCCAGAATTATCTCCTGAATCCCAAAATGTATATCAAGCTTTCTGGCATCTCTATTTCCATCCCTAATAGTTGTCTGCAGCCTAACATGATCCGAGCCTGCTCCCTTCACAACTTCCCTCACAAAACTTTGTTCTCCCTACAGTCCCTCTCCACTAGTTAAACATCAACTCCAAGCTTACAAATACACAGGCTAAAGGTGTGGAATCTTCTTTTAATTTCTCTATTTCTGTTAAACCCCACATTCAGCTCTTCAGCATGTCTAATCAGGCTCACCTTCAAAATACATCCAGAATATGATGACTTTCACCACCACCCAGTTTCAAGCCATCTTCATTTTTTTCTGGATTACCTACTCTAATACCCTCCCAATCTGCCTTCCGCCATTCTCAATGCCAATATATTCTATACTCACTGTAACCCTAATTTTATTTTAAAAGACGTAAGTGATGTTATGATGTCCATGTTCAAAACCATCAAATGGCTTCTTATTTTACCAACAATAAAATTCAAGTTTCAGAGCCTTGTTTCTAAGGCCCTCATTTCCTGCTCGCCTCTGTCTTGTGCCACTGGAATACTTACTGCTCACTGTACTAGACAGGGACGTTTCTGTCTCAGAGCGCCTGACCGGAGCATCCTTCCTCCAGATAGCTACACTTCTTACATCGTTTGGTGCCTCTCAACATTCAAGCCTATGCTCAAATGTCCAGAAAGACATTTCCAAAACCCCTTATGTTAAATAGTATTCCCTTCGCTATCTATCCTCTCAACTGATTTATGTTCTTCTGCATAGTATTTACAATCACACAGTATATTATTGTCTTTTTAGCTCATTTATTTTCCGTCAACCCTAAAGGAATTTTAAGCACCATCCACTGCTAGGTGCACAGTGTTTGGCACTTAATAACCATTCAATAAACGTTCCTTGAATGAATATGTGAACAATCCTTAAAAGGTCAAAGAAGATATCCTACAATTGAGAAAATATACTGTCGCAAAAGGATTTAAACAAATAATAAAATATAGAATGCTACAGATTTCATCGATAAATTAGTTTATTGCATTAATAGTTTTAAAAGAATCCAATGATGAAGTTGTAGCGATATTAGTCCAAAAATGTAAATAACCCTCAAACTGCTGAAGAAATGAGTGTTGGCATTCACTAGAAGGGTTGTAGGAGGGTTCTAAATTTATTTGGGTATCACACAAATTAATAGAAGACATATACCTGGGTTCTTCAGGAAGACATATGAATCAAAGAGAACACAATTCTATAGAGGAATCATACAGTTAATAAGATTAAGGTTTTTCGTGGATAATTAATATGAAGAAAAAAAGAAAAAGTATATAGGTTATTTTCATTTTCAAATTACATTTATATAATGTTTAATGGAAGTAGCCATGAAGTTAGTAAGACTATTTTTGTTGTGAATAGAGAATTGCCTTACAGACAAGAAACAAAGTAATAGAAAAGAGCTCTGGAGAGACACTACAAATGGAGAGTCTTCCAGGGGTCAGCCTAATCCGACAGTTTGCATCAGGGATTTGAAGGGAAGAATCCAAGGGACACTGAACTCTTCTGGACAGGGGGATGCCAAATCACCAGAGACAAAATGCAAAAAATATTACATGAGGCTGCATAAAAGGAAAGGAAATGACACAGAACTTTCACCATGAAGAAGAGAAGGAAAAAAAATTAACAATTCTATTTCAAGCTATAAATTGTTACATTTTTATTTTCAGAAGACTTGCAGGTCTTTGGTCCTATTCCATAGAACCAAAAATGTCTAAAAATTATTAGGCTCATTAGAAAATGTTTTGGAATAAAACAATATCCACCATTCAGGCAATATACAAGATTATAGTGTTTTCACACCAGGAATATAATGTTATTGCATTTCAAATAAGACAAAAAAGAGCTAAAGAAATTCCAAAGCGAGGCAACAGAAGAGACCAATGAAAAGGAAAGACCACCATCTGAGAAAGGAATCAAAACATGGTGCTTCTTCAGCCTGAAAGATAAAAATACTGAAGGGGTGCTAATGAAATTTGTAAGATCTTCAAGAGGGATAGAGAAAGAAGTTGTGACCAGGCTTGCTACATTGTAGTTTATCGAATCAAGAGGGTTCTCTTCGAGCATGAAAAAAATAATTTTAGGGCAAAGAAAGAGAAATTCTACTGTAAATTGCAGATAGAAAGCCTACTGAAATGTTTAAAGATATAATGGGTGTTTCCATGCACCAGATACTTTAAGTTACAGTTGTTTTCATTTATTATGGTCAATGGAAGTAAAAATACAGAAATGAATACCACATAGATTCTTCCTTCCAAGAACCCCAGCCTGCACAGAGAAAAATAAAGACGCAAATACATATTATTTTCCTAGTATGTAAACCTGAAAATAACTCCTTAGTTCATCTACTCATATTTCTACAGCCACTCCTCTAAGCCTCCTCTTCATTCCATGCTTGGATCCCTTAAGCATACTTTAAGAAAAAATAAACTTTCTCCGCTAACTCTAGTTCATTCCCCTTACACTATTCAGGATCGTTTTAAAGATTATTTGACCCATGACACATGCCAGTATAAGAGCTTTCTGTATCACCCCTCCCCCACATTCTGTGAGCTGGTCTCCTGTCAGCTCTGGCTGTATCTCATGCTAGTCTCCCTTTTTAAAAAATTTGCCCTTTTTGCCCTTCCTATATTATACCAATCTCTTTCCTGCCTTGGCATATTTGCACGTGTTGTTTCCTTTTCCTGGAATATTCTTGCTTCTGTGTTTTGAGCAACTAGATCCTTTTTATTCCTTTGATCTCAGCTTACATGTCAACTCTGCTCACCGGTCTGAACTCGCTGTTCTGGCCCTGTTGACTTCTATCTCAGCACTGTGTTTCCTTCCTTTGTAGGTATTAATGCAATCTATAGATTGTATTCGTAATCAGACTGGAAGGTCCATTGGGGCAGAAATTATATCTGCCTTGTGTAGCCAAGCCAGGTCAGCCACGTTGGGTTGCCACCTGTGGCTGACCCACCTGGCCTGCCTTGTGGGACACAGACCTGCTACTTTGTTCTCCCTGACATGGGGGCAAATGAGGATGAATGACAAAGAGACATGGAGTCAGCTTAACATTCAGGCAGCCAGGGTGCTCTTGATTCTAGTGGGCAGAGGAGCCCTTAGCGTCTGTCTCGTCTTGCCTTTATTCACCCAATCACTGGTACAAGCAATCACAACACAAGATTCATCTGCTTTCCCATGTCCATTAGTGCATGGTCTGGTAAACAACTTAACCTCAGGTGTCTTAAGCTTTCCCTAGAGCCTGCAATATGCAATCACCCCTAGTGCAGCCCTTCTCCCTTGTGCTCACAGAGGAGGTCAATTAGGCCTCAAGCTGCCTCTAGTCTCCTACAGCCTTCCTCAACTTTGTATCTCTGCTGTGTAGCTCCAGGCTTAGAACCTAGTAAATACTTCAAAGACTGTTATAAAAATGAATAAATGAATAAGATAAATTTTAAAAATATAATGTTGGGTGTTGGGAGCAATGCTACATAATTCTAGGGAAAAATCATTTGGTTAGCCTAGTTCTCTTGCCTACAGCCCAGCTACAGAATAACTCCAGTTTGGCCTCTGGTCACAACTGAGACTTCAGTGATCCAGTGATGCTGTGATTCTCCAGGACAAGAAACATCCTGGGAGAACAAACATCTGTTCAGTTCCTTGTTGTTCCTGGACTGTTAACATCTTGTTTGCCCGAGATGTACTGAACTCTGCAAGCCTTCTGTTACACCTTGTTTATCCCAATGTGAACTATTGAACTCTCTGCAAGTCATTTGGTGCGAGGTACTGAATAAAAGGTGCGGTAAGCTGGGGGCTTTTGTCTTTGCCGCCCAGAGCAGCACTGATCAGACCCGAAGCTCAGCTTCTTCTCAGTCTCATTTTTCTACCTTTCCTGTAATTCGCCGTGTGCTGCCGTGGCTCGCAGGAGACCAGGACTCACTGCAGAGGTTCTGGTAACGTCCTCTTCCCCTGTTCCCTACAGTTGGGCTTCTCAGTTACTTAAGAAATATAGCATAATTTATGGCTTATCTTTTATGTATTCATTCATTTTGAATAAACTTTCGCACAAAATAACCTTGAAGGCAGGAATACAGAAGGAAATAGGTCATCTTATGAAACTTCATTACATTAAGAGGTGATGAAGAATGAAAAGATACTTAGCTAACTTCATAGATAAATAACTCGGATAGATATTAATGAAAAGGCGATGTTTGCAAGGACACCTTAGCATATGAGTTCAGCATTAGGAAGACAGGCATAACCTGCAAAAGCATTCTTTTAGTTCCCCGTTAGTCTGTCCTCAGCAGAAAGTGGTCATTTTATAATCTTATACTCTTAATATATTTGCTGTCTTTCCTATCCATTTTTCATAATTGCTGGCATGTCATTAAGCACTTGGATCCACAGCAAAGAACAAGTTTACTAAAGACAATTGTCAGGAATTTAAGATTTAAAAGAGTTTTGGGTCGCATTATTGTTTTAAAGAACAGGGTCAATTCAAACATTTAAACACATTGTTTCAATATTATGCTAAAGCAGACATAGCTTCCCTCAAAATTCAAGCCAGAATTCCTCGGACTTCTGAGAATTTCTTTGACTTTGCAGAACATTTGCAGGTTCTTCTATTGTGCCGGACACTTATGGATTCATTCGGGAAATATTCATTAAGTCTATTTTAAAATCTATTTAATGCATGTAATTAGTCTATCTAATGTGTGTAGCATGCCCAGGTGTTCCTGGCCAGGTCCAACTCCATGACTTAGACTATGATTATCCAGACAGTCAAACTCTGAGGCCATTCTCTTCTAGAAAAAAAAGCATAAAACTAGTTCTTTCCCACATGTCTACCTGACAGAACCCCTAACTTAGTGATTCACACATTCACTTCACTAAAATGAACTAGAAGCAGATTGAATTAATATGGAACCTTCACACTAGCATTACAAATTGGGGATTTGGCCAAGAAATTTTTATGATATTTTATAATACTGTTGCTTCAGAATGGCAAAATTGCTATGCAGAATAACTGCTATCTTTTAACCTGTGCAATGTGCTTGACCTAATTAGACTACATTAGCAAAATCTTTCAAATGACAGGAAATAAAGCTTTTAAAAGTCCCTAATACATGCTTGTATAATAGTTGCTAATGGTTCCTAAGATATTGCTAGGGATTTTGAAATACACATGGAATGCTTAAAATTACCTAAAATTTGGATTTACATGATAAACTTCAATGGGTCATGTGGGGTAAATTAAAATACTACAGGTAAACTATGAGCAGATTTTAAAGTTTCTCATTACACATTCATTAAAGACCAGAAAGGCACTTTAATTACTGACATGGCAATTTAAACCACTGTGTACTTTTATACAAATACAGCTTAATTGTACAACCTGTGCTGGAGGTTTTAATTTTAAATTCACAGAAAAGATGATTATCAGAGTACTCTAAAACTACTAAGTGCCTCTGAGTTTCACAAATAAGATGAATAATTTCCAGTCAGTCACAGGGACACTGTGTTAAGAAAGTAAACAAAGGTGTTTTTCTCTTATCAATTAAAAAAATTATGCGTATTTACCTACTTTCAGAAACAATATCATCTCAATCAAGGGAACCAAGTAATTAGGTACAGAGAGAGTCAATGCAATGATATTGTATACAGAGAAGTGTTTTTATTTAGGTTATCTCTCTTTTTCTTAATAATTTCACTTGCTTTTCATTATCTTATATACTTCATCAAAGCTATAGAATCCTCATAATTTTCTCCCTTATGAGCTATTACTTATTTAACACAATAAGACCACTAAAATCCAGCTGTGTCTAAAAGACAGCATACTGTATCTTATATTTGTTTTTCAAAGCTATAATTCAAATTGTATTTACCTAATTTTAATAGAATTTACCATCAATTAACTAATGAGCTGAAGCATCCTTCTGTTTTAATTACACAATCCTCATTACTCAGTAACAAACCCCTTCAATTCACTGTGAACCAGAACTCAAGCTTTACCTAGAGAGAGCCTCTTTTGAAATTTTAAAGTCCAAGAGCTTTAACAGATGACATGAACTTGAAAACATTCTACCAGGTGAATTCATAGAAACCCAAATTTATAAATTGATGGGATTTTTGTCTGGTCAAAACAGCTAACAACAGATCTATCTCTTCTCAAATTTTATGTGCACAACAGTATTTTTAAATCGAGGTACAATATTGTACATCATATCTCCAGAACTTACTCATCTTGTGTAACTGAAACTTATCAATTAATTAGCAACTCTTCATTTGTCCCTTCTTCTGGTCCCTGACATCTATGATTCTACAATCTCTTCTTTGAATTTGATTATTTAAATTCCTCATATATGTGAATCATGCAGTATTTCCCTATGTGTGAGTGGCTAATTTCATTTACATAGTGATTGCTTCATTCTCAAAATACAAATTGTACTACATACAATATTGCTTCTCCGACTCCATTGACAAAATAAGAAGTTGGCTCAGAATTATAACTGAATACTACAAAAGATGCCTTCTGTAAGTCATACTTAGCCTGGTTCGAAAATCATTGTTCCTCTCTTTAGAAGCCATGCAAGCAAACTCTCAACCACACAAGGAATGAGTCTTTTGTGGAGAGAAAATCTAGATAACGCAAAAAAATTCTTCGATAAGCATGATGAGTGGGCAAAAACATCCTACGACTATGTTCCTAACCAATCTGTCTTAGTTCCTGAGAATAAACCATAAATATGGAGATTAATCATTACCTCATTGAAATTCATTTTCATCTGTCTTCTACTACATTTTCAAACCTTCAATTGTTATATTGTGAGGCACCTGGAAGTTTTGTCTCCACCCAACTTTCCATTTGTAGTTTTGGTAAATGTGATTTCAAAATGAAGTCCAAATGCCTCTATTTCTTTACCAGTCACTCAGCAGTCTTTTCTTCTTAATACCACAGTCTAACTTTTATTCTTCTCCTTGCCCTGCCTTGCAGGCATGGTCTCTTTTCTCATCAGTTGGCTACTGGACAGAAGTCATTAGTTTTCCAGGTATAGATATGATGATTACTCTCTGATGTGCAACAAGGTACCCACTCCTGTGACATGTGCACAAAATATAAACCTGTCACACCTGTGCCCCAGACACGTGTGGCTTACCTCTCACAACTGCAAACGCAGCCCATACAGAAGTGAACAACTTAATGATCTGCAAGTAAGCACTGCAAGCCACAGAGCCTCTCACAAATATGGAAGGCAGGATAAATCAAAGCATTTAATAATGCATGAAATTTCTGCAGAATTAGACCAATTATAAACAGACTGAAAATAAAAAAGAACATCAGGGAATTAGAATGAGTGAAAATGAGAAATGACTTTTAATATATTGCATTGAAAATGACTTTAGGATCATGTATTGTGAAGGCTTGGGCTAAATAAATGCTGAGTTCCTTTTCATCTTTGTCATTTTGCAGATGAGGTCCAATGGGTGATTTCACCAGTGTTTGAGCTGTGCGATCTTGAAAAAAATTACTTTACCTATAATTTAGGCATTTGGTTCTACATCCACAAGTAGAGAAAACTGGTGGAATTAGTGAATTTGATGAATTCTAGTGCTTGATAGGTCACATCGTAGTATTAGGATTTGAGTAGTCAGTTTATAAACAGGAGGGGTTTTGATGGTTTAGTAAAACATTGATTAGTAGGCAACAGTGACCCACAAATAATTAAAATAAATGCATTTGAATTATGCACGCTAATTGTCTTCTAAAAGCCAGTTACTTTCCTAGGTTATTGTGATATAACAATAAACAAAATGTAATCCCAGGACTCATCTGCCTCATTTATAGCCTTATTGTGCAGCTGGTTTATATATTTCCTACATTCCATAACCTATTTCTTGTTATGTTGTTATATACCTTTATTAATAAATCTTTGCTGAAATAAGGTCCGGGATAAATAAATGAGGAATTTATTTAGTTCACATAGACACATATAATGCATCGCTTATTCTAGTACAATTACTTTAGACATATTGTTATGGCTTATATCTAGATGTTCCCCAGAAACCTCATGTGGCCATAGGTGAGGCTTTGGGAGTGGCTGGATCATAGGCTTGTGATACTGGATCAGCCCACTGATTGATTTAACATAGTTCTGGGTATGAGTGATGGTTGTACTGAAGAAGAAAGACCCACTCCAGGTGTGGGTGTCAACAACTGATAGGCTGGTAGCCTCAATAGAATAAAAGAGAAAGCAGAAGGCAGGCTCTCTGCTTCCTGCCTGCCATGCCATGAACTATTTCTCCTCTGCTGTGTCCCTCTTCCATGCTGCCCTGCTTTGGAGCCAGCTGACTCTGGACTGAAACCTCTACAGGCTGTGAGCCAACTTTCCCTCCTTTAACTGGTGGGGGTTGGGTATTTTGTCTCAGCAATGAGAAAGTAACTAAGACACACACCCATTCACAACTGCCACACAATATGACAAATACTACAGTTGAGGTGTGTGCCATGAAGCTTATAGAGGAGAATTAACTCATTTTGGAGTTAGGGGTTGTTCATTAGAAACTGCTCAAAGAGGTGACATTTGAGTGGAAGCATGATGAATGAGTATGCATTTATCAGTGGACCAAGGCTTGCTACCTTCAGAAGACAAAACCAAGAGGCAGAAAAATGCCAAGAAAATAAAGAATTGTGCCATTTGGCTAAAGCATAAAAAAGCAAGACACTTAAGTGTGGTAGTCTGATGACTAGGGCATGGGGAGGAGTGTAGGAAGAGAACGTGGAATAAAACCATTAATCAAAGTAAAGCACACCACTTTACTGTGATAGAGTGTACCAAGAGCCATTTATCTTTAGTCATTATGGGTATATTGCAGTGGTTTTCTTATGTCCACCTGGAATTCTCCACTATGGAAGTACTGTACATTCAAATAATTACCTAAATTATCAGGTTCTTGTGCTATTTACCTATGAAGGACTCAGATTTAGAGATTTCCAGCAAGAATTTAGAGATTTCCAGCTGAAGTATATTTTCATGGTAAAAAGGATAAAGGCTTTACATACTGACCTTAAGTGAGGACATTTTCAAAAGCCTGGGCAAAGTTGGAACATCATTCAGTCTATTAAATTATGAGGGTTTCCTTTCATCAAACATAACTAGGTAAAAGGCTGTCATAGATGTTATGGTTAAAAAGATTGCTTGGTTGCACAAATATTTATTTTATTTTAAATCAAAATGGCCTTCCAGTCCCCCAAATGTCCATGTTAAGGTCAATCAAAGAACCATGACTTATTTCTCCCTTGCTGTATTTGCTAACAACCCCATAGCTCATGTTCCTCCTGCAAAGGCATTGTAGTTAAGGTGGTTCTTATTGCCTAAGGTGGTTCCTCCACCTTAACTTACTGGAGGTTTGCACTCTAACTTTACACAGACAAAAAATGTCTCATGGATAACCACTTAGATTTGGATTGAAATTTAAACCAATGTCAGAACGTCTGGTCCATGCACTGACTACAGAAATCACTTGCCAAATTGATAATAAGTTCAGCAGCTGGTAAACTGCGAACTCTGAATAGCCAGCAGGAGCTTCTTGGGTTCCAATGGGATTCTTCTTAGGCCGAGCCAATCTATGTAGGAACAGATGCATTTCTTCAGTGAAGAATGGCATATGAAGAAATATTGTAGAGCTATGTTATCAGATAACTAGTTATGACTTGGTTACTATCTTCCAAACTTAAATCACTTCATTTATCTATGAGTCAGATTCCTCATCTGTAAAATGGATCTAATAGGACATATAAAGAATAGTTTCAAAGTAATCAGAGGAAGTACTTAACACTCTGCCTGGTACTTGGCATGTGTCATGACAGCTACTACTGTTATTTTTTTCTCTACAGTGACCCTTCAGAATGACCATAAACAAGATACAATTCCTTAAAAATTTATAGAGTTATGAGAAATTGAAGTATTTGGAACATTATTTAATCCAAAAGGGATTTACTGTGCGTTTACATTATGTAGGGATTTGGGGAAAGACAGGTGATTCAGGTAATTTCTACTCCCCCAAAATTTACAGTCTAAGGGTAAATACAGCCATATGCATGGACAATTTATCCATGAAGGCTACTGCATTACCTATGGAGAGGACAGTGTGGGGATTTGAACTCACAGTGCTTTTCTCTGATGAACAAATTATAGACTTGGAAGAAGCATTTACTGAAAATCATCCATGGTCTAGGCCAGTGATGGCGAACCTTTTAGAGACTGAGTGCCCAAACTGCAACCCGGAATCCACTTATTTATTGCAAGGTGCCAACACTGCAATTAAACCTGAATACTGAGGTTTTTGTCTAGAAAAAACAACTGCTACCTGATGCTCAGTTGCTGGGGAGATTTGGCTTGCATGCCAACAGAGAGGGCTTCTGTGCACCCACTGTGGCACTTGTGCCATAGGTTCGCCACCACTCCTCTAGGCTATGTACTAAGCACTGAGTGTGTGTGTGTGTGTGTGTGTGTGTGTGT
>NW_004624808.1:5246694-5273553 GCF_000247695.1 Heterocephalus glaber
CCCCACCAGCATTTGTTATTGGTTGATTTCTTGATAGCAGCCATTCTTTCTGGTGTGAGGTGGAATCTCAGCATTGTTTTCATTTGCATCTCTCCAACGAACAGTGAACAGTGATGTTGAACATCTTTTCATATGTTTATTTGCTATTTCTACTTCTCTGTCTGGGAAATGTCTGTTCATTCCAGATGCCATTTTTGGAATGGGTCACCAGCTCAAGATTTTTTAGAGGATGACCATCAGAACTGAAAGCCCTAGCCATGGTTTATTGGCCCATGCAAAGCAGAAAGCCGGAACAAGCTCCAGTTGAAATGTGAGAAGGGTGTGAGGACTGTTCCATGTGGCACTAACAAGAATTGTCCTTTAATAGCATGCAAATGTAAAACCTTGTTTTATTAACCTTTATCAAGTGCTGAGAAACTAGGACACGATGGAATTTTTGAACTTTCCTGTCAGCAGCAAAAGGGTGATGCTTGTTGTGATTGCTGCTGGGCAAAAACCTGGCTTCTCATCCTGAGAAAGGTCTCAAATTAACTTCACTCACGAATGATTAGAGAGCACAGATTACCTAGGGTTGTTTTCTATTTTTTATCTCTTCCCTGTCATACGTAGATGAGGAATAATTGTTACTCTTGATATAGAACTGTGTGTGAATGTTAGTGAGTAACTGGCCCACTGCTTACTATCACTGTGTTAATGCAGAAAAGTTGCAGGGAGGTCAGCGAAAATGCATTTGAGTCAAGCCAAAAAGACGAAAGGATGAAATTTCACTTTCCTCTGCTTTTTTCAGTGCAAAACAAAAGATGTAGTTGCTGACTTTTCCTTACAGTGGGACTGTTTATTGTTAATACTGTCAATAATGACTGCTGTTTTTTCCCCAGTGATAACACACTCTGTTGTGTAAAGATGTAGACTAAGACACCTGTTTGTAGATATGTCTGAAGGAAACATTTTCTTTAAAAAAGTCAAAGGCAAATTTCTATTTCAGACTCTAAACCTTTCCAATCAGCAGGCTTTAGCTTTTCGTATCACAGTGTTGATTAGAGTTGTGAGATTAGAATCAGTTTTTCGGGGGTTGAATATTGACCCTGCTGACTGGGAGCCATTTCTTCTCTCACTGTCTCTATTTTATAATGTGCAAAATGGAGATAATAGTCATATAGTACATGCCATATAAGAGACTGTTGTAGAGTGAAACTTATTAATTAATGTCAAGTGCTTAGAACAGTGCCGATTACTTAGCAGTTGTGCTTGCTGTTCGTGTCACTGGTGACTGGACTCAGAAATGAGCTAGATTTGGGCTCTGCCTTACATTTACCATTTGGATCCTACACAATCTTAAGTAAAGCATGTCACCTCACCTCACAAGATCTCAATTCCTTCATGTCTGTCTTGGTGATAATGATGTATCCATCTCAAAATGCTCTTTGACAATAACATGAACTAATTCCGATAAATTGATTTGCACAGTACCTGGCGCTAAGCTAGCCAGGGGAGTAGCTTACCATGCATGTAATTTTTGTGCACATAGATTATTAATGAGAAAAGTTTAGATTTCACAGATCACAAATGCAATTAACCGTTTTATATGTTTACTGTTTGTTGTATGCTTTTTGTCCCTACTGCAAATAAAATAAAACCCAAGTCCTTACTCTGTATGTTTCTGTGCAACTATGTCTCTGCCAACCTGTTCAACCTCCGGAACTGGGTGACACATTTCTGTTATTTAGTCACCCACTCTGCGCATTGTGTTACGGCAACCTGAGCAGACGAATTTACCTTGTAAGTGACCACAGCCAAAGAAGACTAAAGCATATTTTGTAGCAGTTGTCTATCTCCATTCTACTTTCACTCTATTCCTCTCAAACTCATTTTTTCACTGTTCCTCAACATTATATTTTTGTTCTTACCTCATGGTATTGCCACTTAACGGTTCTTCCTATGTTCTTTTTCAAAGTCTCTACGCAGCTGATTATATATCATTGTTCAGATCTGATTCAAAGTTGAACACCTCAGGTAAGATTTCTACACATCCCCTAGCTAAAATCACTATCCTGTGCCCTGCTCCAAACTTCATCACCTCTTCATTCATGCATATATAAACTATTGAGTTTCAGAACTATAGACTTTTTGCTCTTCACTGTAAGCCCATGAAGTAGAACAATGTCAGACATATATTAGACATTACAGAGGACATATATTTCTTGAATTATTGGTACTTTTGTAAAATGCCATACTCATATGGATATTTTATGGGGGGAGAAAGAGAGAGTATGAACCAGAGAATAAATGTTCTGTGAAGTATATGATTTTGTTGTAGTCACCCTGCTGAAGTGGAATACAGGGTACAGGGCTGGGGGTATAGATCAATGATAGAACATACATTACCATAGGGAAGGAAGAGAATTCCTTCCTCAGTATTGCAAGGGGAAATGGGGTACACATCCCTGTATCCAAGATTTGGTTTGAATGCTGAGCCTGATGATGGCACACATGCACCAAGAGTATATGAACAGTATTATTATTCTCATAATGAATCAAACATCAAAAATAGAGTCAGATTCACTACTTACATTTGACTGGCAATGGAAATGCTAAATGTTTTCATTTTAACCTGTCTAAGGAAGCCATTATAGTTCCAGTGTCCAGAACTGAAATCACAACTGTAATATCTTTTGTTGTGGTTTTATTATGTGGAGAGAAATGCATGACCTTTATTCACATTTTGCCTATCTGTAAACCAAGACAAGTCAAAAGTTCTTTACAGAAAATAAGCAAACTTGAAAATGGAGTTGCCATTTGTATTGGCTAGAACATATGACCAAAGAATTGTCAATGGCCTAAAGGTTTGTAAATGTAAAGAAGAAACTAATTTTTTTTTTTTGTGCCGGGGATCAAACTTGGGACCTTGCACTTGTGAGGGAGGTGGCAGAACCACAGAGCTAAATATCCAGCCCAAGAAAAAAACTAATTCTTTGCCCAAGACATCTGTTGTTAAGATGGCTACTTAAAGTTTGGTCAATTGAGTCTTGGGTAATGTCCTACATCAGATAAGTCCTAGTTAAATGATGAAAAGCCATAGATTTCAAGCAAACCTCCCTTAAGAGTAACAATAAATTTGCTACTGGTAAAAGTTGAATGATTAGTCTTTGGTAGGGTAAATACCTTAGCACCTTAGGGTGCTCCTCTGATATCAGGGAACTCTGAGGGAGGGGAACCTCTACTGTCACTGTGGCACCTGATAAAGTACTGAGGACAGAAAAAGATAGTCTATCTTATAGGTAGGATATACAAAAGACTCAGGTTTGGCTCAAATGTTTAATATGGAGCCCTTTGTATCCACGCTAAGTTCATAGCATGCTTCTTTAATGACAAGCATGAAGGACATCTTGATATGAAGGCATAAGTTCAGGGCCTGGGAAAGATTTTATTTCCATGAAAGACTGATATGTAGCCAAAACTTGCCACACTGATGGCAATCATGACCATCATGGGGCCAAGGAGGCTAGTTTCTTGTCACAGAAGCCCATGAGCAACTAATGACCATCAAGGACATTCCAGCAATCTCAGGAAATACTGAAGGAGATTGTTAAAACCTCTACTGTGATGGGTTCTTTGAGGGCCTCTCTCATAAGTGTCTGCATAGTAGTTTTGACAAATTCCAAGGCACTGTGTTTCAGGCAACTCAATTCTATATGAATCAATTTTCAAGTAAGAGAATGAATGAACTTAAGTAAAATTTATATATTTAAGGATATGTCACCTGCAGAATCCAAACACTGTCCAAAAGATATTGAGCTTGTTTTAATAATATGTATGCTGAGAAATCTAAAATCTGTTCATGACACAATGAGGACTGAAGTTGCCCATGATTTTCCAAATAATTATCAAGAATTTAACTGAGATTGATTTCATGATAGCAGCCATTCTTTCTGGGGTGAGGTGGAATCTCAGCATTGTTTTCATTTGCATCTCTCGAATGACCAGTGATGTTGAACATTTTTTCATGTATTTATTTGCTATTTCTACTTCTTTGTCTGAGAAATGTCTGTTCATTTCAGATGCCCATTTTTTGATTGGGCATTTAAATTTGGGAGGTCTTACTTTTTTGTGGTCGTTATATATATTTTTCTTTCCCTTCTTTCATTTCCCCTATCCCTCCCATTTTCCCTATTCCTTTAGATGCTTTCTTCCTACTTCACAATATCAGTTACACATTTTGAACCTTATTTACACTTTTAGTTTTTCACAACAGAGAAACTATTTGGTATTTACACATGTATATCTTATTTATTCCACTTAAGAATATGGCCTCAATGTGCATCCACTTAGCTATAAATGTCTCTAGTTTCTCATTCTTTAGGGCTGGGTAGTACTACATTTCATTAAAAAAATTTTTTCTTTATCCAGTCTCTAGTTGATGGGCAATTGGGCTGTTTCCAAGTTTTAGCTATTACAAACTGTGCCGCTATGAACATGGGTGCACATATATCACTGTGGTATGATTCTTTTAATTCTTTGGGGAAGATACCCAGCAGAAGAATAGCTAGGTCAAATGGGACTTCCAATCCTAGTTGTTTGAATTATCTCCATATTGATTTCCACAGTGGTTGCACCAGTCTGCACTCCCACTAATGGTGGAGAAGGGTTCCTTTCTCCCCACAACCCTGCCAGAATTTGTTACTGGTTGATTTCTTGATAGCAGCCATTCTTTTTGGGGTGAGGTGGAATTTCAGCTTTGTTTGCATTTGCATCTCTTGAATGATGAGTGATGTTGAACATTTTTTCATGTTTATTTGCAAATTCTACTTCTTTGAGAAATGTCTGTTCATTTCAGACTCCCATTTTTGGATTGGGTCTTTCAATTTGGGAGGTCTGATTTTTTTAAGTTCTTCATAGATTCTAGGTAGTAGATCTTTATCTGAGGAACAGCAGGTGAAGATTTTTTCCCACATTGTGGCTTGTCTCTTCACTCTGCTGGTGGTTTCTCTTGCTGTGGAGAAGCTTTTTAGTAAGAAGAGATCCCACTTGTTGATTGTTTGTGCTAGTTCATGGGCAACTGAGGTTTTGTTCTTGAAATCTTTTCCTAGGCTAATGTCTTCAAGAGTTCTACCTAACCTCTCTTCCAGCCAGTTTAGTGTTTCTGTTTTAATATTTAGATCTTTAATCCATTTTGATTTTAGTTTAGCACATGGTGAGAGATATAGGTCTAGTTTTAATCTTTGGCAAGTTGAAACCCAGTTTTTCCAGCACCATTTATTAAAGAAGCCATCTTTTCTCCAGTTGAGACTGTTTGACTCTTTTGTCAAAGATGAGGTGGCTGAGTGTGTTTGGAGTTGTTTATCCTTGTAACAATACTAGTAAGTGGGAAAAAATATTTTGCCACCTCAACTGGGACTCTTTATGTAATTTGTTTTTCGGTTTCAGAGGCAGAAAAGGTCATAGAGGATAGCACATGGGCATAATTATGGGCCAGGTTTGAGCAGACCCAGAGTCACTCCCACTCATATTTCATTGGCAAGAACTCACATAGCCTTTCATATCTGTTAGAAAGGAGAAATCCAATTTACCAAGAAGAAAAGAACTTGAATTTTAAAGATCATATGGTAATCTCTGCAACATTGACTACATCACTTCATACTTAGAATAAGACCTCATACAAGGAAAGTGGTCACAAACTTATGTTATATGAATGGATTTGAATTTTTGGTCATAGTTATAGTGCTTACAAACATATAATTTAGTTCATCAGTATTTTTAGATATACAATACCAGCAAAACGTAAGCAACAAAGATAGTAAATAGGACTATGTAAAAGTTTAAAAATAAACATTTTCTTCTGCAAAAAATTCACCGAGAAAGTGAAAGGCAATTCAAATAATAAAAGAAAATATTTGCAAAAATAAATTCATTTCATAAGCATCTAGCATTCCAAATACATTAAGAATATGATGACTCAACAACAAAGTGATAAATACTCAATTGAAAGTTGGCTGAAAGTCTGCCCGTGGTGGCATATACCTATAATCCCAGCATTACAAGAGGCCGAAGTAGAAGGTTTGCAAGTTCAAGGTCATCCTCAGTAATTTAACAAGACCTTGTCTCAAAATTAAGAATGACCAAGGACTGGAGATATGCTCACTGCAAAGACTCTTAGTTCAACCTTCAGTATTGCTAAAAATGTAATATTCTATCTATCTATCTATCTATCTATCCAAAATCCAACAAATACATAAAATGATTCTCAAGATCATTAATAAAATGAAAATGAAAATCACAATAAGATAGCATTTCATTCCAACTAGGAAGACTATAATAAATTTTAAAGAACAACATAATTGTTGGAAAGGATATGAAAAAATTGGGACACGTATACAGTTCTGGTGGAAATGTAAAATGGTGCAGCCCTTTCAGAAAAAAGTGGTAGTTACACAACAAGTTATACACAGTGTTACTGTATTATTCAACATTTCCAATTCTAGGTTATAACCTAGAATGTTGAATACAGAAAAAACAGCTGAATGATGCATCAAAAGATCTGAGTGTAGTTAATATTTAAAGAACAGAATGGTCAAATTTATTAAGTAAGTTTCAGAAGTAAGTTGGGGACACACAAATGACTATTAACATGTGAGTATAAAGTTATTGATAACCTTGAAAAAAGAATGGAAATATTTAATATAAACTTGAATGATGTGTATTTGTGGTTAGGAAGTGGGCAGGTTGTAGACAATTTCTTATGAGATGTTTCATGCTAAGGGGGGGAGAAAAGAGGTAATAGTTTGAGTTGGATTAGGTGTTGAGGGAATGTGTTTTTAAAAGGGCATATTTATAAGACATCTCTCTGGTGACAGGAATGATTTGAGGAAACTGATGACATAAGGAAAAACGCAGAATAAAAAATATTGGAAAAGAAAGAGGAGTAATCAGAACCCTGTGGATGGTATCCATACCAAAACTCATTGGCCTTATATGAGAACAGATATGTTATACACTATGTAAAAGAAAATAAAATGATAGTAGTATGGTGACAAACACAGATACTGTGGTGCTGTGGTAGATTTGGTGGTGGAGATATAATAAAATTCTTGATTCTCCTAATCTAAGAAAGAAAGAAAGAAAGAGAGAGAGAGAGATAAAGTCATTAAATGACAAGAGTGAGAGCATAAAGTGTTGAAGAATGAAGGACAGAACAAGGTTTTGGATACTTGTTTTGAATAGTGAAAAAGAACACATAATATGGAGGAATTATTGACTTCAAATATATGATCCATAATATAAGGTTAAATCAGACAGCCCAATCTTGTTAAATTTCTATATTAAAATCCATTGTTTATTGTATTAGTCAGTTTTCTCATTTCTGAGACAAAATAAATAACCCCTCAATTTCAAGGAGGAGGGATTTCATTTGCTCATGGTTTCAGCCCATGATCATCTGGCTCCGCAGAAACTTCATAGTGGAAGAGTGGAAGAGTATGTTAGAGACATGCATTCTGAATATTCAAAGCTAAGATGCTTAGTTTATGGAGGCCAGGAAGCAGAGCAGAGGAAGAGTCCAAGCAAGAACTAGGAAAAGGACTATCTAGAGTACCTATGGCCATGCTTTGATGACACATCCAGATACACCCAGAAGTGTGCTCTACTAATCTACTGAGCATTTCTTAATCCCATGAAATTGACATTTCAGGGTTAGCAGTTACATTCCACCCCTTATCAACATCACACCCAACCACATCTCCTTAAACAGTATTTAATTTCCAAGTAAAGATGCTAAGAATAAGTTCATAATTCTGTCTAATGTAATACAACTATCCTCTTTACGACTGGAAATTCTGACACTCAATACAAACTCTTAGCTATGGACTTCCGTAAAAATAAAAACCAAGTTACATAATCACAAAAGCACAAGATAAAGTTTCCCATTTCAAAAGGCAGAAATAGGGGCATAGGAAAAGAAATGGAACAAAGCAAAACCAAAAACTAGCAAGGCAAATGTTAAATCATTTAGCTCCATGTCCAGCATATAAGGCACACGGTGGTAAAATATGAATGCCAATTGTGAGCCTACACCTATGACCTAAGATGATTGCAGCCTACAAGGCCTCCCTTTTAGGTTGGCTCCACTCACATTCTGCAGATTTCCTTGGCTAACTTTTTACATTCCTGTAGTCTTTGATTTTCTGGAGTCTCCTCTGCACCTTCAGCTTCATTCCCGTAGATTCATACACTGCCTTCTCAGGAACTCTTTGCCTCACCATCCAGGCCATCCTTTAAAATCAGGGTGGAAATCTCCCTGACAATAAAGTTTGCATTCTGCATATCTAAAATGCCAGCATTATGTGGAAAATGCCAAGGTTTGCTGTCATCATGAGCATTAGCTTCTTCCATTTGGCCCATGGCTGCAGAGACGTAAGAGTGCCTAGAGAGATAGCATGGTGAAATGGATCCTAGGCAATCAACTGTCTAGGAGATCTTCTCAACCATGAATCTCAGGGACTCCCTTCTTAAATGAAAGGTTGAAACTTTTACACCCTTGAGCCTGCAATGAATGAGGTCTTGCTGATTCCTGAGATGCCCTCAAGACATTTTCTTGTCCCTGTACAAAGTACTTGGTTTCTTTTTAATGGGTTCAACCTCTTCATCAATCACACCTCCCTTCACTCTAATTTCTCTCTAAAAGAAGTTCATATTATGCCCAAACTACAGCTTTTCAAAAGTTTTGCTCTACTTTTTGCCTCCATTTCTCACTGTAAATATGGCTAAAAGCAGCAATTAGTACCCATGGCATGGCCAGAATGTTGACCTGTCTTGAAATTTCCTCTACCATATTAATTAATCCAATATCCTTAATGTCAATTTCCTGTAAAGTTTCAATACATGGGCAAAATGTAGACAAATTTTCTGGCAGAGTGTAACATGCATGGCCTCTAGTACAATTTCCAATGGAGTCATTGTTTCATTGTGGCCTTTAACTGCCCACATTCGTTTCTGCATCCTGTTCTTCTAGACAACAACTGGAATCACCTATCAAGCCCCGCTATGTCATGCAAGGGCTTCTCTAGCTCACATTTCCAAACCTTTCCAAACTCTCCCTGTAAAGTATTCCAAAGGCCTCTAAACCATGTACCCTCATAGCAATGGCCCTATGCGGGATTAGTTGTCACACTTGTATACAGAAAAGAAGTAGGAAAATAATTCCAACAAGTATTGAAGTTTTTACAAAAAACTACCAGGGTAGAAGACTGGGCAAGGAGATGAAGGTTATGTAAGTGAGTGGTAATAATTATGGACATGAACTCTCATTTTGTAAGGAAGTATGAACTGATCCATGAAAAGGGTGGTTGATGGTGAAAATGAGAATTAATAATAGTTGATTGTATAAAATAGGTCATTAATAGATTGGAGGTCTCAATCTGGAATATTTGTGGAATTGGGTTGTGTGTGTGTCTATAAATGCAAGTGAAGGAAAGATTTTGGCAGGAAAGACAGATAGTAGTAGCCATAGAGATGTATACTTTAAATTCACGAACTCACAATTTATGCCTTTTTTGAGAACAACAATGACAAAAGCATGACTATTAAGTTTAGTGGATTACGTATAATGGAGGAAAAAATCTAATTGGCAATGTAAGCATGAACACTTTGAAAATTCACAAATGTTGGATGGATATCCACATGTATGTCAGTAGCTAAAGTGGTTAATAAATGAGGATGAATGATTGACTGGACCACGCTAAAGGGAATGTAGCAGCTGGTATCATCTAGCAACATGAACTTCAAATGAGCTCTGGATTTTGAAAGAGAAAAAAACTGAAGCAGTTTTGAAGTTTCAACAATGAGCAAAATAGCCACTTGCTCCACCTCTAGTCTCTGGTGTACGAGACAAAAAGTAGTGTTCACCTGAAAGAAGCTAGGAAGCTATAACCCATCAGAGAACAGCCATTTTCGAGGTAGAAAATGCCGATGAAGGAAAGAATGAGATGAGAATTTGAAGCTCCTGAAGAATCTCTTAAAGATAAGCAATGGGTTAAACACAGAAGAGAACATAGGCATGTAATGATATAGAGAGGCTTGGACCTAATTTTATTTTCATGTGTAGAACAATATGTGGATAACAGTGCAGGTAACATTGCATATTGTTCACTATGGAGACTTTAGTGAAAGTGGGGAGCCAAGAATCAATCCTGTTTCTGTCAGGAGTGTAAATAACCACCTCAAACTACAGACTACCATATTCATCTTCAGTATAAGTGATACTTCAGGATGGCTGTTTTCTGTACTTGGCAATTGTATGGCAGTCTAGGAAGTGAGTAAAGCCATCCTACCTAAAGTCTGCTCAGTTAAGTTTGACTTAGAGGCCAAAAGAATCCACAAACACTAAAGGAAACATTTTCTCCAAATATCATGCATCCTACATGGTGGTCATGCCTTCCAAAAATAAGCTCATGTGACATCTGAACAGGCCATTTGAAAGAAGAAGAGTATGCATGTTCAGGAGTGTGTATATGAAAAAGATTTGTATTGAGTAATTATCATAGGCATATGAAGCTCTGCATCATCCTCAGACAACCCAATACACCTGCACACATGTGGTTCAGATGCAGGCACCAACATTTACTAGGCACCTGCAAAGCCAAAGTTAGGGAAGCAGAAAAGCTGAGAGGAGCAGCATTGTCTCACAGGAATATATTAATTTAAGCCCACCTGACAGGTGGAATAATGGCAGAAAGGTAAATGAGCCCTTTTTTCTAATTTCTTTCTCCAGGAAGAAGCACTTTGAATAGTGTTTTCTACATAAATTCACCTGCTAAAACTCCAGGGAGCTCATCAGTGGGCAGATGTTCTCACCTAAGTATGGTTACTCACAAACATTTAATCAAAATCATGTCTGCATCTGGCTCACATTAAAAGGTTTCTCTTTGTCACTGTCTTTTAAAAGAACAATTCCCCCACACATATAAATCCTGACTCTAAAGATCAATTTGATCAGCCTCAGGGACTTTGTGGCTACACCTTCCTCCTGGGAATCAACACTGTCCCCAGAGAATCAATTTAAGACATGTTGCCAAAGTGTTTTTCTTTTCTATGTTTATCTACTGGAATGTCTGGAAATGAAGTACAGACAAGGCAATGCAATCTTAAGATTCAATTTCTTTCATCAAATCCTTCCACTCTATATAAGCATCAAAGCAGGAGAAGGAAAGCTTGAATTGAATTCCCAGTGTAGATTTAAGCTCAAATTATGAAATCATCCTTCATTGATATTATGAATTAAAGTTAGTATTCATGCATTCTGATCCTGTTTTCTCATTTGTAGAAAAGGGTGAGGGCCTGGGGAGTGGATAATTCCTCATAAAATTGTAAAGATGAAATTAAATAATGCATATAAAGAGTATAGCGCAACATCCAGTATTGTAAAAGAAAATATTTGCAAATCATAAACTTCATAAAAAGGATTTGTAACCAGAATACATAAAGTATACTTACAACTCAATGATAAAAACAAATGGTCCAATTAAAAATGAACAATGGGTCTGAACATACATTTTTCAAAATAAGTATATTAAGTAAGTATATTAAAGTATATTAAGTATAAGTACATTAAAGTATAATATATTAAAGTATAATATATTAAATAATTATAATATATTATAATAATCATAATATATTAAATAGTATATTAAAGAATAATATATTAAATTATATGAAAGGATTCTTGGCATTAGTCATCAGTGAAGGGTAAGTAAAAATCATTTACACTCACTAGCACAGATAGAGTCTGTCAGAGTCCCTTTCGGTGGATTTTGATCTTCTGCTTGGTGTTGAGAAGACATAGAGACAGAATGAAAGAAATAGAGACGGGGAGACTGGGATGACCAGAGCTCAAGCAAGCAAAGGCCTTAAACAGCCAGAACTGTTCCTATTTATTGGTGACACAATCATTGTTAAATTGAGGTAAGGGACTATGAGAAAGGGCTAAACGGCTATGTGAGGTGGTAGGGATAAGTTGCTGATGCAGGCAAGGAAGTCTTATAAAAGAAGAGACAAAGAATTCTTATGTTAGGCTGGGAACGGAATTTGGGTAAGAGTCACTCTCACCTCGGCTATGTGTTATGTCATATGCTTTGGTCACACTCACTTCTTAAAATAAAACAGTTGTAGGGGGTTAACTCTTTACAGCTGGCACTGCTTACAGCCTGCTTTGGGCATAATGGGGCAGTCTGACACAAGACTCAAAAAATCATATTAGCATAAATAATGGCCAAGATATAGAGAAATCATACTTTTGCTAGACAGACAGTGAGAATGTAAAATAATGGAGCTGCTTTAGAAAAAATATTTGTCATTTCCTCAAAAATGTAAAACGGTGTTATCACATGACCCAGCATTTCTATTTCTAAGTATATATCCAAGATAAATGAAAACATATGTCCTTTTGTGAATGACTGTTAATCATAATGTGTCAACTTGATTGAGTTAAGGAACACCTAGAAAACTAGTAAAACACATTTTTGGGTATGTCTGGGTGGGTCATGGAGGTGTGACTTTGGATACTGTATATGGTTCCTGATCTGTTTACCCTCTGGTACTGTTCCCTTGCTCTGCTTTCCAGCTGCCTCAAACAAAGCATTTTTGCATTGCCACACCATTCTGCCATGATGTTTCTGCCTTGGAGCCAGGCAATGTGCACTGAATCTCTTGAATCCATGAGCCAAATTAAACCTCTCATCTTTTCAATGGCAGATGTTGGATATTGTGTTTTAGCAACAGGAAAACTGACGATACATCACAGAAAAACGTATACATGACAATTCATTGGAGCAATGTGAATAATAGCCAAAGGCTGTAAACAATGCAAATACCTAAGAACTGGTAAGTGCATAAACAAAATGTAATAATCCAGAGTGGAATTTTAGTCATCAAAATGAAGAACTGATACATGGATAAACCTTGAAAGCATTATGCTAAGTGAAAGTAGCCAGTCATAAAAGATCAGTTATTATATGATTCCACTGATATTAAATTCCCAGATAAGGGGAACCTATAGAGAGAGCCACTGGTTTACAGTTTGCTTGGGGCTAGGTGGGAGTTGATGTCATTGGAGCACAACAGTTAAAGGGTATAAAGTTTGTTTCTAAGGCAACAAAAATGTTCTAAAGTTCGCCATGGTGATGTTTATATGTTTTAAAATAGTAAAATACATTGAATTGCAGCTTCAAATGAGTAAATTATATGGTATGATAGTTATATATCAATAAAGATATTACAAAAGCCTTGTGGTAGGAAGGAGGAAAAAACTAACTCAAAACACAAACAAACAGAAAAGAGTGTAGCCATAATACCTCTTTTTTCTGGTTCAAAATCAATCCATAGAAAATAGCCAAATTACTTGGAAAACATTAAATATGACCCATAAATCCTAAGAATTGAAAAATGATCTTTTGAGCTAGGCAACCATGGATCTACCATCACTAAGTTATAAGCTTCATGTTAACTCTTCAGTTTCATCAACTACAATGTAGCATAATTTTCATAAAATCACTGTTATGACTAAATGAAATAAGATATGACCTGTAGCACACAGAGTGATTGGAACAAAATTCTCAGCAGAAATTAGTTTTTCCTACCTTGATCCACCTTTCCATATGTTCTATTCCCCTTGAAAGTTCTTTTCAATGCCTACGTGTTAACACCTCTTATTTACATATTAAACTTTTCCTGGAATTTACTTCTAAGTAATGTTTCATTGCTTGAATATTGTTAGCTACCAAAATATCAATCATTGCAATGCATTCATCTTTATTTGTATTGTTCTGTGCAGGTAACTTGTTGATAGATACTAGTCACTGATACTGTTTTTAGTAGTTGGTATTGTTCCATTTTGAACCACTCCCTGTTATTGTCTTAGCAACCAGTATGAAAATTCTTTGCTGAGAAGTCAATGGAATAAATATGATTCAGTGACAATTGGTGCTAACATCCAAAGTGAAAACTGCTACAGGTTAAAAGTTTGTGTTATTGTGAAATCTTCTACTGGCAGGAATTGGTTTTCTTTTTTTAAAAATTTACTCAAGGGCTGGGCATTTAGCTCAGTGGAACAGCACCTGCCTTCAAGCTCAAGGTCTTGAGTTCCATCCCTTGTACAAAAAAAGAAATATTTTTTACTCAAAATCAGCAGCTTTAAATACTTAAGGAATACTTAAGGAATAAATTAAACAATGTGTTAAAGAACATATCAAGATGTGCTTGGAAATCAATGCACATTTGCTTTTAATATAAAGGAATGAAGATGAAACTGCCACAAAATCCCTGCTGGAACAAATCACATTCTTTGCTCCAGGGATTGAAAAGAGGAGTGATTTTGTCATTACTATATATCATCCACCCAGATGTGTGACTTCTTTTCAAATCTATGAAACCTGCCAAATTTTCTGTAAAGTAGGAACATAGTCATTGAATTTAAAGATAACCATATGTGCTTTTGTGAGCAAGCTTTTTCTACAGTAGAATAAAATACATTTTTATACCTTACAACTTTACTAAAAAATTCAGCATAGGACTTGATTATAACAGTGCCAGACTAAGTATTAGCTCTGGAATTTTAATTCTTTTAAACTAACTTAACAGAAACATTAGCAAAAGCGAAATGTAAGATACAGGCTGTTCAGGGAATGCTGTTCCCTGCAGCAAAACTCCAAATAAGGAATGGCAGGTGTGTTGTGTTACGTTCTTGCCAAGGTATAAGTTGGTGACAGGCCAGTTTGAAGATTTTAATCCCCAGAAAAATGTCATGATGCTGCTTCTGATTACAGGGTGACCGGAAGGTCTCAGGGATTATCCTAGGAGGAAATTCACCTTAAAGATTTACTCTGGTCTGGTAGCAATATTTCTGTCCACTCCTCCTTTTTCCCATGTTACTACATGTTACTCATGGGCTCAGATCCACCCTAGTCTCTGTTTGGCTGTGTCTCTCGAAAGTGCTTCATACCTATTCTTTTTTTGGACCAAGCCAATGATGCTGCTCTGCTAACAGGTTCTTTCTCAGAGTCCTTGAGCCCACTTCATATTGCCCCACCAACTTGCCATTGCTTTGAACATTTTATTCATGATATTTAACATTAATGTCATTAGTGCTAACATTTAACCTGCTTTTCCCATGTAGCTAACATTGTTCTAAACACTTAGTATGTGCTACCTTAAGTTATCCTCCCAACAACCCCAAGAGGTAGCTTTTATTATTAGTTCTATTTTACTAATAAGGAAACTGAGGCTTAAAGCATTTATATAGCTTGTAGACAAAAGTAGGAGGCAGAAGAGCTGGTATTTTTAGTCAGGTTTTATGACTTAAAGTGTTATATGATATTGTCTCATTATTCATTTTAATTAAATTTCAGATGAAATCCATAGCACCTTATTTTAATTTTCATTTTTTGATATTTACTGCACCAGATATAGAATGCACAGGACACAATATATTGCATATATTTTCTTTGCTATGTTCTTTCAAATAATTTCACATCTGGAATCTTGGAAAACAATGATTTACAAGAAACAGAGAAGATACTGCTGAATAATGAGGCTGATGCTGATAAATATCATGATTGATGTTTCTTGTTCCTCAGTGGCACTGTTGAATTGTGGTCCTCTATGACATTTTAGGAGCTATTGCAACAATTAACTCTTACACTCCCCTTCCCAGTCATGATTCTCAGTGGTGAGGCTCCATAAGCACTGTTCAAACCATAGCACTAAGGGTTCCTCCTTCTCCATCTGATGCCATGCCACCTCCGGAGAGAGCTTGTGAGGTCAGCATTAATGCCTGTCATCAGTGGAACTCACTATACCATGTCTTTTCTCAGTCCAAGAATACCAAGCTTCTACTTATATTTCCTGATCTCTTCAAACATAGCCTTCAAACTTCCCCTAACTCTTGGTTATACTGTCTTCATTTCTTCTTAAGTCTACTACAAGTTGCAGATGTCAGTTCTACAAGCCAAATCTAGATCTACAAGCCAAACATTGCCTCTATAGGACAAAAGAAAGTGACTTTAAAAGTCCTCATTTTTTAACAGTTGTTTCCAACAAGTAAAAATTGGGATTTTCACATAAAAATTCAGACTTAACCACTTCTTGCTTGCCATCCAAAGATCAGACAACACTGGATTACATTCCTTCCAAAGAACAATCTCCTGGAGCCAGAAATAACAACTACCATTAAACAGGCCGTGCACACTCTAGTTTACTACCTACCCATTTCATTTCTTTAGATAAATTGCCAAATCTCTATTGGCATTCCACTTTGGATTCAGGACTTGTGAACCAAAATCTATTTAGGATTGATTCCAAACCACTTGAAACTTGTTTGTTTGCTCCCTTGATTTTTGCAGGCTGGGGAGTTATTGAAACATAAAAGAGTGGTTAACTTGTGCTTCGCCAAAGATAAGCATAAGAATTAGAGGGAAGTCTTGGCTAACACTAACAAAGGACAGTACTGTACAACATGCAGTACACCATAAACGTTCACTATCTTTGCTGAAGGGATGGTAAATTTTTCTTTCCTTTCATTAATGTAAAATGCAAAGAGAAAAAAAACATATCATGTAATTTGTCTATAATTAATCCCATTATACTAGTAAATTTAGAACATTTTTCTTAAGTTAATTGGTCACATATATTTCTCTTTTTGGAGTTACCAAACCAAATCCTCATTCAATTTCCTGTTGGAAAATTTACATTTGTTATGATTTCTAATATATATATATATGTATAAACTGTTGTATTATATCACATTTTCTGGTTGGTTACCATTTAATATTACCTATGCTATTATACAAAGAAGTTTTAATTAATTTGATGTAATAAGAGACTTGAATTTTGGATCATACTACTTTGATAATAACAATATCATTAATAATACTATCAATAGATTTTTGCCTTCCTATTTTATTTTCACCACCCCTGTAGGCAATAGTAATTATAGAGAAAACAATCAGTCTTCTGGGTTTATGCTTGGATTATGAACAAAATTGATACAAGTTACTAAAAGAGTGAATTTCTTCCCCTCCTCGTTTCTAGGTTCCTTACAGAGACTGATCCTCAAAGATAAAATAAATGAGAGGATATACATATATATATTTCTAACCATACGATTTCTATCCTAGCTTCAACTAAGTCAATGGAAGAAGAGTGATATGGTGTAAATATAAATGCCCCTCCCCAAGACTCCTGCATTTGGAAGGTGTCTGGATGGTGAGAAGGCTGTGCTGGTCCGTGGATTAATCCACTGATAAGTTCATTGCTGAAAGTGCTATAGGAGGCGTGGCCTGACCAGGAAGAGTATATTCTTGTCCCTGGGACACCCTCACCCCTGTTTTGCCACGTTCTTCCTGCTTTGAACCAGCCGACTTTGGATTGAACCCACTGAAAACTCAGAACCAAATAAATCTCTCCTCCTTTAAATTGCAGGTATCATGTGTTTTGTCCAAGTAACAGATACACAGACACTTGTTAACAGTGTTCACAATCTCCCTGTAGACAATAGCAACTGTGGCTCCCAGGTCAGTGACATAATTCCTACCCAAATTTCTCCAAACATCTTTCCCCTAGGTAAAATTAACTTGACTTGGTGGTGCTTTGTTTCTGTTTACTTCTAGGATTAGCAAACATTTTAGGTAAAAGACCAGAGAGTTAAAGAGCTTAGATTTTGTGATTCATTCGGTTTCTGTCCCACCCTGGCCTTTTGATCTTCTTCTTCCTAACACATTAAAACTATTTTAAAAAGAACATTCTTAAGCCACACAACAGATCATAGTCCATAGATTCTCAACTGCCATTTTATTTATTATATTTACATTTTTAATTCACGTAAAGTCATTCGCACAGAGAGTGAAACATGAACAGAAGCCTAACCGCTACTTCAGTAACCGGTTATTTCATTTTAGCTTAGGCCCACCTACTTGTGCACTGCTTTTATAGGTATCCCAGAGTGGGTGTGATGTGCTGCCTCATAACAATGAGCTGAGCTCCCTTAAAGCAGCTTGAGAGAGTTCACTGTATTTCTCTCTTCAGATCACCTTTCCTTTGTGAGTGTTTCTTTACACATGACTTTGTTTTCATAAGGCCAACAGTCATATTGGATTAGGAGTCTGCTCTTCTCCAGTCTGACCTCAAGTTAGTAATTATATCTGCAATGACCTGGTTTCCAACTGAGGTCACATTCTGAGGTACTGAGGATTATGTTTTCAGCATATGAATTTGTGGGAGACACAGTTCACCTCATAGCATCATGGTTTGCTTTTCCTCACAGCTAGTTGCTAAGTATTGACCAGCACACCACAACCCATAGGCCTGAGATTGTCTCTTCCTTAGTTAGGAGCTCACAGAAGAATGAGAAACAGGCCAACAGCCAAGTACTTGATGACTGCACGCAACTAGTGAGAATTATTGGCACAGTAGTACTCAGTGGTCCTGTCATTGCTACACAATACCCAGCACGCACACTGTAAAGGAGGAAAAGTTTAATTTGGGTCAAGGTTTTAGGAGATTCAGTAGGTGGTCAGCAGGCTCCAAGGCAAAACATGGCAGAAGGATGTAGTGAAGCAAAGCTGTTTATTTCTTATTGGCCAGGAAGTGGGTCAGAAAAGCAAAGCCAGCGAGGAAGGGACAGAAGACCAAATATACTACCCATGGTCACACCTACATGGTGCATGCAGACACACTCAGAAGCATGCTCTACTAATATTCTAGGTGCTCCTTTATCTCATGAAATTAACACATCGAAATTCACAGTCACAGGTGCTAGAAACCCAGTGTTTTGCTTAATCTGAGATACCAAGTGCAATGTAGACCTACTTCATAAAATTCTCTCTCAAGATAAGAGGATTATCTAGGAATTGTATGTCTCATCATACGACATCTGAAAGGATGCCACAGTGTCTGTGAGATTAAAATTGTAAGTTAACCTTTAAATATGCCTGCGTTCAGTTTAAGAAGTGATAGAATTGAATTAATATCATTCATTTATTATTAAAACTTTATTTTTATTAAATGCGTATACCAGTAATGACACTCATTACAAACAGCACATCCACCTGAATTTAAGTATTAGTTTGGTTTTTTTATTTCTATAATGAACTTCCTAAAGCTTTATAAATAATAGAGTTGTATTTAGCTCACAATTTTGGAGGTTGAAAGTCCAAACAGTATGTGTAGGCTCTGATGAATTTTCTATTATTCAACCAATTACTTTGATGTATTAGACACAAGGTAAGAGGCCAATGTATTTCAGCAGAGTAGACAGAAATAGAGGGGAATTTAGAAGGAGGGAACGTGAGTAGGGTGCACTCAGAACTACACTGATGATTGTTTTCAGAAAGAGTGACTGGGGAAAATCATGTAAGCTTGCTATGGCAACACAGAACCTAAAATAACTTTGCCTGAATCAAATCAAGGCTTCAGTTCACACATTCAGAGGCTTAGGGCATTTTGTTACTGCAAGCAGGCTCTGAAGATTCAAGGTAGGTATCATGAGAGCTCTGGAGTCATTTTTAGATAAGTAGTAGCACTCTTTCTTTCTTTCTTTCTTTCTTTCTTTCTTTCTTTCTTTCTTTCCTTCTCTTTCGTTCCATGTTTGTAGAACATGCAGTTTATCTTGGGGAGTGGGTACATGTACATAATACAGCTTGATTCTTCTTTTTATTCCCTTTCACCTTCCCTTCTGCCTCCCTCCCACCTCTTCTAAATCCCCTTTCTCCAATTTTCTTTCTTATTGTTATGAATCTTATCTCATGTTTATAACATATAATGTTTACATTCATTTAAGTTGTTAGGTTCTAGTACGTGGCGTATCTTTGGCATTCTCCAGCAATGTCACTTGTTTGTTCTCTCAATCTATGATATATTTTAGGAAAATTGTTTCTTGTGTGTGTTAAAACCTAAGGGATAATTTCTATGATCAAATAAATGGAATGGACTTGTTATGCTGTCTAGCTGGCCAAATATGGCCTAACTGCTCATTAGCAAGTTTTACCTAACCATGATAAACATGACTTGTTTTCTTGTTAATTTTTATTGAATACTTATGGAATGAACCAAAAAAATACTTTATCTGCTGTCTGGTAATTTTGTTCATTAGAAACACCAACAAGGAAATTCCTAAGATCTGCTTCTTATAGGTCTGTAAGCTTCATGAAGAAACAAACAGTGATTATATGATTATGTCATTTTTTTCTCTCATCTTTCCTTCCTTACATAGTGCTTAGCAGTTAGTTGATAACTGATATGAACTTTGAATAAAGAAGTCAGTCATTTAAGCAAGCAATCAATACCCACTGATTTATAATGCTTGCTTTGGTGCTGCCATGATGGGAAAGCCCTTTGTTATGTTTGGAGTCATACTTAAGCTCCAAATGCCTTTAATTATAGAGATGAGATTTTATAAAGGTACTTGCCTTATCATAGAGTCATTAAGATTAACAAAATTAATTGTAAAGTAAACTCAGAAATTATCTCTTTTTATGTATCTGGGGAAGAAAAATATACAACAAGCCAGTTAAAATAAAGTGAAATTATAGTGTATTTGCTGATAAGGTGAAATGCAATTTCCCTCTATATGAATGGGGTAATGTTTTGTTCAATTTTTTATTCATTCAGGAGTTGCTGATAAGCAATTCCAACTTCCATCTCCAAAAATATTAATCACATTTAATGTGTTCATTGGCACAATGACATGCCTAAAGCAAGTAGGTGGAAACTGATTTTTCCAATGTCATCGGAATGTTTTTTTGCCAACTTCTGAATATCACTTAATAGCAATGCTAAGACAGATGATATATGTGTTCCAGTTGAAGGAATTTTTTTACTCAACTTAAAATAACGAAATGTGTAACCAAGTTAGTCTGCTTGCATATGTATATAATAAGTAGGTTCCTTGAAGTAGCATGCCTATTTTGAATTTATCTATGCTTTACCACATATTTTTCAGTGTTGGAATGATAAACATGATTTCGTAGGGACACTATCCTAACCCTTTTGTAATCTTTATGGTAGAGGGAATAAATAAAATTGCCCAAAGATTTTCACACTTTAATTCCACGAATCTTTAAATATATGATATTTTATGCAGCAAAAGTACAGTATTATTAGGAAATGAGCTGAGAGATAGATTAGCAAATGAAAATATATTTGTATAAGATCATGAAAAAAATATGACTTTCCATGACAAGTGGGACTTGGTAGGTATTATTCAGTTAGGGATCTTGAATTGGACACATTATTCTGGATTATGCACTGTAGATTAAAGTGATTAAAGTCATCATCACTGTAGATTAAAGTGATCATAAGGGTCCTTACATAAGGGCAAAGATGGGAGAACCAGAGAGAAGACATCATGAAAAAGACTACATCAGCCATTGTTAGCTTTGAATATGGAAGGGAGCCAGTAGTCAAGGATGGTGAGAAGCTAGAGAAACTGGAAAAAGGCAACAAAATAAATTTTTCCCTAGAGCCTCAACAAAGAAACTCAGGCTTGGGAACACTTGGATTTTAGCCTCGCTGATAAACTTATTGGACTTCTGACCTTCAAAACTATAGTACATTTGTTTTGTATTAAGCTAACAAATTTGTTGTACTTTTTTAGGGCAGCCATAAGAAACACTGCCTCTTCCTGATTCTCAAAAGCAATGTGGATAGAGAAAAGATGGAAGCTGATATTGTACATTTTTGATAACAAGTCCTAGACAAAATGATTGTCAAATAACTAGGGCTGGTGTTTAGAGGCATGAAAAGAGACAATGAAGATATGAGAAGAAACATTCTCATTTGTTAAGAAAAATATCTAAGCCATTTTTCTGACTAGGATGGGGAAAGCAACTCATTTGAAGTTCAGTAGGGTGAGACTTTAATTCATCTACAACTAAATAATAACTTTAAGGGAGTATTTTCTTGAAAAAGGAAAGAAAAATCTTTGTGGAAAAGAGCTTCCTTAGATGCAGTAAAATTCTGTTATGAGGCTGGGGATTTAGCTCAGTGGTTTCGCTGCCTGCTGCACAAGTTGCAAGGACCCAATGCCTGCTGCACAAGTTGCAAGGACACAAGTTTGATCCCCGGTACCAAAAAAAAAAAAAAAGTTCTGTTATGAATTTGACAGCTCAGAATAGCTGAATTCAGCTCAAAATTCATAAACAATTGCATGAAAATTAAGCAATATGTAATTAATTCAGTATATTCCTTCTTCATAATGAAGAAATGGCGGAAAAGAGCTATTTATATGACAAAACTGAGGCACCAATGGATTTGATTGCTTTTTCTATGCAGCAGAGAAGCTTTCATGGAGGAAGGAAAGAGTGTACCACAGTAGGCTAAAAAGAAGGTATCACAGCCATTACAGGTAAGACTTGACATAGCTCCAGAAGCAGGAATGAAATGATTATTGCCAAGAAGAAGAGGAAAATAGCTCACAGTTTTGAGGTAATAATTCATTTAAATTTTCTGGATCTACTAAAGAATCCATTATACTTTAGCACGGAATAGCAATGCAGTTATGCCTGAGCATGTGCAAAGCATCCTCAGGGGCCCCTCCCCCCAGTAAAAAACCAGTGAGGGTCCATACAAGAGCATACTGGGAGATATTACATTGGAGATTCATGAACCCTGAATTCTGTCACCTGAATGGATACTGTGTCTCACTCCCTCAAAAATATATATATCTATTCTTACCTTACTCTCAAATTGACAGCGATGATCAGTATTATACTTGAGAAAGCAAACCTCAGATACTCCTCTAGGAAAGTAAACAAAAAAATTAAGAGATTTCGGGAGCTCTTTGATAATATACTCATTCAAAATGGCACGAAAATAATCTATTTTTGTTCAAAGTAGGAATGAGTCTCACTGAAACAAGACAGTCTGGGGGAAACAGCATCAAGCTATGAAGCAGGAGACCTGGGTTGTAGTTCTGACAATGCCACCAGGTGGCTGTGAAATCTTCAATGTGTCATTTTTCCATTCTGGGTCTCAATTTATATATCTTGTATTTGAAGTGGGTTAACCTGAATTTTAAAAAGTTATATTTGGAGAAAACATACATTTCCACTAGCTGATCCAGCCATAGCAGATATGCATTATGGTTCACTCCATCTTTTTTTCCTTTGAACCCAGATAAAGCCTCAAAATCCACAAGTCAGGAATTCATGCAGCTGCTATCAGACATTAAGAATCAACATATCTAGGTGAAACTTACTCACCTTTCATGGAAATAATCTTTAAAATAACTTTCATTTCTAAGAACTTAGGTTTCTGTGCTTTTCTAATTTAGTTATTGCTGCCCTAGCTATTTAAAAATAGACAGCCAGGCACAGTGATGTCCACCTGTCATCCCAGATACTGACAAGGCTGAAGCAGGAGAATCTCTTGAGCCCAAGAGTTCCAGGCCAGTCTGAGTGACATTGCAAGGCAGTAGATCATCTAGGCCAGGGGATTTAGCTCTGTGGTGCCGCCCCCCGCCTCACAAGCCAAAGGTCCTGAGTTCAATCCCTGGTACAAAAAAAATAAAATAAAAGAGTGGATTATCTGCAGTTTTATTGGCTCCCTTCCTCCCTTCTCTTACATGCTTTTTGTTACAAGTTCTTCTGAAACTGAGGGGCAGAAAGATTTTGCAGTATAAAAGAATAGCTTCCAAAGTCGTTTCTTGGGCTAAACAAAAAAAAAGAAAGCAAATAACATATAATCACAGAACAGGTGAATGTTTGAGTTTGGTGCACCTGGTCTTGATCTGTCTCCATTGTTCAACTGAAAGTAGACAGCCATTAAACAATAAGAAAAACGATGACTTGGCAAAGACACAAAATGGATCTGGAAGGCTGATATTTGGTTAAACTATAAACTTAGCTAGGAACAAGAAAGCAGCATGCCCATAAAATCAGAAGGCACTGCTATGCAGTGGAAAAAGCACAGACATTGTAATCATTCAAAGTGATTTGAATGCAATCTGCTTGCAGCCTGTGTGGTTCCTTATGATGGAAGTCACTCAACTTCGCTGAGTCCATGCTCCTGCATGTAAAAGTGGGTCCCCAACTACCCGAGGGGGCTGTTCTGAAAGTCGATCAGAATGACTCTGTTAAAATGCCTCAGTCCCTTTCCTTGACTAGGACAAAATACTCAAAATCCACAACTGAAAGGAAAAGAGGTTTCTTTTGCCTCAGTTTCAATCCATGGTTGGCTGGCTCCAAGGCACAAGCATCATGGCACAAGGGCGTGTCAGAGCAAAACTACTCAGGCAGTGGCAGCCAGGTAGTGGGGGGTGGGCTGGGGCCAAGGCCCCGGGACCCATCTCCTAACAGAGCCTTCAGCTACTAAACAATCTAGCTAGCTATGGATGGAAATCCACTGATGAGTACAGCACCCCCATGAGCCAGTCACCTACCAAACATGTGAGACTTTCGGGGACATTTTTGATCCAACCCAAAATGTAAGGTTAGTGAAAACGTCTGGTACATCATGTGATTCTTTTCATCCTTCTTTGTAAAGGGAAAACAGCATCTGAAGAGCCTTTCCTAAGGCAAAAGCCTATCTACAAAGACTGCTATATTCTTATTTCCTGAGGTGAATTTTTAAATTTAGAAATAATTTTTAGAAACTAATTTTTTGACGTAAAGAATTAACAGTCCGATTAACTGCTGCCTATAGAGCTTTTCTGCATATTTCTCTCAAGGTGCAGATTAAAAAGTGGAATAGGAGGACATTTTGTAGCTCAGCCCTGAGAAAGTCTGATTGAACTGGGATTTTCTGATTAGGTTGGTAACATAAAAATGTTATTTGGTAGAATATAAAATCGCTGGTAGTAATTTTGCATTGAGTTGAATTTAAAAGGCAAATAATAGTGTATGTTAACTGACTGAGGGCAGTGGCTTGAAAATGTGGCTTTCAAACCCTGTGGGTGATATGGTTAGAGGAGGAGGAGGGCAGAGTAATTGCCCTTAGAAAAATGGCTTTGTCACAGGATCTGCCATAGTGTTGGCTAGGACACCAGGACACTCCCCATAGGAAACTCCCAGAATACTCCAGGATACTCCCCATAGGAAATTCCGAGGATATACCAGGTTGGCTTAAAGGTCACCACACAAATGCAGGAAAGTAAGTAAAGGATATAAGATGATGCAAAATCATGAAATCTCTTGAACAAGAATGAATATGTGCAATATTGGGATTTCTATGAGAATATAGTCCCCAGCACACAATATGGCCTGTATTGAATAAGAATCTCATCAGGATGCCTAGAGAAGTATGATTGCTATTTTTCACCCCTGCTCTCATCTCAGTCGGCTTTGTCCTTGGCATCTGTATTTGCACAGTCAAATATTGTAGTGCAATTTGAAGAACTGAGTAGATTTTCTGGAAAGTTAATAAGATTTTTAATCTCTCAGAAAAATGGGTAGTTTTGTGAAAAAATTATTTCTATCTCTGGAAAAAGAACAGAGACTTCCCATTTAAAGGATTTTTTATGTATAAATGTAAACTTCAGCAACGTTTTTAAAATATCTTTAATGCAATTCAAAAGATATAACAGGCATTCACTAAGTTACACATGCACAACGTACAAATAGCTGCAAATAGAAAATGGCAGGTGAGCAACACAGAAGGAACACTGGCCTTCCAGTAAACACTTTTTCCTACCCTATTACTGATGAGAGAGATTTTCCTGGTACCAATATATTCCCTTCAAACTGCTGTAAGAAGAACTGCATCAATAGAAGAGATAATTGTTCTTAGGCATGCAGCAAAAAATAATCAGACTATCTTTCCCTAAGGCATGAGATACCATCTCATCCTTAGGCATAAAGCATATAAACCCATTCAAGGGCCAGCTTCTGGCTTCAAGATCTAGCCACACAGAGGGCTGCATTCAAACAAACAATAGTGCTTGGTCAATAATGAAATGTATTAAACTTTTAAATTATTTTTCCTCTCTTCTCGATTTCAGAAATACTTATTAGATATCGCCTTCCCTTCCCTTCTGGTGGCGGCTGTCCACACTGTTAATGGACCCGAGCCCAGTGCAATCTAGGTGGTCAAGGCCAAGGAGGTGTCTGTGGCCAATGAGGCCCAATGGGCAACAGACTTCAGGATCAGAGACTCAGAGGAAGCTGAAGCTAGGGGAGGCTGGAGCTAAGGAAACATTTGGGGATGGGGTGCTGGTTGGGAATGAGGAGGAAGCAGTTTACATTGAAGCCCTGAAAGCCAGGACTGAGAATGCAGCCAATGCCAGAGAAGGTGACTGCTACTGGTAGACCTGGGGCTGAGTTGGGAGTTGGGGTTCTCATTGGCTACTATTATGGTTTGGGTGTGATTGTCACTGCCAAAAGTTGTGGTAAGATCTAATCCCCATTGGGAAGTATTAGGAGGTAGAAGCAGCAGGGACATTTAAGTGGTGATGAAGTCATGAGGGCTTTGTCTTCATTTATTGTTTTAATTTTTTTATTCTTTTATTGGTACATTTTAGGTATACAACATGTTTACATTTATCATTGGGTGCCTGTACCTGTACATGATGTATCTTGGTTCTTTTTTTTCCCCATTGCCTGTGCGCCCTTCACCCCCTCTACCCTTCCCTATTTACATAGATTTCGTTTCCATTTTTTTCTTTTCTCATAATTTTTCTTTTCCCTTCTTCCCTTTCCCCTTCCCCTCCCACCACACCTATGCCTTTGGACATTTTCCTATTTCAAATTATAAATTATTCATTTTAATCCTTATTTACACTCTCAGTTTTTTACACTAGAGATACTATTTGGTATTTACACATGTGTGTCCTATTTATTTCACTTAAGACTATGGCCTCAATATCCATCCATTTAGCTATAAATG